>APFE031223790.1:0-22563 GCA_000404065.3 Pinus taeda
ACTAGACATTGCACATGTAGTGGGAGTATTGAGTAGGTTTATGTCAAAACCAGGGAAGGAGCACTGGACATCAGTGAAGCAAGTTTTCAAGTATTTGCGTGGCGCTAGTGATTATGGTTTGCGCTACCAAGGAAGACCAGGATTGGACAAAGTGTTGGATATTCATGGCTTTGTTGATGCAGACTAGGCTGGAGATCTGGATCAGAGAAAATCTACAAATGGGTATGTGTTTAACCTATTTGGAGGTGCAGTCAGTTGGATGAGTAAGAAACAATCTGTAGTGGCACTATCAACTATAGAGGCAGAACACATGGCAGCCACTCATGAAAGCAAGGAAGAAGTTTGGTTGTAGAGATTTTGTTCAAGTATGGGGTTAGTATAGGGAGCTATAAGGATAGATTGTGACAGCCAATGTACAATTTTCTTGGCAAACAACCCTACATATCATTCAAAGACAAAGCACAATGATGTTCAGTATCACTTTATGAGGGATATGATAGAAGACAAAAAGGTGTTGCTAGTAAAGGTGGACACTTTGAAGAATACTGCAGAAGCATTGAAAAAATCTATGAGCTCTAAGAAGTTCTCTTGGTGTAGAGAAACAATGGCCATTGCAGGGCTAGATAAATGACTAAGCTCTCTTGTGGCCCCTTGTGGAAAGAAAACAACAAGTGGGAGAATGTTGAGTTGTGTTATATTCTTTCCACAACTAGCCCATGTAGTTAACCAGGGGGTTAGAAGGGGGGCGGAGCCCCCCTTTCATTGCACCGATTCGGAAGCGGGGGGAGTCACAGGGGGTTTGAGGGGTGCAGGTAACCCCACTATATGGGGTTTGGGGCAACGCCCCGGAAAATTTTGGTTTTGGGCTCTATGTTAGGTTAGGGAGACCTACCTATGGTTTTGTGCATGATTTTTGCACATGGTTTTGGACTCGATGGTTTTCGATCCATGGTATTGGATTCTTTGGCATGTATAAATATGTATTGTAACATTGAAAGGAACATAATGAAAAATCAAGATGGTAGTCATGGTTTTGGGATCTAGAAGAAAATCTTTGTGTATATGTGTTTTATGTGTTATGCTCTCGCATTGTTTATTTTCTATGTTTTAGAATTCGTATGTAGGTAATTTATGTATGGGGTTAAAACCTACATAGATGAGTTTCATTAGAAGGTGTTGATGCTAGATTTTCCTTTGTATACTCAAGAAACTCTAATAAAATGCATATGAGGTTTACCTAAGTATATTCATAATACTATATTTATGTTCAATCCTACTAACCTGGATTAAGAGGCAATACAAGCAACTTACATCGAAAAATGTAAGTTAAGAGTTGGGGTATCATCAGAATAGACAACCAAAAATGAGAGCAAGGGAAAGGAAAAGTGAAGAAAGTAAACTACAGTAATATGGAGGTTGAAAACCTCTCTTCTAAACATTGCAAGAAAGAGGGCCATGATGAAGATCACTACTAGCAATTGCATCTGAAATGAAACTAAAGTGGATCAGAAAAGGGAAGAAAAAGGTTGCGGCAGCAGTGAAACCGATAGACTTGGGGTAAAATTCAGGTGATGAGGCATAGATCACATAATTGGTTATAACCGTAAATCTGATGAAGGTAATGATTCTAACAGTTCCAAACACAATTTATTTCATATAAGGGTTGTTATGAAACATACAAAGATCGACACATTACTAGATAGTGGATCTAAAGCTAACCTAATTTGAGAAAAATTGGTTAAGCAGTTGGGATTGAAAACCATAAAGCGTCATAAAACTTATACTTTAATTTCGATGAGAAGAAACCAAAAATTGTGAGTGACTAAGCAATGCATGTTACCATTTGCAATAACTTCTCAATTTAAGGATAAGGTGATGTGTGATGTGGTAAAACTAGATACATGTAGGATGTTTTTGGGTAGCCCATATTTATATGATCATAAAGCGATATTTTTCAGGGAACAGAATCAATATCACTTGTTCAAAAAATGAATTGAATATATTGTACATTCTCACCCCATAAAAGCATATAAATCTCTTTTCATAGTGAAATAGTTAAAACAAGCAGCTTATGCCAGTAAAAGTGTGTTTGTACAACCTAAACTACCTAAGCATGAGATCATTAAAGTTAATCATAAACAGATAGACATGGTTAAGGAATCCAAAAGTACACCAACAAGAGTTGCAACATGATAAGTTGAGTTTTGTTTTAGCTATGAAGGAAAAGCAGGGTATGGTTTCATTTATGTTAATACTTTCAATGTTGTTAATGGGTTTATTACTGTTTAGTGATGCCTAGACATTAGTAGCAAATATGAATGTATATGTAGGTGAAAAGGGACTTGATATACTTTGTAGTTTGTGTGTTTTACTAACGATTGTATGGATGAGTAAAGTGTACATATTTAGAAGAGAATGGACAAATATCAGCCAAGTGGGAAAACAATACCCACATTTGTTTTATGGAATTTAAGACTTTTGGTGGTCCAAAAGGTCTCAGCAAGGAGGAAATGATCCGAAATTGATCAATGGATAATCAAGGATCCATAAAAGGCCAAAAATTCAAAGTTATTGGATTTGGGTGAAAATAGTGTCATTGTGTAGAGATCACAAAAACGATTCCAATGCAACTTGAATGGGAAAAATCTGAGTCCGTATGTGAAATTTATTTAAAGTCAAAGATTTCAAGGCAAACTCAAAAAAGTCAACAAGCAATCAATGGTCAACAGGTAGTCAACGGTCAAGGTTTGACTACCACGTAGCAACACGAGAAGGTTACAAGTGGTAGGTTAGAATTGGCATGTATGGACTAGTGCTATGTTGACAAGTGGCAGGTTGTGGTTGGGTGCATGGGGACCAATCCCAAGGCAACACATGGCCCTATCAGAGGGTGACACATGGCCTCATCGGATTCACTAAAAGGTTTTTTAAGATCTTAGCAAAGCTATTGGGATTCAAACCCATGACCTCTTGACTACAAACTCCACACCTTACCGATTGGGCTATACAAGATTCTTGTTATAATGTTGTCATCGCATATATTTAATGGATATATGTTGTTATTAAACAAGAAAAAAGGCGGAGTCCACCATTAATGGTGGCCTCTCCATACATCTAATATAACAAAACTTATCCATTATTATCATTACCCGCTAGCACATTTTAAATGCAATGTATATGTGGAGTGATAAGGGTTATGGTTATATGCATATGGTTATGCATTAATCCTTCTCCATTATACATCTGCCACCAAAACATTTCACATATGGTTATATGAAAAGTGTGGTTTGGGAGGGGCGGGTCCAGGATCCCGCCCCCTATTATTGTTTAAAATGTATTAAAAATAACAATATATTTGATAATCTAAACCTAACAATAATGAGGTCGAGATTTGATCCCCTGACCTCCTACCTATAAATTAAGTTTTTCAACAATGCTCCAAAGGGAGGAGTGGTGACATTTTATGCAGCGGAGAAGTTTTTGAGCAAGTACATGCAACAATGATGAAACTTTGAATGCACTTTTGGGGAGATCCGAGAATCCTTTTCAGAATCGAGAGTTGCTACAATATTATGAGACAAAGCGAATTACAACAGGATTGTTCAGGATTGTATCTGAAGCAATTTTATTTTATGTATTTATGGTTTTGAAGTTTTAATATAAAGGCCTCCCCTACTGAAGATCAAGGCCCAAAGATGTAGGCTTGAAGATAGCTGAACTCCATTAACAAACTTTTGGTGTCATTGTGTTCATGTGCTTGCTATTATATTCTCTGAATTCCTGCTATTTACATTCTCAAGATCTTATTTTCAATTTCAAGTTTTTGAAGCAATTTAAATGGCGTTTTAAAAATTCATTCGTTAACACTTTTTAAAAGATAATAAATCACATTTCAATAATAGATCATAATTGGGATCAGCTATATTTTTCTTTTCTTTAGATAATTACATTTCACCATTTACACATTGAATTCACCCCATAACATCATAACATTATTCAACAACATATGCAATTATATAGAAAAAAAATATATATATGATCATCAATGCAGTGGACCATAAAGGAACAATAGAATAAAATCATTCACATATAAACACCAAGATGGGCTAAAGACCAAAGAAAAACCCACTATGAGGAAAATCCTTTCAAATTCTTCTGCTTACTAGATTGCCATTGACTGATTTCTCAAAAGAGAGTACAATGATCCTTTCAAATTCTTCTGCTTATTAGATTGCCATTGAATGATTTCTCAAAAGAGAGTACAATGATCCATTCCTTTATTCGCAATAATATCCAGAAAAATTAACTAAACCATATCCAATAGATGAACTGGACACTACGCAGAATTAAAAATATTGATTCAGAAGCCTGTGGTCAACTATCGAACTCTACAATCAACCGATGAAATCTGTGGTCAAATGTCGAACTATGTAGTCAACTGATGAAATTTGTCGTCAATTACAAAGTTCAAAGAGTGTATGTGTGTGCGGTTAAATCCCTCCAACCCCACACATGACCCTATGAGCCTACATTTGTGACCGAAATCACCTGTGTCATCCCTCCAGCGAGAATCAAAAACCTAGATCTTACATGTGAGCTTCCAACCCTGCAATTTTGGACCTGTACGAACCCATCTCCATCAACCATCTCAGACCTATGCAAGCCAAACCAAAGAAAGAAGAATGATCATGATGATGTCCAAATGAGGGTCACTTGACTTGTATTGATAGTCATCCATGGGTGTCCAATTTCTCTTTTGGGTTGACTTCTCCTTTTCTACACATGTGGGATTTTCTTCAAAATACATTTTCCCTTGTCCTAATTGAGCGCTTCAATAGTCAAAATTGGTCCTCTCAAAATGAGGAACCTAGTCCCATGATTGAAATTTGTCACTGAGTTTCGAAATTAATAGTTGGCCTACTGGTCAACCACCCATGGGCCCCCCTTGACTTTATTTTTATTTTTTATTTTTTATTTTTTCTTTAAAAAAAGGTCAGCCATTTTCTTCTTCTTTTTTCAATCGAATTTTATTTTTTGTTTGACCCAAAAAAACACCTGTAAAGAATTTCCCTTGGCCCCAAGAATAAGTTTCACCTTTAAAAACAAATTTTTCATATGATACAAACTAACTAAACTTTGGAATTCTGATATAAACCCTAACTTGTAATTTTGAGATCGATTGAGTGTGTTAGCGCTGATACCATGTTATAAATTTAGAACCCAGCACCCAGTATTCAGTTCCCAATAATTAATAAGTGGAACAAATACACAACCAGATTCCTAATTAATAAAAAAATATAGCAAAAGAAAAAAATCACTCGATTTGAATCACACACACACATAAACAAATTTATGCCCAATCACCAGCTCTTCATTAATAAGTTAATCACAAGTAATTACTTCGGCTCTTGTACTAAAGATAATGGCTCAACTAAGAAAATAAAATATTGATCACCAGCCTCACTACACTCTCTCAGACCTAGTAAAACACTAATTGAGAAGCCTTTCTCAATATTGTGCTAATGTTATGCGTCTTTGCAACTCACATTAGGCTCAATTTTTAACTTTCCTAAGCTATGATTGAAAACCAAAATTAGCTCGTCAATTTAATTGAAGATAAGTGACATCACTTTAGTTAACTACCCTATCTTTAGCTTTCTCTACTTTAAATCAAGCACAAGTCATAAATTTAGCTTGCCTTGCATGCATGCAACTCACTTTCACACTCTGCATGTTGAATGAAAGCTCCTAACAAGGAAAATCAAGGTCCTTCTAGTCATGACACAAGACTAGAAGTAACTTCCTAGCTACAAAGCTCAACACTCCAAGCTCTGCTACAAAACACATATGATGTGTACTTTCCATGCACAGGTTGCTAATATCTACCCTTTAACCCTTTGTTCAATACATCAACACATAGGTCATTCAATCTAGCTCCATGTGTAGGTTTCTTCATTTCTGTAGATCACATCACACTCTCTCTAACGTTTCATGCACCTTATGCTACACAAACAATATTTTTTTATCCATACACAAAATCTCAATGCATTGGAATTTTAATCAAATCTCTACATCATACCATTGATCTCTATCACTCCATTTGCCACTCCTCTGCTAAAACACATTGTCTAAAATTGACACAAGTAAGTGGATATACACTTTGTCTAACCTTGGAGTTGATTCTATGGAATTTAACAACAATTCCCTTCACTTACATTGAACTTGATCCACACCTCAATTAATGGACAACCAGATCCACAACTAAGCCACTATGCCTTTCATTCATTGCAATGACCACAGAGGACCAAATCAAACCACTAACATTCAACCCAATCAAATAATGAATTTGATGAGCATATCTGTCATTAACACAACATTCAAATATTAAGTGTGTCCACATTCATTTAGAGGACCAATTACATTAATTCAACACGAAAGTTGAATACTCAATCAAGACTCTCAGATCTCAAACTTACCGTGGGATTTTTTTTTTGTTTTAGCCCAAAGTATTTCTCTTTGTACACCCATGAGAGTGTTTTTGTCACCTAATTGTCACCTTTCGAAAAACTCCATGGGCAGAGCATGGCAAGAGCACAACACTAAGCTAGTTCCACTTTGTGACCATAGGGAGACCACATCACTACTCCAAACTAAAGGATAATTAAACTTTATCTTATCTAGGGCTCTGCCACTTGCTTCAACATCTTTCTAGGAACCTCCAAGACTTGTACACACCTCAACAAACCTCAAAGGCCTCTAATCATCATCACAAGCCATCTAAGAATTTTGACATCAATGCCAACATAATTGGCTGCATGGTTGACATCAATTTCAACACCACACTTCCAAAATTATCCCCTTTTAGCATTGATGGAAACCTTTATCCACATCACCCAAACTAATCTTCATCACTGCTAACTGGTTGATCTCATTCTCCACTTGTGGTTGTGTCACTCTCTCCCTTTGACATTGATGGAAAAGGATGATTACATATTCACTGAATACACCATGCCGATACCAATAGGCAAGTATAATTCTAATAAGTTTGCTAATGAAACTTGATTGACTACCAACATCCCTACAAGATAAGCATTAGAAGCAAGTAAAATTGTTGCCACATACCAATTAAGCCTCTTTGTCTGTTATGAACCTAGCTCACAAAAAGATAAAAAAGATAGATCAACGCCTTAGAATTCAGCCTCTTCGAGGGGGAAACCTCCTTTACATTACACAAATGAACAATTCTTGGATGATACAAATGACAAGACCTCTTTTCTATATATAGGAGTCTAAGGGGTCATAAAATCAGAGCCGACATAACAATAATAATTTAAGGGCACAATCATAACAATAGTGGGCTTCTATGGGGCACAATAATAACAATATGGGGATTACATGGGTACAAAAATATAATAAGGGGGTAGTGCTAATAACAATAAAGGGTTACGCTAGTAGTATAGGGGCCTAACATGCCCCTCTCCTTCAAAAAGTGTTATCCTCAACGCTTGAGTAGTTTTTTATGCTTATGCATAAAATTCTTGTCCTCCAATGTGGATTTTCAGCGGGTAAGTTCTTCCACTTGATGAGATACTCTGAAATTGATCAATTTCGTAGTTTTCCGGTTCTTGTTTCTGTGGCTGCTCCAGGTTCCAATATGATTTTTCCTTCATCTTCGATTTCTGACAATATTGTTTGAATTGGGATCTTCTGCAACTTTTGAATGAGTGGTCACACTTCTTTGTCCTTCTTCCATGCATCCCTTGCTTCATTTATCTAATCTCGTTGGATAATAGAAATAACACAAAATAATGCTTCCACGTCCTTATCCTTTCTTGAGAATGCATCTGCAACAAAATTTTTCTTCCCTTTTCTGTAGATGATGTCAAAGTCATAACCCAACATATTTGTGACCCATTTTTTCTGTTCTTCTAAAGATAATATTTGTTCTAAAAAGTGTTTAAGACTATCATGGTCCATTTTTACCTTGAAGTGTCTTCCCATTGGGTAAAGTCGTCGTTTCTTAAATGCATGTAGTATTGCCAACATTTCCTTCTCATAAATAGCTTGCTTCAAATGTAGTCGCAAAACTACCCAATCACCTACATCAAAACTTTTTTCACTGTGATGTTGATCTACCTGTTGTTTCGTTCCATTTTACACCAAAGTGGTGTTATCCTTTAAAACTTGGAGAACTTGTTGTTGATGCTCAATGTGATCTATCTTTTTCTTCTTGATATGTCCTTCTATCTTGAGAATTTGAGGAGTCGTAATTTCTTCCAATGCATTACAAGATACGGTTGGATTCATTTCTTGATGCTCGATGCGATATTTCACTTCTTCAACATTTTTCTTCTTGATATGTCCTATCTTGATAGTTTGAGGAGTGGTAATTTCTTCCAATGCATTACATGATATGGTCAGATTCATTTCTTGATGCTCAATGTGATCTTTCACTTCTTGAACATTTTTGTTCTTGACATGTCCTTCTATCTTGATAGCTTGAGAAGTGGTAATTCCGGAAAATGCATGGTTGGATTCATTTCTTCTTTCTCAATGTGATCTTTCACTTCTTGCACCTTTTTCTTCTTGATATGTCCTTCTATCTTGAGATTTTGAGTGGTAATTCTTGCCAATGCTTTACAAGATATGGCCGGATTCATTTCTTCTTTCTCTGGGGTTGGGTCCTAGCATATATCCTCTTCTTTTGATGTTTCTTGATCCTTTTCTTCCTCCTCTTCATACTCTATGTGAAATAATTTCTTCTTAGCACACTTATGACTTTTAGTGCATTTGCTATCACAATTGTAACAAATCCCTTTTTCTCTTTTTCTTCCAATTGTTGTGGTGTAAACCTTGTAGGTTGTGGAAGGCTAGGAGAAGAAACGCTTCCATAATTATAGTCATGAGTGGTGGGATTCCTTGTTTCCATAATTTCGCTTTCAATTTTTCTTGCCCACTTCAATTCCTTCTCCAATGAATCAGGTTCCCAAAGAAGAAAACCATGTTAAATGTTATCCTTTAAAGTACCTACGAAGACATCAATCCTTTGCTTCTCTGGAATATCATTTACCCTTATATTAAATTTTTGAAATTCCTCAATGTTCTTTGCAATTGAACACTTTTGTTTGAGATTTATCAATTGGCTAAAGAAGGTGTTTCTCTTTGTATCCTCATAATGTGCTATCATTCCCTTCGTGAAAATTAACCACGTAACAAGTGGTTTACGAAAACAAAGCCCTTTATACCATAAAAATTGATCCAGTTCTAAATATGAAGATGCAATACATACCTTTTGTAATAGTTGCACCTCATGTAGATCAAAATATTTCTCCATCTATAGTATCCAATTTACCGGATCCTTGCCATCAAACTTCCTCTTATCGTCTTTTCTTGATTTTAGGAGCTCCATCTTGAAACAACTATAACTCTGTAATTTTAGCTCTTCCAGTTCTACAATTGTGACATGAAGCAGCCCTCTATGTCCTCTTTCCAATGCCACCAGTCTGATCAAAATAGGATTCTCCAAGAAAGAGTTAATGCACAATCTCCCAAGATGACCTGATTATATACCTTTTCAGAAGAGCGAACTTGTATGAAGTGCCACGTGTCCCTGTTTTGACCTTTGGATCTGAAAAATATAAATAGGAAACTATAGTCAATCCTCTTTTTGAAACTTCTTACGAAAATTCAATCTGATGCTCAAAGCGAAAGTTATGACGATTTTCCCATTGTGACCTGTTTGGAATGTAATTCGGGGGTTTGCAAAAACCCTAACTTCCTCATATTATATCCTTGAAAATATAGTGATATAAGATCTAAAATTCGAAGCCAAAGTTCAAACAATTTCATCTCAAAAAAAAAAAAAATAGCTTCTAAAAATTTGTAGCGAAAGAGTTATAGCGCAAATTCCATGATGACATGTTTTAGAGGAAATTTTGGATCTTGCAAAAACCCTAACTTGCTCAGATTATATCTCCAAAAATATAGCACGAAAAGGTCTGAAATTCGAACGTGAGGTTCAGACTGATATCTTCTCAAATGGGTTTCTTTTTTAGCTTCTGAAACTTCATAGCGAAAACTTTATAGCGAAAATTCCACGATGGTCTATTTGGGGTAGTGAAACCCTAGAATCCACAGCTCTGATACCAAATGTTATGAAACCAGCTCACAAAAAGATAGAAAATATAGACCAATGCCATAGAATTCAGCCTCTTTGAAGGTGTTATCACTGAAAAATTTTCAAAAAAAAAGGGGTATGGTAACGATGAATTGGTCTTGGTCATTTTCGTGTTCCTTTCATGCATAAGAAGCACTTGGCAAACTCAGGGCCAACATACATCAAAGTTCTTTGAAGGCTCAAGTGAGGCAATTCTCCATTCCAACTCAAGGAAAGGGCAAGAAAACATGAAATTTAAAAGGCAGATTTCAAAAGAGTAAAAGCTAGTTGAAAAGATGGGAAAGTTCCAAGATATGAAGTAGTGAGTAGTCATGATCAATACTACACTTGGACAGTCCCTGCAATAAAAGAAGCAAGAAACATTAGAAGGGTCAATGCAAAACTGAGAGCTGGAATCAAAATTATGAAGAGGAAAATCAAAGATATGAAGATACAACTAAACCAACCTGAAGGCCATCCTCAGTCAAGAAAAACTACATAGCAAGTAAGGCTTAATCCTAAATGTTGATATAGACTACCTTTTGAAGTTTACCTGGAAGAATGGTGTCAAGTTATTTAGTTTTGAACAATCTCATGTCATATGGAAGAGTCATTTCAAAGGAAAGAAAACTCAAGTTAAATTTTGGCCTTAAACTGTGTTTTTGAAATTACACAGCAGTTTCGTAGGGCGCTACGAAACTGTTGTAGGTGATGCCTAATACACGGCAGTTTCATAGCGCACTACGAAACTGCTGTAGCTGCATATAATGATTTTGTGGGCCAATTTTGAGAAGAAAAAGGAAATAATTTTGAATATGGGCAACTGAAAAGGATTAGTTACAAGGTATAAACATCAAGCAAGGGAAAAACAAGGACAGGAAAGACATTCTTGAACTCCAAGCTTTATGTTATGAAAATGGTCATTATTTCGTAGCTAGAACTGTTCATGATGCTTCAAGCAGCATTAAAGGAGTTATTTGTCTTAATGAAAGTGTAGGATCAGAGTATATGCTTTATTTAATGAATTTCATGTGATTAAATAGACAACATGGTCAGCAGAAGGATTCAAAGACAAGCATAAGAATGAAACTCTAAAAAGGAGGAACTTTGTCTCCTTGTTTTTACTAGTCAACTTCTAGAAGAGTTCCTGAGCAGCTAAGAACTCAATTTTGAAAAATGAAAGAGGATTTTCTTCCTAACATAATGAAATACAAAAACCTCTTCCATTTTCTTTAAATCCATTATGATCTGGGAGAAATGGATGACCATAATTGCGCTACGAAATTGCTATAGGTGCAGTTTTTCACAAACTGATTTTTCCTGTTTTACACCTGTTTTTCAAAGACATATTATGGGCAGTAGGAAAGGTATTTCAAAAAAATAAGAGAGGTTTTTGTTTAGAACGGATTTTTCCACAAAATCCTCCTTTATTTTTTCCAAATACATTTTTATGAGAAGATACAAGCTCTGTCCCAACACCTATGTTTCAGCCAGAACAGAGCAAGGAACAGTCTCCTAGTTTCCAGGAACAGTAAAAGGATGAGGCATCAAGGGCCAGCTAGAGGGTTATGAGCACCATAAAATTCGAATTCATGGAGTTATAGGTGTCAAAAGGAATGTTTAATTCCTATATAAGGTTTTTTTAATCATAATGAGGAGTTACACTCCTAATTGTTTTAGGTCTCTAGAATTGCCAGTTAACAGTCAGTTACATTTAATAGTTAGTTTTAAGTATCAATAGGTGTCATAGTAGGAAGAGTTCGAATTCCCCTCATGATGGAGAAGGAATATAAGTCATGTAATGAACTCTATATATTGGAGAAGATGTAATGCACCAATGGGGGTTGGAAAATTTTCAAAGAACACTCATATTGTGCTTTTGTGTAAGATTGTGTTTTAATGTAGTACAATGATTTGGCTTTGCTCCCCAGGATTCGGAAAGAGTTCAATGTTTAAATTGTCCTATGGTTGTCTTCATTTCATTGCTTGCAGTAGTATGAATGCATGATTACTTAGAACTCATTGGCTATGCTCTAGTTTCCTTCATGTATTTGTAAACTGTGTCTTCCTACATATTTTTGATGTGTTACTGATATGTTGAACTCCAGATGCCCTGAATTCCATGTAAAGTTAATATTATTGTCATACTGAAGCATTTCTTGACTCCATAAGCCCAATGGATGTTTACTAATCATGTTCAACCATTCATATTTCTTCACTTGTGCCATCTAATCTTTATCAAAATCTTTAACCTAGTGAGAGAGCCCTCTCAGGTTGAGGAGGCTAAGCCTCAGCCAAAAGTTGGTTTGAAACAGTTACACAATGATCCATACTTAAACAGGAAAACAATAAAATATAGAGATAACCATATACACAAAAATTCAGCAGACATAATACTTCATTTCATTAATGGAAAATACTGAAATATGCTTACAACCAAAAATGGAAATAAACCAGCTAGGGCGATGGTAGCTTATCTCTGAGAAGAGATGTGGCAGCTACATGCCTATGAATTGTGTTACAATGAGGCTCTAAGGCATATTTATTGTTGAGAAACAATGGAAAACCCTTAACATTCGAAAACCTAACCCTAGAAGATGAAACGCCAAATTGTGGGCCCCGTTTGGGTAAATTGGTACATCGACTTCCCGGGGTCGTAACTTTGGCATACAATCTCTGTTTGACATGTAAAATAGCTCATTAGAAAGATATATCCGAGCACTACCACTTTGGTAATGGCAACATCGGTCCATGGACACATGTTGCCCCTATATTTCCCAAAAAATGTCGTTTAGGGCCTCAAAACGGCTCCGGAAGTTCAGGACCCGAAAACTACTAAAAATAGTAAACTATGCTACAATTTAGGAAACTGAAAAGACTGAAAGAGATAGTTGTGGGGGTCCAAATGGGATAGGTGGGTGGCCACCAACATCCACCTGGATCATTCCTCCCCCTTAGGAAGCAATGGTCCCCATTACGTTGAGTTCCTCCATCTGTTGAACTTGTTCTTGGGTGAGTTGTTCTACAATCTCTGATGTGTCCAGTAATGGTGGGAAGCATGGTCGATGATGGTCCACATTGAAAACTCGATGCAAGCAAAGGAATGGAGGAATGTTGTGCTTCAAAGCATTGTTTCCCATAGCCTTGGTACTGGTGTAAGGACCATGTCGGAGTCGCATGAGTTTCTGATGGGTTCTAGTAAGGCGTTATCTCTGTAGATGTAACCAAACTTTGTTTCCCACCTGAAACTTGTGTGGTACCCCTGTGGGTGAGGAGAAGTTGTTCCTGTGTCTTGTCATGACTGTATCCCTTTGCTGCTGCTGCTGCAAGGAGGAACCCTTTGCGGGGGTCATGGATGTAGCAACGATCTTCCCCTTACTTTGGGAGCAAACCAGACAGAAAATGAATTTCCTAGTCTGGGAGATGAGCTTGATACCTTTCTTGGTAGTGATCAACGAGGTGGAAGTATGTGGGGCTACCTCTGGTATCCTGTATAATGAATTATCCAAAGAAATAATGACAGCACGAGGCCTTGACTCATACACAGCATGTCACCTCCACAAGTATGGTTGGCCTAATAGTACATCGCAAACATCCAGATGTGTAACATCACATAATACCTCGTCTGTAAAGGGCTTGATGCTATAGGGAAGGCGACACTGTTGGCGGACTTTGAGATCTCGACCTTCATGAAACCACCCGATACTATATGGGTGCGGGTGTGGTGTAGTCGGTAGGCCCAATCTCTTCATGACCTCTGCTGAAACGAGGTTCTTTTGGCGGCCACTGTCGACAATGAATTGCAGCGACGAACCCTTCACCCACATCTGTGAGTGGAAAAGACGTTCCCCCTCCTCTGGGTCTTCGGGCTCATTCTTCTGAATCTTGGCGGTGGTAACAGTGGCACTGGGATCCACATCAATGAACTACTTCCCTTTGCCATTCCCCTTGTTGAGTTCTGGCTTAGGGTTGGAACATGCATCGGATTCAGAAGCCTTCAACTCGGCCACAAGCAACTGCTTGGTCCGACACTCACTTGTGTTATGAGTAGGACTCTTGTGGAACTCACACCACTTTCCTATGTCCTTCTTTGGCTTCGTGGTGTTGTTCTTTTCTTGCGGCTTTGAGGGGTTTCTTCGGTCACCCCGCCTTGACTTTGTCCTTTGTGCTTCGGATTTGCAGATCCAAAGTCTCGCTTCTTCTGTTTGAACTTTTGCTCGATTTTGACAGCGTATCGGTACGTTGTGCCTAGTGAGGAGATGTTCAAGAACTCCATCTCTTCCTGGATGTATCTGTGTAGGCAACCGTGGTATTTGAGTACCAGATGCAGCTCAGAATCCTTGATACCCAACTGTGTGCGAAGGGTATGAAAAATGTTGGTGAACTCTGGCACATCTTGGTCCCGTCCCTGTCGCAGCGTGGTCCACTTAATGTATTTTTCCTCATAGATTTTGACAGGGTAGTACTACTCCTTGATGGCATCCCGGAAGTCATTCCAAGTGGGTGCGGATGAAAACAGTGAGCCTGTACTTTCATCCTTCTGCTCGCAGTAGGTTTCCCACTAGTCCTTGACGTGGGGGGCTTCTTTGAGAAGAGAGAAAATAATATTTTCTCGACTCGAAAATTCATGAACAGAAAAATAACCCTCTAGCAGATTCAACCATTTATCTACGACATCTGCGTCTATCTGACCCTCGAATATGGGGATTTCAAAATTAACTTGTACCTTAAAGGTCGTGGCATTTCCAGAGTAGTTGCTGGAAGGCGATGCATCGCTTCTGGGTACCCGCTGAAGGATCTGGGCAAAATTGTCCATCATCGCGTTCCGTTGTCGCTCGAGGGCTTCTTCGAGCAAGATTTTGATGGGATCTCCTACCCCCTCATATTTCTTCTCATCTACCATGGGAGGCCGTCGAGATTTGCGAGGCTGGTCTTGCAAAGGTTCGACCAGTTCAAGCCATAACTCCTTATATCCCGACCTTGTTGGGGACATGCAAAGAAAAACAAAGAAGAAACAAACCCCTCTGATACCACTGATCTGGACTTAAACATGAACGTAATAAAATACAGAGTTAACCATATACACAAAAATGCAGTGGACATAATACTTCATTTCATTAATGGAAAATACTAAATATGCTTACAACCAGAAATGGAAATAAACCAGCTAGGGTGATGGCAGCTTATCTTTGAGAAGATATGTGGTGGCTACATGCCTTTGAACTATGTTACAATGAGGCTCGAAGGCCTATTTATTGTTGAGAAACAATGGAAAACCCTTAACATTCGAAAACCTAACCCTAGAAGATGAAACGCCAAACTGTGGGCCCTGTTTGGGTAAATTGGTACATCAACTTCCCGGGGTCATAACTTTGGCATACAATCTCTGTTTGACGCGTACAATAGCTCGTTATAAAGATCTATCCGAGCACTACCACTTTGGGAAGGACAACATCAGTCCATGGACCCACTTTTCCCCCATATTTTCCAAAAACATCGTTTAGGGCCTCAAAACGACTTCGGAAGTTCAGGACCTGAAAAACTGCTAAAAATAGTAAACTGTGCTACAATTTAGGAAACTGAAAAGACTGAAAGAGATAGTTGTGGGGGTCCAAATGGGATAGGTGGGTGGCCACCAACATCCACCTGGATCACACAAGGTCTTCCTAGTCAACAGCCTTTCAGGGGTGGGTTTTGTGATAACAGAAGGGGAAACATCTTTTACATTACACAAATGAACAATTCTTGGATGATACAAATGACAAGGACTCCTTTCCATATATAGGAGTCTAAGGGGTCATAATACAATCAGAGCCGACATAGCAATAATAATGTAAGGGCACAATAATAACAATAGTGGGCTTCTATGGGGCACAATAATAACAATATCGGGACTACATGGGTACAACAATATAATAAGGGGGTTGAACTAATAACAATAAGAGGTTACACTAGTAGTGTAAGGGCCTAACATTGTCAACACCAGACACTTCTCATTTGTTAAACATGCTCCAAGTCATCTCTTCCAAGCTATTGTAAAATGATTTTTTCTAAAAGCCTTTGCCTCCTTTCCACATGCAAGAGGCTACTCAATTGGACCAAGACTTCAACCAACTATGACCAATTACTACATGTGATATCAATACCAAATGATGGACATTGAGATACAAGGCTTCATAATAAAATTACATGGTTAAAATGGGCATATCATTATTATTCATGTCAGGACTCATGACTCATGACTTCCCTCTCTCTCTCTCTCTCTCTCTCTCTCTCTCTTTCTACAATTATATACAATGTAAGTACATGGTTTCTACATCAGCGCACTCAGGTTGCTTACATGGAAAAAATATATATCCACTACTATGCAATCCAAATAAATGAATCTCATGCATGGCTCAACTAAGGCTATTTAACAACCATGTCAATGATATACAAGTATGTATAGGGCTTACACAAATGACTCTAAAATTCACATGCATGGTTGTAACATGACTCTCCTCTACAATAAATTCTTGATACAAAAAATAAATCTCCTACACATGGCTCATACTAAGGTTACACAACCATATCGACAAGTAAATGACCATGAACAAGCACAACAAGGATTATTTACATGCCTTTTCACCCATGAATACAATAAATGCATTTGCTACAAAAAAATGAGTGAATGCATAATGAAAATAGAGTGCAAGCCTTGACCTAGATGCATGTATAACTCCCCCTGAGCTCTTTTACCTTCCATATTTATACTGATCCTATGGACTTGGTCATGCATTCAATATCTCGATCACACTATGTCATTGCTACTACTCAACTTCAACACTTCATCAAACTGCCACACTGATGCCATGTGCTCCCTCTAAGGATATGCACTCCCTATAACACATCTGCAGTCCTATCTGAATAGATATGTCAAGTAACAATGGACTGCGGTGGGGGAAATCCTCTCCTACTTCATAGGTTGTTTCTCCTTCTTCTACACCCACAATGTAGTAGGATGCTTCTTGACATGTACATTCTTCTTGGACTTTTTTCTAGGCCTACTCTGGTTACTCATTTTGTGGGATCTACCTTGAAGAACTGAACAATTGGCATTCTTTAGCCATGTGACCATAATTGTGAGATGCATATAATCTCACAAGGCCAAGATATGTAGCTAAATGATCAAATATCCTCATATTTCGATATCTCTCTCTCCCATAAAATATGCCTCTACTATGTGGACTAGATATGCAATTGATCACCTTGTGGCCGAAAAGGTTACATGAGAAACAAAATCCATTAAATGAACTTGTATACCCAATGTATATTAACCTTCTCTACTATCCAAACTATTGTATATGTTGTTGCATGCTTTGTTGATTAGATCTATACACTTTGCTTCTACAACTGGCTACAACATGTCCATAATTTTGGCAAGCATAACACTCGACCTCATCCATCAAAGGAGAAAAGGGACTCCTTTGAAATCTGGTAGATCTTCCACAGTCCTCTCTTGGAGTGAATGGTATTATATTCATAGCTTTTCCTTGGTTTTATCTCCTCAGTTCTTGCTTGTTTCCTCTTTTGTTTCTCTTGTTAGTGTCATTTTCAGTTACAGGCCTTTTAGGAGTTGCATTATGCTTTGCATGTGCCTATGAGCTAGATTCTCCCTTTTTAAAACCAAGAAAAAATCTATTCATGGGAGATCTTTGTATACTAATAATGTTGTCAAATGCCTCTGTACTCTTCACTTTTTTCAACTGAATATATGTTTGTTCTATATAATTCCTCATGGAGACCACTTAAGCATCAAGCTCCTCAACTTTACCCTCTCTCTCTTTCAACTAAATGGCCTTGACATATTCAACTCCCTTTGATTCTTATAGTTGGATCTTCAAATTAATTATCTCTCCTTTGAGTTCAAACTCATTGATCTCTACACACAACTCATACTAACTTCAATAGATAATCTATCAATAATCACCATGGTTTACTCGTATTCAAATCTAAGAAGCTTATTATCATCATCCTGACTGATCATATCTGAATGGTTGTCATAACAACTACCCAATGCATAACTCAAAAATAACTCATCAATATGTTTACCTTCATATCTGGTCTACTACTTCTCATCTGAGCCTATATTTTCGTATTTATCCCGATGATTAGCTAAACCATTCACACTAAGAGGATGAGACCATTCTTGTTGCGATTATTTGTTCTGAAAGGCCTTCTTCTTCTTTTTATTTTTTCTCTTCTTCTCTTTCTTCCCATTGCTAATATTCATTTTTTCTCCATACACCACCTTCAATCTATCCCAAATATCCTTGGCATATTTTAGATCAACTATCTTCTTTAGATCTACATCATGGAGATTCTCATATATCACACCCCTCGCTTGGGCATTTTGCTGCATCATTTTTTTTTGGCATGGGATCTTTTCCACAACATTCATACACTAATTTCAAAATCTTAGATCCAAGAACTGGTAACTAATATTTAATTTTGTCATCCCACACCTAGTACTTTGCAGCAATGATCACATATACTCCTTGATGATCCATTTCATTTTTTTTTCAAAATTTACTAGATCTACTTTCCAGTGATCAAGAAGCACTCGCAAGAACCCAATTTGATACTAATTGTTTGAATCTTGACAATACTAAGGCGGGGGTTGAATCGGTATTGTGCAATGGATCACTAAATTAAACTTTTTCCTTCTTTAACACTTAACTAAAACATTCATTCATTATGACCATACATAAACATCACATGCACATATCATGAGAAACTTATAAATCATCAGAGGATATAACCATCAACAATTGAACATCATCAAAAATAAACTATGATCAGCAATACACATGAACAAACATCATCAACCATATGGACATATGGTATATAAATTTGGAAACCTTTCTAGGAGAAAAACCACCATCTTATTTGCTCTTCTTCTCTTCTTATTATTATTCAAATTCTTCTGTTACATCATCATCATTAGCCACCACCAGTGTGCAAGACACAACTTGCTATCATGGAAGAAACCACTCGTTCCAAGGCACTACCTAATGGAAGCCACCTCTTATTTAACTTTTCAGGCCACCACCTATAGGAAGCTACACTCCAACAACTATGCAAGCCACTACCCGTTGCAGGCTACCACCTATTAGATGCCCCAACACCCAATACTTTTCCAACCACCATTGGATGGAAGCCACCACTCCCAAGTTCTCAAGCCACAACCCAAAGGATGCCACTACACCCTAAATCAACAAGTCACCACTCACTCACTAAAGGCCCCAACCTTCAAGCTCTCGTGGACCTCATTTCATAATGTTTCATACTGGATCTACCTACAATAAACTTAGAAAACCATGGGCCTTTTTCCATCCCATTTTCATACTAGGCCCACATAAAATTTATGCTCATCAATTGAATACAACCAAACACTCTCTCTAAAACAAGCCTCTTCTCAACAACCACTCACTATACTCTACCCAGACAATCCATCAACATTAGAATCATACATACTTTCAACATAGACCTCTCTCAGCCATACACACTCTTTCAATATTAGCAGAATATTCTACATATACATCAAAAACAACATAAAAAAAACATCCTCTCACACTCTCGCTCATCATATACATCTTTTTCATAGTTTAGATCTCTCATAAACCCAATGAGAAACCCTTTGCTCAATACAATACATTCATAGCGTGTGAACTCACTATTCACAACAAACCACCGCAAATTACAAATCCGTACATGCTTATGGCATCTTAAATCTCACTAAAACTACACCAACATTATACCCCTGCAAAACAGATTGTTAGTCATATATAAACACAATATTTTCCCCTGCAATGACAACAATGTTAGCTTCAACACTCCTCTTCCCATACTCTTCCATTGGTATTCACAAATGCATCTCATTATTTTCTTCAGACATATCACATCAATCCCACTATGTATACACTCCACGCTCTGTTGCAGGACACATATAGATATATGCTTATCCAATCCATGCACAAGTCACTAATATTTTTCATTTGACCCCTTGTTCAATAAATTAGTACACAGGTCATTCTATCTAGCTCCATGCACATGCTTCTTAATTTCTTTAGATCAGATTGCACTCTCTTTGACCTTTGATGCACCCTCTACTACACAAACAATAATTTTGTATCAATACACACAATCTCAATGAATTGGAATTCTAATTAGATCTTTTCATCATGACATCAATATCTATCACTCCATGTGAAACTCCTATGATAAAAACACATTTTCTAATAGTTTCACAAATAAGTGGATATATATTCTATCTAATCTTGGATTCAATTCATGAGATGGAATTTAACATCATTTCCCAACACTTACATTGGACTCGATCCACACCTCAATTAATGGAAAACTAGATCCACTACTAAGCCACTATGCCTTTCTTTCATTGTGATGACCACAAAGGACCAAATCAAACCATTAACATTTGACCCAATTAAACAATTAATTCCATGACCATATCCACCATTAACACAACACTCAAATATTAATTGTGTCCACATTCATTTGGAGGACCCAATCAACCAATTCAAGATGAACGTTGAAGAATAAATCAACACTCTCAGATCTCAAACTTACCTTGGGAAATTTATTTGGTTTTGGCCCAAGGTATTTCCCTTTCCGCACCTAAAGGAGTGTCGCTACAACCTAACTGTCGCTTGCAACAAACTTCGCGGTAAGAGAATGGAAAGAGTGCAACACTAACTTAGTGTCACTCTATGACTATTAGGAGACCACATCACTACTCCAAACTAAGAAAAAATAAACTTTCTCTGATCCAAGACTCTTCCACTTACTTCAACATCTTATCAAGAACCTCCAAGACCTATACACACCATAACAAACATTCACAAGCCCTTAATCATCATCACAAGCCCTCTAAGCCTGTTGACATCAATGCCAACACCATGTTGCCAACAAGTATTTCAAAGGGGAGTTTATATTGGAACTCTATATAAGCTACTAAGAATCATCGTTAGTGATGGGTGCATTAGTTCTATTGTTCTTGAGAGTGGAGATAAAGAAGGAAAATATCCTACGGTTTTTGGAGAAAAGACTATTTTGTAGCATCAAATACTAGGGCATATCAGAGACAAGGGCCTTCGAGTACTACATGGTAATGGTATGTCGAATTTCTCTTTGGATTTTGGTTTATGTGAACATTGTTTATATGGGAAGTATAATCATGTAATATTCTCCTCTAGTCTACAAGGGGAGAGGGAATATTAGAGCTGGTGCACAATGATGTGTTTGTCCCTCTATTGATTCCATCACTGAGTAAATTTGTGTAATTTTTCTCATTTATAAATCAATTCTCAAGAAATGCACGGCATGGAAAATTTTAGGGGCAAATGTTCTCCCTTTGGGGCAATTAAGGGGTTTTAAATTTTTTGTGGGCGAATATTTTGTATCATAGTACATTTTTACAAATCACCTCAAATAGCCCACCTTATTTTAAGGGAGAGGGTAAAAAAGGTAAATTTAGCCCTTGGAATTAGGAGTTACAACCTTCCATTCGCCCATTTTCAAGAATAGGTTTTATTTAAGTGAATCCATTCGCCCATTTTCAAGAATAGGTTTTATTTAAGTGAATCCTATGGTCCAAATACCATATTTATAAAAGAGGTATGGTAAATTAATAAAAATATAAATAATGAAAAGTATGGTAAATAAATAAAACATTTTTTATATTTACTCCATAAGTCACCTTATATACATGCAATGGTGTAAACAAATAATATGGTAAATAAATAAAACGTCCTTTTATACTTACTCAAAAGGTATGGTAAATCAATACAAATATAAATAAACTAGACGTATGGTAAATAAATAAAACCTTAGTCCATAACCCTCGTTCTATTTATGTAGGCTCAAGAAAGAGGTTTTATTTAAGTTAATCCTATGGGCCAAATACCATATTTGTAAGAGGTATGGTAAATTAATAAAAATACAAATAAATGAGAGGTATAGTAAACAAATAAAATATTTTTTTATATTTAATCCATAAGTCAACACTCAAAACTGCGTTATATTTAGGTAAAACCTATGGGCAAAATAATATGGGACAAATACCATGGACTATATTGTTATTAATAACATGCAAAAAAAACATTATTAAAAATAAAAATGGCACATGGTATTGACCCATGGTATTCACCAAAATGGGACATGGTATTGACCCATGGTATTCACCAAAATGGGACATAGTATTGACCCATGGTATTCACCTAGAATGTAGCCTATTTAAATGGGGGAATTAAACCATCATAGATCCATCTTTATTCTGGATCTACTAACCCCCAAGAGGTATCAAATATCATGATATGCAAACTAGCATAGAGTGAAAAAATATTTGA
>APFE031223801.1:0-13058 GCA_000404065.3 Pinus taeda
AAAATTAAGACAGGCAGTTTAAGAAGATAAGTTCAACGTGGAAGAGTACGCCACCAGAACGACAGTGCCCCGGCAAGGGAGTCTGAGCCTCTAGAGAATTCCTTCCAGTTAGTCTAGGAAGAAACCCTGAGAGGGTTTGATAATTAGTGAACACATTTCAACCTACAAGTAGACAGAGGGTGACTGGTTGCCACCTTGAGATAAATCGAAAGAATGCCGCTATAAAAGAAATATTCAGGTGATTATATGAGCCAAATGACCTCCTAAACGGAAATTTCGGTGGCAGTTAGATAATGCAGAACTTACTGTTTCAATATAGAGCATGAGTGATAGAACTTTGCACCTTAGGATAAGCATAAGTGTGAAAACCATAAAACAAGAGAAGTGTCTCAAAGCTGCCACACAAAACAATATTTAGACTATTTATCATTTGAAAATTTACACAAAAACTCAGAAGTTGAGTCCAAGAAATTCATACAGGAAATCATTACGGGCTCGACTTTTGTCGAGTAGAACTTTAATTAAGAAAGACTTAGTCCAGACACAAGTGCCCATGTAAAATGGTAAAACGTAAACTCAGATATAAACCAGAATAATTTACAAGGGATCGACCCCTTATCTTATAACAAATTACAAAACGGATCCTGAAGTTTGTCCACATAGTCACAACAAGTCTCGTCCAAGGTGGCTTATGCCTAGACATACATCAATGTGACCAAGCCTCAGGCTAGGATAGCCTGCGACCTCAAAATTCCTATAACATCAAAGAAAGGCCGCAGAGGAACTCTCTTCCAGGCATAATAAGAACCACCTCTGCAACTAAATCCACAAAAAAGGGGAAACGTTTTATAAACCATTGAGATAGTAGACCTGTGAACATGAAACTCTCCTCAGACAAGTAAAACCAGAGTCTTTGGTGCTTACTTGGTATTCCATGCTGGATGTAAGCAACCCAAGTAGTGACGGCCATTCCACCATGCAAACCGGCATTCTCTGGCTGCATCCATTCATCTTCCATCCAGAAACATATAAAACAAAAGGGAAGATTGTTACTATATGAACGAAGTATTGCAAGCGTAAAAGAAAACAGAGATAGGAGTAAGTAAAATACGTAAGGCACTTACAGAGCAACATAAATTGCCTGGAAGTTGAGCAGACCAACTCCGGCACTCGAACCCTGGTTGCAAACGCATAATTACGCATAGGTTGGGCACGACAGAAGGTGGACAGAGCGGGGACGAGCGCCAAAGCATAATGGAATGAATGAGCCATACCACCGAGGAAAAAAAACGCAAAAACCCCAGATCAACGCTCGATCTTTGGATCCACCATCCAAAACCCTGACTGTCGATGGCTGGAGGAGCCCGAGGTGCACGATCGCTAATGGTACTCCTGCTCTTGCCATGCCACCATGACAGAGCCGAGAATGAATAATGAGCCAAGTGGAAAGTGCAGGTGAATCTGGTAGCTGGTGGAGTACCAACATACAATGATGGTGGTACTGTAAAATAAATGTGAGGGACAGTCCAAGTAGCGGAGAGATAAATGCAAATGTCAGCCTTACTACCGGAAAGGTTTTCCGATTGCCAGCTCTTGCAACTTGATAAATGAAAATTACAATATGAATATATTACGTTGTAACATTATATTAATACAAGTAAAATCTTGCTATAGGATAAACATGTAATTTTTTTTTTTAACATATGATAGTTAGGGTATGTGTGACAACCTCCCATATAAATGACATGCATCGCTGAGTCAATCCATACCTTTAAACAAAGAAAGTTGAAATTACATGAAGAAGTGAGAGCGATTAAAAGATACATAACTTTATTCATTTTTTTTGCATTCAATTATGCGCAAAAGTTAAAATATAGAAAGTTAAAAAGTTAATTTTAATAAAAAATTATAAATATTTTTGAAAAATTGAGTTTAAATTGTTTAATATGTATAATTCGAGTGTCTCGTGCAATTTTTAGTATGTTGAATCTATTTATCTATTCAAAACTGTATTTTAAACAACAAAAAATCAGATTCTTGCTTGAAATTGTATCTCAAGGTTATTTACTCTATAAATAAGACTACACCTAGATTAAATAGTAGAAATTCTACACTAAAAACATTTATAAACTAATATTAGAATTTTAGAATGACGGCACTCTAGTGAACAACCATCTCCAAGGAGAGAGCTAAAACTAAAGATACAAATACTGCGCCAAACCAAGATTAAGCTAGTTTAAATAGTAGACAATTTACACTGAAAGAATTTGTAAACTAATATTGGGATTTTAGAATGAAGACTTTTGGGTGAACACTTTAGCCATTTCCAAGGACATAAAGCTAAAAATAAGATACAAATACCGTACAAAACCAAGATTAAATAGAGAATGATAAGAACTTTAGACCTGTAACAAAGACATTGAAGATTTAATATTTTCATTAATAAATATTCATGAATTAATTTGATATAGGTTAAGTTTTTCTCCATTCCTTTTGAATCCCTCATCTCTCTTTTCTCTATTATTAATTTTTCATTAATTTTTTTTTTCTAAATAGAATCTAATACTTAAAAATATTTTAATTAATCTCTCCTTTATTTTAATCTCTAATTTATTTTATTTTAATTCTAATTTATTCTTTCTTAATCCTACCATTGTTTACTTCATTCTATTAATCTAAATTAATTTATATCCTATAAATAACCATTATCAATTAAAAATTCTAAAAATTCTATTTGATAATTTAATAATCTCTGTTTTCTTTCATGTCAACTTCATTTTCACTCCTCTATTATTTTGTTTATTTAATTTAATTAATTATCTACGTTTCACTTTCATTTTAATATTAATATTGTTGAATATTTTAATTCATTTTATTTAACACCATCTATTAATATCTATATATAAATAAAGGGGGTCTTCCTCGAAAGTGGGTTGTAGTCAATCATATGGCATTCATCCAAAACAATCCAAGTTGAGACAGGTGATTCTGGTTGGGCAGCAACAGAAATGCCAATCATGGGGTATAGTGGCAAGCTCATGGCCTAAACTGCTGCCTCGTGAAAGCATAAATAAACTCAAAGTTCATGATCCTACTAATAATGATTTGGAAAAATGGCACCAATACATGAAAAATCACGCCTTGGTCTACAATTTATTGGGTATTTGGCCTTGAGAAGGGGGTCTTTGTCGGAGGTGGGGCTCTTCCTCCTTCTAACAACTTTTGGGAGACTCATATCTTGGCAGGGATCTAGAATGCCATTGGACAAATTGTGAAACTCTCGGAGATGACAAATAGAGGAAGGCATGCAGCAAAAATGTAATTGATATTCACAATGATGTATTTTCAAGTTCAGTAGGTGAAACTCTATGTTAAACAAAGTTTCAATCTACATTACAATATAAACTTTAAACAAAATTTCAATCTACTTTCCAATACAAACTTATTTACGCCAAATTCATAGAATACTAATAGAAATCAAATCCTTTCCAACTACCAGCATATTTTCACAATACTTTGTGATCCAAAATTAAAGTAGATGTAAACAACTCATTTTGCTTTCTTTTTAAATTTTATTAGTGTTCTATATAGCATGTTTACATCCAATTAATCTACCAATAAACATACAAATTCATTAACCACAAATAAAAAAATTAACTTTATTATTATTTCAGTTTTAATATAATAAAACATTATATTTATTTTTTATGAAATTTACTATACTTTCACATTTAATTTACATATGAAAATGTAACATTTGTTTAGTTATTACATTCATATTAAAAAAAACAAATATATGAAATGTGTTTCTACTTTGATTTAATACTCCCAAACACACATTTAAAATCAATAAAATCACTTCTTTGAAGTATGAACTTGAGAACTCCTTGAACCAAGCCTTCGCAGATCAAATAAGTGAAACCCCTTGTGGCTAGCACTACAAATTGAAGTCCAAATTACTCAGATCAAATAAGTGAAACCCCTTGTGGCTAGCACTACAAATTGAAGTCCAAATTACTCAGATTTCACATGCAAATGAAAGAAAAATGAGAAACATAACGATAAGAGATTACCCCATTCAAAAAAATGCAAGCCAGGGCGAAATCAATGTAACTTGGATATATGGAATTCAAATAACATTGAGAAATCATGTCATTTTCTCCAACAATGTGGAACAATGAGAGACCAATAACATCAACAACTCCTCCAACAATGTGGAGCAATGAGAGACCAATAACATCAACAACTCCTCATGATTTCTCTGCAAAACATTATTTGCAGCTTAATCTATGTCATTTGTTGGAAGGTCTAAATATGTTTCAGACGTAAGTTTTCCTGATATTTGTACTCATGCAAGATTTCGAATGTTTTTGCGTTGTCATAATGAAGCTCAACAGACGCCCAATTTGCATGCTGTTATGAGTTTCGTTATGAGAACATTAACAATTTTACATGGGTACAAATATCTAAGAAAGTTCATTTGGGAAGCTAATGTTGACTATGGGTGCACAGAGGACGAGTTAAAGGGACATTTCGAGAGGTGCAGGAGAGTGAAACGCCTTACTATTCCTAAAAACGAGTATGGCAACCCACGAGGGTATGTTTTCGTGGAGTTTTCAGATGTAGACAGCGTGGCGAAAGCTTTGGCGGAACTGAATGGCTCCATCCTCAGGTCCAGAGAGATCACCGTGTCTCGAGCCAAAAGTAACGGCCGAAACTGGAACAACCCCAACAACAACATCAAAGCGCCATTCGCCTCCCCTCGGAACAGCGGCCTCCAAGGAATTGGAGAAGCGTGAGTGCCAATCCTAACAGATCATCTTCGAGACCACCATATGCAAACACGAACAACCGCCCCATCCCATTCAGCAGCAGCCTCGTTCGGGCAACAGGAATAACGACCAACAGCGCCACTCCTACTCATGAAAATAGAGACAGCAGCATACAAGAAAGAAGCGTTAATTGGAGGTGGAGGAAAGGAATTCGACAGGTACTCGGTTTATGTAGATAGTTGCACGGCAGTGGACTTGCGCACACATTTTGAGCCCTGCGGAACAGTGAATCGTATCAACATACTCGTTTGCAGGTATGTTGATACGAATCACTCTTCCCCAGGGCTCAAAATGTGTGCGCAAGTCCATTGCCGTGCACCAGTAGTCCACATTATCTACATAAACCGAGTACCTGTCAAATTTCTCTCCTCCACCTCCAATTAACGCTTCTTCTTGTATGCTGCTGTCTCTATTTTCATGATTAGGAGTGGCGCGGTTGGTCGTTATTCCTGTTGCCCGAACGAGGCTGCTGCTGAATGGGAATGGGGCAGTTGTTCGTGTTTGCATATGGTGGTCTCGACGATGATCTGTTAGAATTGGCACTCACGCTTCTCCAATTCCTTGGAGGCCGCTGTTCGGAGGGGAGGCGAATGGGGCTGTTGATGTTGTTGTTGGGGTTGTTCCAATTTCGGCCGTTACTTTTGGCTCGAGACACGGTGATCTCTCCAGACCGGAGGATGGAGCCATTCAGTTCCGCCAGGGCTTTCGCCACGCTGTCTACATCTGAAAACTCCACGAAAACATACCCTCATGGGTTCCCATACTCGTTTTTAGGAATAGTAAGGCGTTTCACTCTCCCGCACCTCTGGAAATGTGCCTTTAACTCGTCCTCTCTGCACCATTAGCTTCCCACATACAACACAGATACTCATAGGTTTAAATAGTAGATATTCTACACTCAAGCATTTCTAAACTAATATTGGGATTTTAGAATGACTACTATTGGGTGAACGCTTCAGCGATCTCCAAGGACATAAAGCAAAAAATGAATATACAAATACTCTGCAAAACCAAGATTAAATAAATGGCTAGGTTAAATAGTAGATATTCTACACTTAAAGCATTTGTAAACTAATATTGAGATTTTAGAATAAAGACTTTTGGGTGAACACTTTAGCCATCTCCAAAGACATAAAACTAGAGATGAAGATACAAATGCTACACAAAACCAAGATTAAATATAGAATAATTAGACCTTGGATGCTAGACAAGAATGTCGAGAATTTAATACCGAAAGATTCATTAATTAAGTTAATATAGATTACATTTTTCTTCTCCATTCTTCTCAATCCCCTCATATCTCTTTTCTATATTATTAATTTTTCATTAATTTTTCTTTCTAAATATAATCTAATCCTAAAATATTTAATTAATTTCTTCTTATACATTCTATTAATCTAATTTATTATAAAATAATTATTTTATTTTAATCTAATTTATTCTATTTTATTATTTCTTAATCATACTATTGTTTACTTCATTCTATTAATCCAAACTAATTTATATCCTATAAGTAACCTTTATCAATTAAAATTATATATAATAATTTAATAATCTTATTTAATAATCGTTCTCTTTTCTTTGATATCAACTTCATTTTCTTTGATATCAACTTCATTTTCGCTCATCTTTAATTAAATTAATTAATTAGACCACATTCCTCCAGGAGAAAAAATATAAGGCAATTCCTATAACTCACTTTGAACCTTCCAAATGGTAGCAGCAAGTCCACCAATTCTTTTAATATTTTAAAAATAATAATAACCACTTTAAATCAATTCCATATAAATTAAATCACTCATAAATGAATCAATCCATGATAAGCATCAAAAGACTTCATTATAATCTCATGTTTCCTATCTTAAAAAAGTTATAAAACTTTATTAAATTATATTTTATTTAAATTATTATTATTATTATATTATTATTATTATTTATTATTTATTTTTTTTATTTTCTTCTGAGTAAAGACTATGCTATTAATATTAAAAAGAGAAAAAGTATGTACAAAAAGGATTAAACCTCTGAGGGAGCCTTAGCAATCCCTCTGTCAAGATACCTATACAAAAATTGTTGTTCCTTCTGTTTACAGAGGCAGTGATCATAGCCTAAAAAACCCTGAACAGACCTAAATAGAACCAAAACTAAACAGTACAAAACTGATGAGTGTACTTTAGCATGATTACCAGAAAGGAGATCCAAAGCAAAATTCCTGCATATGATCTGCTACAAGCTGGAAATGTTCGGTACCGAGCACCTTGATATTTAACTGCAAAATCTGGAAATCCAAAACTGAATTACTATCTCGAAGCTGCACGCAAATGGACTGAAACTTACTTGGGTTCACCAGTATCGTTTTCGTTGACCTTATCCGGGGCGCGCTCCCAGGTAACCATCACCCCATCTTCGACTTCCATCAAATTGCCATCCGGAGGTGGCCTAAGGTGCAGGATGTTTTCATAGTCTTTCACAGGCTCGCAGTTAATGATATTCTCCTGAGGAGAGTCCTGTTGAGTGCTGTCCTCTTCCTGACATTCCTCTTCCTGCATCACCGAGGAGACTTTGAGAACATCTTCTGCCAATCTGCTCTGAGACGTATTGGCATTCAGAGAGGGCGATTGATCCTTTGAGGTAGCATCAGAGCTGGCAAGGTCGTCTTCTTCCTCCGAGAAGATGACAGTGACTAAGGTAGAGATGAGCGGTCGGTTGAGCCTGCTTTTGAATTTGAACCTGGCGGAATGCAGCGAACTGTTTAAGGAGGGACCAGACTCATCTGAGGTTGGCGAAGAAGGCGAGGCCATAGCTAGCGGTGATATGCGATGAGGTTCAGGGCTGCCCCACCCCCCCGACCCTCCCTGGAATCCCGAATTTCTCCCGCGCTTGGGAATGCCCCTTCGACGGGGTGCCATGTTCAAACGAGATAGCGTAATGACCAAGATCACAGATTGAGGGTGCAGGAAAAGCGACTGATGGTTTGAATGAACCCAGAAGGAAGACCAGACAGAGGAGTGCGAGACCCAAACTCTGAGCACCCCAGAGGAAGACCCGGCTAACCTACAATTCCCAGCCACAACCGAGTGAATCCAACTCCCAACCCAGACACCTACTACCGAGTGAATCCAATTCCCAACCCAGACATCTACAACAGGGACGGAAACCAAATTTTTAACAGGGTATATGCCAAAGAGTGACCTGATACCCCCGACACAAAAGGCTAAATCCGAATTAGAGCTCTCAGCATCTGCATTGAGCAACGGACTGGACTTCCTTATGGTAATCAACTGGGGACCGTTCTGAGTCCAAAGTGCTTGCCCCTGAGAGCAAGACCACATAGGCGATCACCGCGGCTTACCCTAAGATAACCAGAGCAAATGAAGACTAGAAAAACCGAAGCGAATGAGACAAGAAGCTGGTGCGCCATCCTCATAACCTCCCTCTGCGTACTGTGGGCGCGTGGCTGCAATAAAGAGTTATGAATTGCCTGCATTGAAGGGTAATTAAGTCTGTCCTCAACCCTCCTAACCTCTCCTGTATGCTTGCCAGTTGCCGGCTGCGCATGCATAATCAATAACACGCATTAATCACCTCTTAATGACACCCGCATCCGGGTGTGGTTCCTCCCTTGCCTGCATATCTCTTGTTAATATCGAATGAAAGGTAGAAAGTTGGTTCTCCGAAGCTATGCAATGAATTGAACCTTCAAAGAATTCCTTTCCACTGTCCACTCCTGAATTAGCAAGAAAGTCTGCCAGCTCGTTCCCTTCTCTTCTGATATGCTTGAAGGAGATGGCTTGATTATTACTGAGCCATTGTTGAAGTAGCTCAAGTCGAGTGGCCATTCTCCAGCTACTATTGACCTTATAGACCGGGGATCCCTGTTGTAGCTTTGAGGCCATGTTAATGATGATTTGGGAGTCCCCTTCCACTATAAGAGGAAGGAGATTTTGATTTTGCGCTATAATAAGCCCTCTCCATAATCCTTCCAATTCTGCTGTATTATTAGTATTCCAACCAATTGAGCCAAAAAAGGTGATGAGAGGATTACCCCGGTGATTTCTGATAACTCCCCCAAATCCCGTTTTTCCAGGATTTCCTTTCGACGCACCATCAAAGTTGAGTTGAAACACATTGATAGGTGGTGGAGTCCAGCTGACTGAGGTCTCTTGATGTCTAGATGATTTTTCTTTAGAAGAAGTCGGACTCTTTAGTTGAATCTGCCAGTTGTTCTATATAGCTTATTCTTGCGGAGTAGAAGGAAAGTCCTCTTGGGACCAGCCTTTTATAGATAAAGTTTCTTGGATGTTATTGTGCATCCCTTTCCATATCTGCTCCATCGTCATTGATTGATCTTTAAAAATTTGTCTGTTTCTCTCCTTCCAGATATTCCACATAAGTAATCCTGGTGTAATTTGCCAAAGAGTGTTTAAAACATTGCTTTGATAAGGCTTTTGTGTCTAGTTGCGCAAGGTGCTTTTAAGATCCCCCAACACTCTACCATCTTTCCGACAGTGGAATGTGACCTTTTCCCACAGTTTCCTTCCTAGCGGGCAAGTTTGCATAAGATGAAGAGCTGACTCCTCTTCCTGTTTGCAGTTGAGACATATAGATGGACCAGAGAGGTTCCTTTTCCGGAGGTTGTCCCATGTGAGAATTCTATTGTGTGAAAGAAGCCATAGAAAAGTGGAAACCTTTGGCCAGATGGGAGGGTTCCATATCTTGTCCCATAGGTTGTCTTTGATTAGTCTATCTTTGATAATGATGTTGTAGGCTTCTTTAGTTGTGAAGGTGCCCTTTTCCTCATATCCCCATCTTAGCGTATCCATGCCTACCAACTTTAGAATTTTTCGTTTTTGAAGTTCTGAGGATAGGGAGAGTTGAATTTGCTCCGAACTGGAAGGTAAGATATGACTGGCTTCTTTCCATTCCCTATGTTCTTGGTCAGTATGTGATCTCCAGAAGTGACTCACCTTATCATGTTGGTTTATGTCTTGGTCTGAGATGCCCTGAATGATATCTTTGAGGTTTGGGAGCTGCTGCCATGAATCTTCCCAGAACCTTGTTGTAAGGCCATCTTTCACCTCCCAAAAACCGTGCTTTTGAATTAAATCTCTGTGTTTAATGGCTGAGTTCCAAATAACCGAGCCCTTACTGACTTCTGACATTCTAATTTGCTCCTCTAAGGGCAAGTTTCTAGCATATTTCGCTGTCCACAGGGCAGCCCAAGGTGTTCTTGGATTTGAAAGCCATTTCCACCAAATTTTTGCCCTGATTATCATGTTGCTTTGTTCTGGATCTCTTAGCCCAATGCCTCCTGCTTTTTTAGGAAGACAAGCTTTCTCCGATTTAACCAAAGCCCACTTTAGATTTGGCCCCGAACTTCCCCATAGGAAATTACGCTGCAACTATTTGATACCTTTAAGCACTCACTTCGGTGCTGCCAATATTGAGAAAAGGTAGAGAGGCATGGACTGTAGAACTGCTTTGATTAGCACTATCCTACTAGCCATATTTAGTGCTCTGTGAGTCCATAGGAATAATCTGGCTTCCAATTTTTCTAACAAGTTGTTCCAAGAGGAATGCTTGAGAGCCGAAGCAATTAGAGGAGCTCCTAAATACTTAGAAGGAAGGGACGCTATGGTGAAGCCTAAAATACGAGCTATAGCTCTTTGGGTGGTGGGAGGAATATTGAAAAAGAAGATTTGGGATTTGACTTTGTTGATAAGGGCTCCTGAGGCAGTCGAGAAGATTTCAAGAATAGAATTAAAGGATCGAGCCTCTTGAACAGAAGGATGACCGAATAACATGTTATCATCTACAAATTGCTGGTGAGAGATAGCAGGAGCTTGGTGGAAAGCAATACCTTTAAGATTGCGGGAAAGGATAGCTGATTTAATGCTGCGTCCTAATCCTTCAGCCAAGATGACAAACAAAAAGGGCAATAGGGGGTCCCCTTGTCTAATTCCCATGGAGGAGTGGAAGGTGGGAGACGGAATACCATTAATGAGAATAGAGAAGAACGAGGATGAGAGAAGATTGTTGATCCATTTGATCCAGGAGGGAGCAAAACCAAAGGCTTTGAGGATTTTTTGCAAATAATCCCAAGTGATGTTATCAAAAGCCTTAGAAAAATCAATTTTGAGCAACATACCTGGTTGTTTTGACTGCTTGAGAGAATGTATTATTTCATGGGTTAAAATGATCCCATCCGTGATCTGTCTTCCTTCTACATAGCTAGATTGTTCTGGAGATATGATGAAGGGAAGCATGGGCTTCAGTCTCGAAGGTGCGACCTTGGAGACAATCTTGTATATGATGTTGCACAGAGCGATTGGTCTGTACTTGTCAGGAGTATTGGAATCCTCTACCTTGAGGATCAATGCTATGAATGTTGCATTCATTCCTGGGTACATCCATCTTAGAGTGCACGATTCTTCCACTACCTGCCAAACTTCCCATTTGATCAAATCCCAGAAGTGCTGAAAAAAAATTGAAGTAAATCCATCTGGTCCTGGAGCTTTCCCTGCTTTTAGTTGATTCACCGCCGACTCAACCTCCTGAAGACTTATAGGCTTGAGAAGAAGGGTGTTGTGATCTTTAGTAATTATTTGAGATATATGTCTGATAATTTTGTCAATGGCCTCTGTTCTGTTTATATTAGGTTCTTGATTCAACTTCTTGAAATAGTTTAGGAATTCCTGTTTTATTCCTTCATGGGTTTCAATTTTGGTGCCCTGTTCATTGTGGACATAAGAGATTTGATTGATCATTCTTCTTTGGACTGTAGTTCTGTGAAAAAATTTTGTATTCTTTTCACCCTCCTTCAGCCATCTGATTCTCGATTTTTGCCTCCAAAGAGTTTCCTCCTGTATGTCTCTTTCTAGGATTTTGTTCTTCGTAACTTTCTCCTTCTGGGCTAGCTCTTCTGAACGTCCTTCAAAGATCATTCTTTGCTGAATATCCTTCATTTCTTGAGTGAGAATTTCCTTCGCTTTGAAAATGATGCCAAAAGTGGTTTTATTCCAGCGTTTTATTTCCTCTTTGAGATGCTTCAGCTTCCTTTGGAAAATGGACATTTTTGTTCCATCCGTTGGATTACAATTTTGCCAAGTTGTCCTGATAAATTCATTGAATTCCGGATGAGATAACCAAAAAGACTCAAACCGAAAGGGTCGCCTTATGCTATTACCAGGTCGATTCCAATGAAGGGCAATGGGCCAATGATCAGAACCAGAATAAGGAAGGATGGAGGTTGTGAATTCTCCCCCTAGATGAACCGCATTATCAGAGATCAAAAATTGATCAAGGCGCGAAGCAATTTGCATTGGTGCTGCCCTTTTGTTGTTCCAGGTATAGAGGCCGTTGGTTGTAGGAAGGTCTATCAGCCAATTATTTTGAATGAAGTCTTTTAATAAAGAGCCATCCCTATTTATTCTACAACGTCCTCCCTTCTTTTCCTCCATTGATGCAATCATGTTATAGTCTCCTCCTGAAACCCATAGCGGGTAAGCCCTTTCTGCATTAAGCTGCATTAAAGCATCCAGGATGTCTGCTTTGTGCGGGGTTTCTTGAGGAAAGTACACATTTGTGATGTGACCATAAATATTTGTTCCAAGTATATGAAAGATGGCTTGAATGAAATTTTTATTTGCATGTATGTTATCTAATTGGATCCTTCTTGCATCCCAGAGCACTGCAAGTCCCCTTGAGGCTCCCTGAGCATCCACAGCTATTACTAACCCACCTGGCCATGCCTTAGCTGCTATTTTTTCCAAAACTGTCGAATTACATTTTGTCTCTTGCAGAAAGCGAATTGTTGGTTTTTCCTCCATTAACATATTTTTTAAAAGTCTTCCTTTCCTTGGGCAGTTAAGCCCTCTAATATTCCATGATATCAACTTCATTGGGAAGGTTTGGGGTTGGTATTAAAATACTTGGTTAACTTGGCATATCTGCCTGATTCAACCAAGACCTCTCCAATCTTGATGGTTCTTTCCAAGGTGGTCTTCCTTCCTCATTTTTTACTGTCTTTGGTAATGAACTTCCCATCCCATTGACTGCCAATTTGAACCCCTAGAGAGTATTTTTTTTGGGCTTTGTTGAGGACTGCCACTAGATTGTCCACTTGTCTATCAGGTATTTTGTCGAAATTACCTGTTTTGCGTGCTTGTTCTAGACCCAGTATGTCTAGCTTGCCAATATCTATTGATTCCGTATCCTCCTCCTTGA
>APFE031223805.1:0-10474 GCA_000404065.3 Pinus taeda
TGACCAAATTTTGCTTGAAGACTCACTGAAATGACAAAATTTGACCTTGACACCTTAAAATCACTTTGTAAGAGCATATTTGATCACTGGAGGAAGGCTGGAAAGGCTGACACTAACACCTTCCTTGAAACTTGATCCTTGAATGTCTCTTTGATTAGATGCTCTTCCTTTGACTTCAACACCTTAGCTTTGATACCATGTTGAGAAATCTAGGGCATTAGTGTTACTTGATTTGTCTTCCATTAATGACTGCTTGTGAATGCTTCTTACTTCTTTAGATTAGGATCTTCTTCACATTAGATTATTAGTATTCTTCTTCATCAAACAGTAATCAATGCATGAACATAAATACACGAGACACATCATGTAGGCTATAAGCTAGAGCCAAAACCTCTCACTCTTTGAGAGGAAAACCTGCACAAATTCTTCTTATAGAGATTTCAATTTATGAATTCCAAGACCAAAACCCTTGACCTATTAGCCTCTCCAAGACCAAGACACAAGTTTACTCAACTGTCAATCTCCTGTTCTTTTCTTCGTTTTGACTTTTCTTCCTTTCGACCTCCTTAGCAATGAGATACCATCATTACTGAGACTTTGTCACTGACATGACACTGAGATCTCTTTGCTAACTGTGACCCTTTCTCTGTGGTAGTGTAGAGACTTTCTTACCGTATAACATTGAATTATACTCGAATCGTTGCATATCACAAATCATTGCCACTGTACTATAGCTTCTACCGAGCCGTGGTCTCCAATATAGCACTGTGTTGTAGCTTTCATTACCCTTATCTGAACTGTGTATTTATGCTTTAGCACCAAGACTTTTCCTTAGACATATGAACTCATGTTTCTGTGATAAGCCCTAAACATTTCCTCGTTGTTCCTTCATCACTAATCTGAGTTCCTTATGTATCTTGACGTCCGAACTAGACTCCTTTCTTGTCACTGTGACCGTGACCTGAATTTTAGAGAGATCAAACTTGTTCTTCTATGGAGATCCGAACTTGATGATTGCCACTATTCATCTGAAACTTTAGAGAGATCCACGAACTGTTGACTGTGATTGCCCACCCAAATTTCAGAGTAAGATCGAACTTCTTCACTGTAATTTCAATGCGAAAATCTCAAAGACAGATCCGATTTTCTGTGTCCTAATGCGAAGAGCCTTCGTGGGTATATATAGTAGTTTGTCTCCATAATAAGCCAACATGATCTATCGAATAGGTGTGTCCTTTTAACTGTGAGCCGACATGAGTTCTATGTTAATCTTGAAGCTGACATGAGGAAGAGAACTGTGCTTGTCACTGGAGGGTTGTTTAGACATAGGCATAGACTCGTATTTTTTACATATGCTCAAGAAGAGCCCTTCATACATGACATTAATTCTTAGTGACAAATCCTAAGGCTCTCAATTGTGAAATTCCTATACTCAAGGAACCCCTACTGCAACAAAACTAAATTTACTTCTCCTACTTGATTTTAATATACATTATCAAGTTATTTTCTGAAAAATACTGAAGTAAATTACTTCCGCAGCCTACACCAATTTAATTTGATCACATGAAACAATAAACTGAGCAAAGAACAAGATACATAGGACACTGTTATTTTTGGACAAAATAGTCCCCGGAAAAACCCAATGCGGGAAAACCGTTGCAACAACTCTGAGGGTTTTATATTATTAAGCAGTGGTTTTGAATACAATGCTGGATGCCCTCCCAACAATCCAGTTACAGAGAAAAATATAATGGCGGAAAATCGAGTGAGATTACCTCACTTCACTCGGCAGATCCAACGGTAGAACTGGCAAACCCCTGACTATCTTTGCGTTGGCCTTGCATCAGCCTCAAAGGCTCTGCGTCAACCATGCGCTGTCTCTTCTGCCTCTTGGAGCTTCTGCGTCAACCTCTCTCGGCTGTTCTGGCAGCTACCCGACAGTTCCAGATCTCTGCGTGAAGGCAACTTCCCTTTTGCGCTGGCCCTTCTAGCTCTGCGTCAAGCCTCCGTGTGCCCAGATTGGCCCAATGTCAGTCCCTCTAGGTACTGCGTTGCCTCCACTAGTAGCTCTCGCCTCTCTGCCCAGTATTTCCGAACTACCTGTGCCCCTCTGCTGCAGAATGATCACTTAGTTCAAGCCCCATAATTTCAAACTCTAGATCAATTCGTTCTCTTGGTGTATTCTTGAATGAACCCCAAGCCTCCTTCTTATACTTTTCTTGTTGAGACTTCAACGATCGAAATTAAGTCTCTAATCAATGATTAAGATTAAAAACTTGACTTGATCTGCTTTCTAGAACATTCTCACCCATATTTTGATTAATACCCATTAATGCTTTAATTTTCCTAAGTTTAGACTTAGGAACCCCATTAAAAATATTAATTATTTTAATAAAATACAATCCAGGTGGAACTTCACCAAACGGTTTCTGGGTTCTTTAGAACCCATGTGCCTTAGACTCTCCACCAATTTTCATGGCTAGAGCACATTCGATGCTACCAAAAACTAACATAAATGATAGCCATCTAAAATAAAATCACTTGCTCATGAAACCCAAGAAGCAAGGCTTACAAAAATAATTTTATTTCCTTTTATTACATCATCACAATTACATGTCATTATGAAGACTGAGGGTTGTAAGGACCTCTCCACTTCCTCTTGATCCTCGCCACTTTGCAGAAATCACTGAAATCCTTGGAAGTATACACTTTTCCATTATTTGATCTTAGAATCTTGATCTTCTTCCCTGTCAAGTTCTCTACTTGAAGCCTAAACTCTTGGAACCCGCTGAAAACCTCATCTTAGGTCTTCATGAAGTAGATCTATGTCTTCAGGGAGAAATCATCAATGAATGCCACATATTACAAGAAACCACCCAAATATGATACTATCATCGATTTGCATACATCTGAATGCACTAGATACAAGATCCCCTTGGAGCTCCTATCATTGTTCTGAAAAGATCCCTTAGCATTCTTTCCAAGTGCACAACCCCTGGAAACGTCCTCATGCTTTGCCTAGAGCTCTAGAAGATCTGTGACCATCCTCCACAACACTGAAATAAAGAGAAAGTTCTTCTTCAATCCTGGTGCAAACAATACATCTCTCATGTGTAGAGAATCTCTAGACTCCAGCTGAAATGATGTTGTCCCAACTCCTTTCACTGCATAGTTGGCATTATCTGGCTTTGGGAGATTGGCCCATGGTACTCACATTGCCTTCAAGGCCACCCACATCAAAGATCACCCAAAAGCCAAGTAACAGGAAACATGGTCTATACCAACGCTTACTTGTACCCACCTGTCCTTGGTAAAACATTTCCATGGACTTTGTGGGGGGCTTACCAACAACTAGGAAGGGACATGACTACCTGTTCATCTATGTTGCTTGAAACTTCTAGAAACCTGACGTTTCGGGCCGTACCCATACCCAAAACTCTGGAACTCTGCCAAAACCTGGCCGAAACTCAACCATCATGTAATCATCTATGAGAGTCAATATAGACTTGGTTTTCCTTCTAAATTGTAATCTATGGTTTTTGTTCACTTTTTTCTTGCAAGATAATGTGTTATTCATTTATTTATAAGTTTCTTTTTATATATCTATACATATATGACATTTTGGCTGACGTTTTGACTGATGTTTCCATTTTTGGGAGGCGACATTTCTAAATATACCCGTTTCAGAATTTCTAAAATGTTTTAGCTTTTCGTGCAGTTAGCTGTTCATGGTAGTTGACAGGTTCAACAAGATGTGTGTTCTAATGCCCTATAAAAATACCATCAATGGGGAAGAAGCAACGAACTTGTTCTTTGGATAGGTCTTGGTGCAATTTTGAATATCAAGGAGCATCTTTTTAGACAGGAACAAAAGATTTCTCAGTGCACTTTGGACTACATCGTGGGAGAAATGGACACGAAGTTGAAGATATCTAAAACATTCCATCCACAGATAGATGGGAAGACATAAAGTAGTCAACGAGACTTTGGTGCAACTTTTGAGGGGTTACAATTAGAAGAATCTTAAGTGTTGGGATGAAAATCTGGTATATATACAACAATCTTATGATAGAGAAGTCCTCACTTATACTGGTAAGTCCTCATTTGAGACTTGTTTTGGATATTCTCCACCTTCACCTTTGGATATTACATATCCACCTTCACCTTTGGATATTACATATGGATAACAAGGAGGGAGGGAGGATCTTACAGGTGATGCCTTAAGGGCAGAAAATTTTGTTGAAAAAATGACGAAAGTCCATTTACAAGTATAGGAGATATTGCAAAAGGCATAGGAAAAATACAAGGTCATGCATGATCAACGTAAAATAGAGAAGTTATTCAAGGTGGGAGACAGAGTATGGTTACAGTTGAACAAGGAGAAGATACCGGGTTCTAGTATGAAAATCAGGGCTTTGTGATATGGTCCCTTTAAGATAATAGAAAAGGTGGGAAATAACGCGTATAGATTGAATCTACCCTCATATATATGACATTTACTTAGTGGTGAATGTAGAAAATCTTATGAGCCTTCCATGTTAGACCAGGAAGAGGAACAAGTCCTACGTTTTGTAGAGGATTTGGCGCCAGATGCTCAGGTATAATTGACAGTGGATACAGTTTTGCAGAAGAGGCCTAGGAGTACACGACATGGGCAGTATGACCTTTGGCAGATTGGGTTGAAAGGACAACTTCCAAGCAAGGCTAAATGGTACTCCAAGGAGAAGGTAGAAGAAAAATTTCCTCACCTCATTCAATAAAAGCTTTTGGGGACTAAAAGCCTTCCAAAATGGGGAAGTATGATCCGGATTGGATCAATATATTATTTGTCATCCATCTCGATGCTTTTAGAGTTGAAAATTTGGAGGAACCAACTTGTAGGGTCTTTTTTACCCGCAGTCCCAATTTGTAAAAATTTGGGTGGAAAAAATTTAGGATCAATTTGAGGCCTTAAATGATTACTTTTTGTGGCCCCAACCTTACTATGAACCTAGATTCCATAATCTACACGTTGATATCTTTCCAACGACACAAGAATCGCCTCAAACAAATCTCGTATGAGAAAGTTATGCGTCTCGGAAGTTGCCCTATCAAAATTGGCCTCTATAATTTGAGAGGATGCCACAACAGCCCACAGTACTCACGGAGAAGGGCTAGCCACATGGACACTATGAAGAATACTCTAGAAGGGTCAAATTTAACTCCTAGGCGGCTATTGGGTTGTGCTATAACCAAGAAACTAGGAAGAAAAGGGGTTCCATTCTATTGGAGCGCATTTTGTTCCATAGATGAGTAGAGTATCCTAGAGTAGATAGAAAGAGAACAAATAGAGAGGGTTTGTGTAGTGTAGCAGTCCACAGGCCAGAGGTCTCACTTCTTTGTGCATGCATCCATTTCCATTCAGAGAAAGAGAGGGTAGAGCAGCCTCATCTTCCAGCTGGGTTTTCTCTTGAAAGGGTTTCCTAGGTTATATGTTGTGTTATTATTGTTGTAAGCGATTGTATTTTTGTCGGTTCTTTATTTTCTTTAGTTTTTATATTGCACGCATTAAAACAAGACCTTAATGAATCCAAAAGTCTAAGGAAAATAACACTCTTAGTATAGATTTTGGTTTTCAATATAATTTTATCAGATCTGCTGTGACGAATTGTCCAGTGGAACACCCATGGCAGTTTACAGATCATTCAAAGAGAAACTCAATCCCTAAATTAAACTAGAATTGCCTTCTCTATGGACAAGTGTTAATTGGTTTTATAGTCTTGAAATATACATTGGAGAATTGATCAAACAAAGGAATAATGTTGAACAGTTTTGAGATGTTACTGATTCAGTCACGGGAAAGTATGTTTTTGAGAAATTGTCTGTTGATTTTAGACCTCTAAATAATATTATTGATATACCTTAGATCCTACCACTTGCTTCCTTTGATCTCTTTTTAGAATTGGATATTGTTGCAAGGAAAATGGTTGAATTGATATATCCCGGAGGAAAAGAATGGGCTAAAACAGCGAGAAAGCAAAGATCCACCAATGTCCTAAGTGTCCCAAATTGATTCTATGACATCACCTCCATGTAGGCAAGGGAGACTTTGAAGTAAAAAAAGAATATGCGATAAGGCAAAGTTTTTGTAGAGATTCTTGTGGCACAAAATGGAAGCGGTGAGTTGGATCTCTGGTCATCTTCCAGCATGTACTCTTGGCTATTTTTAGCAAATATGGTAATATTTCAAAGAATGGTTAAGGTTCAAAGAAGATAAAGGCAAGAAATAAAGCAAATGCAAACGATGAATAATTTTTGCTGAAAAGAACTTGCTTTTGTTAGTGAACCGGCCACTTTTGAGAAGAACCCAATTGAAAATTCTGGGGAGAGACTTATTTGATAGTTTTTCATAGTTTCTGAGGATTCATGCATCAGACAACCAGTTTTTGTGATCTTGCTATGCATTTTTCCTTTTATTTTCCTTTAATTGGGATGTTTGAACTCTTTAAATCAAGAAAATCTTCAGATATTTATTCTCAAGATTTCTCTTTGTTATCATAGTGAATATAATTTATCAACAGTATCATGCATTTAATACATGTTATTTCTTTCATTTTAAGTTGATGGTTTAAAAAATATGAGTTTGACATTGTCTTTATGTTCATCAGTATGCTATACAGTATTTAATGCTGTATTAGCTTGAGTGTGAAGATTGATCAGGTTTGTATTGAAGTTACATTGAATATATATAATCACTTACAGCTATTGGATTCGTTTAAATGTATGCCCAATGCTCTTTCTTTCACCTGAGTATATTCGGGATATGCACTCTTTCATTTACTTGGACATATGTACCCTTTGATTTAGTAATTGCCTTGAGCATTGTGATTTTAAAGAAATTTGTTTTCTCGGAAATTCTTCTATTTTCTGGTAATGCATTAGATATCTGGTTGAGTGAGAATATGGTGCCTTCAGTGCACGAGAAAATCTGCCAATATTTCTTTATCTCTGTTTTCAAAGCTGCTTCTCCGATCATCTGAATATTTTCCATAAGGTGCCTTGGCTCTATTTCTTAGGAGCATCTCAAGGAACAAGCCCTACAATGATGCCTTGGGATTTACAAAATGTGCATTATAGTTTTTTCTCTAGTAGAACATCAACATACTATCTGAACATTACTTTTAGGTTGCCTTCCTAGCTACTGATCCCTTAAGACTCACGAATATGCAAATAAAAAAATCTGAAGTACTCTCGATCTCATGGGGACTTCTATGAAAATCATTTTTGTAGGTGACTGAAGTTCTGAACTTCAAGGTGAGTAGCTTCTTATACTCGTAGTCCTGTCAAAGAATTATCTGCGATTGACAGCTAAGGTTCATCTTTGTTTCAAGTTGAATGTCCAACTTAACGGATGTGTATGCAATATAATTTTCTGTGGATTTCATATACTACGATATTTTTAATATCTTTTCACATTCCGCAAACCTCTGATTTTTGGCATTATAACTCTGTTTAAACATCCATTTCTAGCAGGACATATTTTGATAGGGGCCATGATTATGGCATTTGTGGATATCTCAACTCACCTGACATGCAAAACAATAATGATCAGTTCCAATCAGAGAATGTGAATAAACAAACAAATGCTGGCAAGTTTAATGTAGTCAATGCTGTTGCTGCAGACAAGTTTTCCTCGAGAGTATTCTACAGACAAAATGCAGGCAATGGGGATTGGAAAACAGTTGATAATATTGGCTCTGACAAAAATGTGCCCCTAGTTAATCAGGAATACTGTAAGAAACAAATCTTTACAGAAAGCCAGGGCAGCCTCAACTCTCATTTTGCAATGTGGATTACACTCTTCAGGAAGCTTCATCAAATAATGTTGGATAATCCAAGCAGGAGCATAAAATTGCAAGCCATTTCTACAATGAATTTAATTGTAAGGAAGAGTCATCCAGGCATAGAACGAGAACAGTGAGTTCAGAACTTTTTCACAATGAATTGCATTTGACCAAAGTGCATATGCATAATCCTGCATATTCACATGCGTTTTCAGTTATGTGCAGAAGGCATCATATGCTAAACTTTCTTCATTTATGACCAGATTTGGTCAAATATTATTTTACAGAAGCTTGTCTGAAATTTTGCGGAAGAAAGTTGGTGCAAATGTACAGTTGCAGGCAGTTCAGATTTTGTTCCTCCTCTTAAATTGTAGGTTGCTTCTTTCTTTGCATTGTGCCACCATGAGAATTTTTGATGGCTGTTTCACGAATGCAAAAGCCTTTTAATTAAAAGTTTAATAAACAGAAATATTAAATTAAAGCTTTTCTCCTTTACTGGTTTAGGTCCAACGTTGTTTAAGCTCTTCTGTGGCTGCAAAGAAGATATTCAAATGCATTTCAACAATAGCAATATCAGCATAGGAATTTCAGGGATGGAAGGCACATGTGAAATGGTTTTGCAGGCTATATCTGATTGCATCTCTCCCACATTCCATGATAAATGGGTATTGAAACTGAGCCCACTAAGTCTGATTTTTCTCCTTACAATTGCAGCTTGTTTTTATCTTCTAAATTGGACCTTATCTTCTAACATGGACCTGCAGGAGTATGAACTTTGTAGGAGTGCTTTACATGTCCTGGCATTTATTGCTGCATCTGGAAACATAGGGGTAGCATGCTTATTAAGTTCCATGCTGTCTGGTTGCAAGGATGCACAAGAACGAGAAATCCGAAATGATTCAGGAAAAGGTGTAAGTAATGATGAGAATGTGGACAGTCATAGACAAGATGCTACTAAGGATGCGAATGCACATTCCAAGATTTGCACTCAAATTTCCAATGGTGTAGATCAACAAACACTGAACATTCCAATGCTGGTTGTAGCTCTGCTTAATTCTGAGCTTGATGCAGATGAGAAGGATGATGCTAAGGTGGATAATGATGCAAATGAAATATTCAAAGACAGGTATATGTAGAGAAAATGTTGATTTTTTTGAGCTCAGCTAATTGCATAATAAGTTCACTTTTCCCTTACACCGAATCACTGTAAATATAATTCTTTAGTATATTCTTATTTTCTTTTCTGGGTGTTTACAGAGCTACTTTGATCCGAGAGGCATTCCTGTTGCTGTATAGCCTTGCTTCTAACCCTAAATATGGAGCTTCTGTCTTGCAAATCTTAACAAATACCAAAGCTCGGTCAAGATTATTTCTTAGTGTGGTCGGCAGGATAACTAGTAGAAGGATTCAGGAAAATCAAACTGAAAAGGCAGATATTATAGAGATGGCTCGAGAGTTGCTTCAGAGAATTTTACCTCATTTAAGAGATATGTGATTAGCTTAGATGTACAAGATGAATGTATAGTTTTCCAGTGGTTTTACAATGAGAAGATATACCCCTTTTTATGTGCTCCCTGGCTTTCCTAGCTTTGGATTGATTGTAATTTAAGACACTGGCGGCACTTTTCACTGTACAATAGCCAGTTTCAGTGGTGTTGCTTTTCAAGTGACACACTTTTGCTAAGATCCAGTATAATTAGTTAAATGTACGATCTAATAGAACTGCAGTGTAGACAGGACTACTTTTTGAAGAGCTTATATTATGTCCATGAAGTAAATGGGCTTCTCAATTTCTCTACTTAGTGGTTTGGGCTAATGTAACATCGAAGTTTTTTATTTGTTCGATATCTTCACAGTATTTTGACTGAGTTTTTGGTATCTTATTCCTTGTGTCAGAGGGGATGGTGCATGTATCCTATATCCTTCTATATAAACTGCAAAGAAACTCCACCAAGGCCTGCTTGCAATAATAATGGAGGGAAAAATAATAATAAACAAATAAATTGACCAACAGCACAATACCTGAATCTGGGAGCTATACATTAAGACTTTTGGATAGATCTTTTCCATAAATCTCAATTTCATTCAACACATGAACTCTTTATACACGAACTTCTGTGCCACTTTTACTACAAACCTTTTAAAAGCTACCTTGACAAGGGTTACAAAGGGAGCAAAAAAATGGACTGTAAACATAGATTGCAAAAGACTGAGGAGAAAGACGAGGTGTTGAAATTAGAGTCTTCTAAACTGATAATTCCTTTTGATGATACAATTATTTTAGTCATTTATTTTATCCATGATTTCATCATTCAACTAATTATACATAAGACATCAATAGTACAATGCTTAAAACAGTGAGATCATAAAGAGACAGCTACACAAGAACACAAGAAATTTAACCTAGGAAAACCCTCACGGGGAAAAACCCAGCAACCTTTCAATAGAGAATTCTTCAATTCAACAGAGACACATCGTTGAATTGACAGATACTTAGTACAATACTACAAGCTGATTGAAGACGAGCTAATCATTCTTTGCCAGAACCTTTGAATATCTAGAAGCACTGTCAGCTCTGGAGGGGAATGAGGATTGATGTGCACTTGGCAGATGAAGATAAACACTCTCAAAGGTGGAAGCATTTGGATGGA
>APFE031223811.1:2137-27320 GCA_000404065.3 Pinus taeda
CATGGGAGGATGATAATTTTATACAGAAGCATCCAAAACTACTCAAGCGTTGAGGACAACACTTTTTTGAAGGAGAGGGGCATGTTAGGTCCCTATAATACTAGTGATTACCCCAGTACTATTGTAGTTGTATCCGTTATTAATATTTTTGTGCCCCTAGTATCCCCATACTGTTATTATTGTGCCCCATAGAATCCCTCTATTGTTATTTTTGTGGCTTTATATTATTATTGTTAGGTCGGCTGGGTTATATTGTGACTCCTTAGACTCCTATATATAGAAAGGAGGTTTTGCCATTTGTATCAATGTAATGTAAAGGAGGTTGCCCCCTCGAAGAGGCTGAATTCTAAGGCGTTGATCTATCTTTTCTATCTTTTCTTGAGCTGGTTTCATAACATGCACCCAAGATCTCGCTACATAGGCTGAAACAACCTTCTCTTGCCTTAGCCCTCTAGGGAGTTGCCTCAACCTCCCCATCATAGCGACTCGGTCCTCAAAATAACCTTGAAACAGACCTCCAAAACCCATGTTGTCTTGTCCCCTCCTTGCTGCAGCCTCCTGCAATTTCAAACCTCTTCTTCTACGAGTGTTGCACAAGATGGATGATCCAAATGACTCCATATCACTTCATATTTATACACATATGAAGGGTCAATGCAAAATTTGAAGTGACACATCCATTGACTCTCAAGTCAGCCTACTTGACAACCAATAATTATCTAGTCAACTTCAAAAATTCAAATCTCTCTAACGACAACTCAGATTCACATGATTTTCATTGCATTGGAATCATATTTCCAAGCACTATCATCCTCATCCATCACATGTCGTAAATCCATCAATGTTTTGTACCAAATTTCGATGAGTTCCAAAACCCCATACTTGGGTTCCAAGCTCACAAGCTGCCCTTGTGGTGCTTTGCCCTCCAAACCTTGAACCCTTGGGCTTAGAGTACCTCCCAAGCTACACAAATAAACTATTTGTGGACTCCCATGATAATCATCCAACAAGTGATTTAACTCAAAGGGAATTTTAGCTTAGTTCAACCCCCAAATCTTGCAAGGGATAAGAATACAAATTGGAAAATTCGAGATAGTCGAGTTTTATCTCATCAAAAGGTACCCAAATTCTAAAGAAGATGCCTTAGATAATAAGGGAGTCCCCTTGTAACAAGGGATATTGGGTCAAGATGATTGTAATGGTATCTATAATCCTCTACCATGAGATACGTAATCAAACGTCAGGTAAATGGTGCATCAATCAGATCAAGAGTTTATAAAGGGGGAATAAACAAGAGGGCGGCCCAACGTCCTCATGTTAGCCTGAGTTCATGTCTTGTGATCCCCTAGACACATTCCTCGGTAGAATTGTGACTCCTCATAAATGCCAGGATCTATGCCCTTTCAAACATATGGCTTAAGCATGTGTCTGTTAATGTGGTTTGAGATAGTTGGAGGTCCAAGCTCACCCTTAGTAAATATGGGAAGGAGAAATTGAATGGTGTATTCATAAGCATGGAGAAGCCAACACGCTTAAATTTCAGAGTTTTAATGGTTCAGATACATAATTGTAGTGATGTTAATTCAGATAATGAATGTCAAGACAATAGTATGAATGTGGCAATACAATGCATTGGAGGTGGTGAGTGGATACATGGTTTGATTGGGGAAGATAAGCATGGAGAATGGGTATATAAGCCATGTCTGGCCATCATTCGTATTGTAGAGGTTCGTGTCTAGAAGCCCAAGACCATGGGAGATAAATAGGGTCATTGTGAGGGTGAAAGCATGGAGAGCGAAATCTGTTGAGAATGTTATCGCTCAGGTTGTCCCTTGGCTCCTTCAGGGATACGGCCGAGGTAACCATAGACCAGGCTTTGGACTGCCGTTCCTAGCCTACCAGCAGTTAGAGAGGGCTCTCTCTTTGGGATTTTAGCTTTGTTTTTAGGGAATGATCTTAGGCTAGCTATTGAGTACAAAGGGTTTTGTTTTTTGGTGAGGAGAGAATGATCTCAAGCAGAGAGGCAGTGCATCGAGTGATGAATTTCAAACCATTGGGCATGGAGTCAGAGGAGCAGGACTGCTGGTGTGTTTTTCTTGGTTATGAGGGGGATACGGAGCATATAGCTACTCATGAAACAATTTTTTGGGTTTTTTGAAAGAGATTAAGCGGAGGCCAGAGATGGAAGGCAACTAAGATATCTTTGATCCGGCTGAACGAGGTGAGGTGGATAGATTCTACCTAGGAACAATTTAAGATTTCCTAAATAACAATCATACGTGGGTGACAAAAAACTAATATGCTCCCTGAGGTATTCATATTAAAGCTTTAAGTCAGAACAAAAACATATAGTACGCTTGCAAAAAACTGTGTAAATTGTTGTAAGGCCAATTGTAGTTTAGTCCTCCTTTCTGCAATCGAAAATAGATTTTATCTAGGGACAATTAAGATTTCAATCACTCATGGGTGACAAAGAGTTAATATGCTCCGTGAGGTATTCATATTTAAAGCTCTCAGTCAAATTGCAAAAAAAAAGACTTAGTGTAAATGGTTACAAGGCCAGTTGATTGATTAGTATTCCATTTCTGCAAACGTAAAATAGTGATAATGAAAGTAATATATGAGAACTGATTTTATATAGACAAATATTGTTTTATTAGTCCATACGAGAGCATGAGAATTTTTTGATTACCCTTCAGTAAAAAGAAAGCACAATGGACAACCCATTATCTGATCCTTTAAATGATCTTTGATCTCTCAGCCAACAAACTTTCAATATTGCAGCTCAAACCAGCTGGATTGGAAGCCTTAAGGAGATGAGGAGTACACAAACAAAATCATTATTTAGCATATCAGCATGATAGTGAAAAGCTCTTTCTAGTAGCTAAAAAAATTTCTTGTATAGATGCTAGAACATGGGCAGATTCACCGAGATAAGAGGCCGAGGGAAATCAACATTCAATACCAGTTCAGAGGAAAACAAAAAAAATAGCAGACCTTGAGCATAGAGTGAGGTACAGCAAATTCTATACTAATCTTTCTAGCTGCTACTTAGATGGTGATATGAACATATTATGAGAGTGAAACATAAAGAAAAACAGTGATGAGAGGCACTTATTGATTTATGTGACAACCTCGGAATTCCGTAAGGCCCCTTTAAACACCAAGACACAGCACACAGTCCATTTCCAAGAAAAACTCTCGCAGTCTTTGATTAATGAATCATACTGGATATACAAGACTAATCTCTATCAGAGTTCATCGACCAATTCTTACTTTTTTTTCTCCTCCCTTAGACTGACTATGGGGTGGTTTATATAGTGAAGGAATTATAGCATTCCCTTGAACAGGTGTCACGGGAAAAATATTAAACAAAATATCTCCCGATCATATCTGAAAAATATCTAAGAATTAATGCTTTTAACTCATCGCTAGACTGGGAATTAATGCATATATATCTGAACAGAGCTGTGCTAAGGCAGCTGGCAGTTTTGGTTATGTGACTAAGTGCTGTGCTTTGAATACTCTGGTCTGCATCCTTCAGGCGGTTCTGCTGCTTTTATGTGGTGTCTTTGTCGGTTTGCTGAAGTTGCTTTGTTGTCGTATCGGGCATTTACTTTCCTACCAAACTACTTCAGCTGTTCAATCGCCCCTGACTTATCTCCTGTGCTCATTCAATACAACATCTAGGTGTATTGGTTTGGTTTATCTAGCTGTGACACAGCACCTCTGGATCTCTTTAAAAACAGAGCAGGCTTCCAGGTTGCCCGCTTACACCAACAGTGATTGCGTGAGTGATGTGCGTATCATTTTATTTTTGCCTGAGATGATTTTGCTGTATGTGCGCATATATATTTTTTACCTTGTGATTGATTTTGCTGTGTGTATCATATTTTTGCCTGAGCTTCTTGCTTGCATGTGATTGCCTGAGATGATTTGTGCATTTTTTTATTTTGCCTGTGATGATTGCTGTATGTGTATCATATTTTTGCCTGAGCTGCTTGCTTGCATGTGATTGCCTGAGATGATTTGCGCATTTTTTTATTTTGCCTGTGATGATTGCTGTATGTGATTTCCATAATAAAATTTGGCCTCTGCAAACAACCCTTCGAAACGTGATCTGGTATCACACTTGGATCTCTGGTCTTCGGAGGATGATTCAACTACTTCAATCTCATGCCGGCAATCAACCATAGATCAACACAAATTGATACAGTTGCTCAAGATCTTTGTCATGTTGGCAGAATGAACAAAAAATAAACCACGACCCTCTGAAAAATATTTTTTTTTTTAGCACGATAGCTCAGCTGAAGGAAGAGGTGCTCACGGTGATGCTGCCGCTTGAATTTCTTTTGATGATTTGAGTGTATGTGCATTTGGCTGTTCGTATTGTATTTCTCCTTGCAGATATTGGGATCACGTGCATTTCTCTAAGCACCACACATCAGTCTTGTATTTATCAAAGTTGAAAAACTTTTTCATGCACAGAATCAGCTGATTTTCGAACCTCCTGAAGTTTCACATCTCCATCATCTACTTGACATATTTTCGTTTTCCACAAACAGCATCCAAAAAGTGATTGCACCTGCCATATCATCGAACTAAGAGTACTCACAACTGCAATAACTGATTTGAGCTCAACATCCTGCTGCCAAAAGTAAAACATATAGTTCATTTAAAAAAAAATAAATGTCGAGAGTACAACACCGCCTCGATGAAATATCAAATTGGCTCAGATCCTCAAAAAACTAATCTGCAATAACTTGCACGACAAGGAAAACAATGTTTTTGATTTATTTGATGAACAAATCAAATGAGAACATGGCAGCCTTGAAGAATTATGAGCCACTGGAGACTATTTAGTGGCTAACAGTCTTTTTTTGCCCTCAAAGACTCCAAAGCTTTTCTTCTCAACTCAATCTCTAGCCTTTGCTGCTCATTTTCCACTTTTTCATTTTGATTTTTACGAGTTTGATCCCTCAGGTTAAATCCTTTTTTGAAGAGTTGAAGAAAAGATTTCTTCTTTTTCCAAGGACGGTTTCTTGCCAGCATTTTCTGGCACAGCCTTCTGTACCTTAGTAATACCTGTTCCATAAGACACACCAGCAATTGAACATTTGAAGAATTCTATCTTATTTTAGGTGTAAGAGTGCCTGTCTTTGCCTGGAAGGATGGTGCTAACCTCTCCCAATTCTTTATTCAAAATTTTGAAGTTCGAGCAGAAGGAGGTTTGTCAACTTCTTCATAGTGCATGCGTGTATTCATTTTCAAAAAGAACGCTTGCATTACCTTCATTATTTCCATGGATACATGAAGTGATAATGGAACCAAGTAACCATACCGCAGAACACCTGTAAGAACTGTAAAATTCCAGCCACAAAAGAATTGTCCTTTTTAAATTGAGCAGACTCTATGCTATTCTTGCCATGTGCATCATCAAGTCACAAATATGTTTGGTTCTGGTAGTCCTTGGACAGCAATATCGACAATGCACCATTGAAAACAAGTGACAATATGATAAGAGGTAATGGCTGGAATATAATCACTTTTACAAACACTATCCTTCTGAACACATGGTTTGTTCATTTGGGTATAATCTTGTCCTACACATGAAAACAGAGGGTGCTGGTGCCTTTTGCCAAGGTTGGGATACAAAACCCAAAACTCCATCCAACATTTTTCGAATGCACATGAACACATCTATAGACATAAACAGACCACTGATCACTTCCAAAGTCCCATTTCACAAAAGAAACAGAACTAAAGGTTGATAGCCCTTTGTAGTAGTAGCAGAAAATGTCGAGCTAGTTATGGTTATATTTCAACCAATGGAGGGGATATGTATTTAGGGGGATCTAGTATATAATTTTTTTTTAGTATGGGGAGGGAAAAAATAACTGGGATTTAGATAATAAGTTAGAAGTCAATATGTAATTTGATTCAGAGAGCGCTAAGGATAGGAATCTTAGGCTTTTGAAGGGGAAAACAGGACCTTTTTAAGCGGATTAGGGGAAGTTAGCGAGTGTTTTGAGGGAAAAAGGGATATTCAGACATGCCTCGCTTGAGCTCCTCCAACTTGAAACTACCTTATGCTTGAGAGGCGAATGGATCACACACTTGAGAATAATGAAAGGATCCCCAGCCATGTTTCTGCCACCATAACGCTACCTACCCGGCCTACTCTCCTAACATTTTTTCTTCTTTTGGCTTGGGTGCCCTTGAACTAGTACCCCCAGCCTTTCAGCCTTTCTTTCAGCTATCCTCCTATCTGAATCGAACCTTGTCTCTTAAGGGGCTCATATTAAGCTGATGAGCGCCCTGGTTTCTCTACCTATTTACCAATCCGCCAGGTTTTAAGCTTGTTTGGCCAGATATTCATCTCTATATTCTAAAGCAAGCAATTGAAACCCAGGGAAGCCAAGTTTAAACTGTTTGGCCTTCCCTTGACTGAAAAGCTCTTCAAAATTTGAATGACTTATCTAAATGCAACTCTCTAGAAATATGGAACCTTTGCAGTCAAAAAGGATGACATATTTGGCATGCAAACCGTCAATCATGAAATATGAACCCCTATTTGCAATAGGAGGCTAACAATGGCTCCACTTGGGGATGGTCTTTTTCTCGTGAAAAGCCAAGAACAGCAGGTCAGACTGCCTTGATCATTTATCGCTGCTGCAGACTGCAACATTCCCTGGTTTGGCCGCTAAAATGACTTGATTTTTCCATCCAGTTGATTATGAGGCTCTGCACTCAATGTCACAACTAAAAAGTAAGAAAAAAAATTCCAATACTTTTCAGCTAGTTAAGCATAAATTCCTGAAAGTTACATGGTAACTGTCTCTATCCAGTTGCCCACTGTGCAGGCAGGCATATCACTGATTTTTAACAAGCCTTAGCATTTCCTCTTTACCTTCTTACAGTCCTTGCTTCCCGATGCCAAGAAGATACTGCAATGAGAATTCTGTTCAACCCTCCAAGATACATAGCTCTTCCTTCTTCCTTGGTCTTGTAGTTATTGCAGTATGATTGGTGGAGCAAAAATTTGACTGTGTCCTCATCATTAGCACTATTTTTCAACATTCATACGATCTCTACTATCCTTTGGAATTGTAGCATTTAGAGACTGTCTCTCTCAATTTTGTGATTATATGTGATGCCATTTCTTCTTTACCTTCAGACATTGCAGCTGCATATTTGAACTAATCAGCTGCCTGGAAGAGCTCCCTGTATGAACATTATCTTGCCGGTGTTCAGTTGATGCATATGCTTCTTGTTGCAAAGAATTAGTTTGTGAAATAGAGCATGAAACAGAGATACTTGTGACAGTGGAATAATCTATGCTCCCATTAGAATAATCCTTTAAAGTTTGTACTCTCCATCGGAGAATGCGTAGGGGAATCCTCATACAGAATGTTTTCTAGTGTGTCTGCCCATTCCCTGTCAATATATGTGCTTTGAGCAGGGCTAGTGATACTTGTTTCGTCCATATCACTAAAAGTTCTCTCTCCTCCCTTTGCAGCCATTTCTTGATGTAATCTGGGTTTTTGTCAAAGATACTACCATATATAGCTCCTCTTTTGGCAATCTGATGACGGAAGTTTTTAGGTGACCTGATGTACGTTCCCCTATGCATTCTCACTAGATACAGATTTCTGAAGGGAAGTAGAACTCTGTACAATAGGCATGCTAGGATATTGACCTCCACTGGATACCAGAACTTCGGTCAATGTAGCGGAATTTGTAGAAAAAACCTTGAGAATGAAATAAAGCAGACTTATTTGTATATTGGCGATAATCTCCAGCACTGTGACATGACGAGTTGGATATTCCCATAGAATCCATAGGAGACAGAGGTGATATGGGTGTGCCATGGTTGTGTTATTTTGCTTCCCTGCATATATGTCATTCTCGCTGTTTGGACGCTCAGACGGATCTAGAGGTTTTAAATATAGACATGTTGTCCACGCTCAGCAACAAAAAACACTATTTACTTCAAAATCTTTCATGCGCTACTATGTCTTTGTCAAAACAATGGCATAAAAGGTGCACATCCCAGGACCCAGATTATAAATTTTAAATCTTGTTTTAATTGAACCTTGGAATACAATTGACGTCGAGAGATACAGTTTGGGGATAAGCAAAGGCAGCAAGAATCTGGTTTTAGGGAAGAAGCCTGTATTTGTCTGGTTTGCAACACGCCTTTGTGAAATCAGAATTTGATTTATCTTTTTCTTTCAGCGATAGTTGACCAAGGAGAACTAAGCCTTCCAAGGCTCTGTACTTTCGAGAGATATCAATCGATCGATCCAATTCCCTTGGTAATGGACGCAAAGATGATGGCAACTGGCCCCGTTGGCAAAGGAAACAGCTGCACATGGCTTTCTTCTTTCAACCGCGTCTGTCAATGTCGTTGCACAGAAAATAAACCAAATACTCCAGGATGTCATAAACCCCTTGCGTGCCTCTAACTATATGATATCCGCCTGACGTAAAAATTATTTCTGTGCATTTTGCCTGGAATAGGAGACGTGGGATCTGTTATTCTATAACTAGATGTCTCCAAAGCCTGTGCTCAAAAAACTTTTAATATGTTGAAGAACTTCATCAGCGTTTAGACTAGTTCAAGGATGAAATGAGAATCTTGAGCATACAGCTCTTTGTGAAAGACAGTGTAATGCACGACTCCAACGAGCATGCTGCTTTTTCAAGAGATGTGACTCATTATGCTCAACCTCCAAATCTAACCCAAATTCAGCACGTCAAACAACTTCAAATTTTGTGTCTGAAATACATCAAGTGACTTTTCTTTTGTTTTTATTGTATCTAAATTTGAGAAATGGCTACCTTCCAATCTATGCGCACTATTTTTGCTTTCTGTATCAAATTGATCATTGTTCTTGACAGTAATCTTTAGTTCATGGCATTCTTCAGACATGCTAGAATGTTCTGTATCAAGAAAAAATATTGATAATTCTTTATCCAATTAATAATACCCATGGAAAGACCCAGTTCATGCAGCATAACACGTTCATCACAGCCAGCACATTCCTGAAAAAGTACTTGGGACGCATCTGCTGCTACAGTACTCAATCCTGACAAAAATATATTTGCAGCAAAGGTGTGGAATTCTTCAGGTATACAAATAAGGCAGTCCAACATAAATCTGGCAGCAACCCTGGGAGCCTGAGTGTCTTGATCAACCTTTTGAGATCTGTCATTGTAATCATGTAGAATATGTGGTTTTCCCAAACTGATGCATGCACGGAAATATCATGAACATTCATCTCCCTCTGCTGATATTTCTTACAGTTAATGCAATTTTTTGTTTTATCCAAGGCCATAAACAGTTGTAGAATCAAAACAGTCTACACAATTTTTTTACCAGTATATCTGCTGCTCTTCCTTCACTAGTGTTTGGCTTGATATATGAAGCTGCTTGCCAGGCAAATGCAGAAACTATTACTTTCCAGCTCTCAGCGTTAAAGACTTATGAACCTTTTGATCGCACCAAGGTTAATTTGAGGCATAAGCTTGGTTTGATAAAAGCTAGAATATATGGACTGATACCAAATAATGAAATGTGTTTGGATGTAAAAAATTTGAAGGGCTATTTGTAGAGAGAGAAAAAAAAGGGAAACAAAGTTTTACAAATATCAAGATTTAGCATTAACATGTTTTCATATCGGAGAAAACTCCTCATGCCAAATCTGGAGCTGATAGTTTCATGCCAAAAGTAAACAGTCTTCTCAACAAAACAATGGACTGTAAATGGTAGCCTGGTGTTCTAGTAGGTCTGAGAGTGGTGCATTTGGAGGTCTAGGATCTATTCAAAATAACTACCACTGCAAATGCCATTGACCCTTTTTACTCTAGCTCACAAATGAGTGAAAAATGAGGGGCTTTTGAATCTGTGGATATAAAATAATTGTAAGCATGATCCCCAATAGAGGAGTTCAGTGGACAACAGAGAAAAGAAAGCAGAGACGCTGAAGATCCATTGGATAAATGTGATAAGAGCAAATGACAGCATCTTTGCTGGAATTGTGTTGACTACGGCAACATTTTCCATCGATTGCTTATGTACATAAAAACAAACAAAAAAAAACAACGAAAAAAGGAAAAAAGGAAAGTGCTACCATATGTACAAATATTAATCTAAACATATATACAGGGGCATTATATCCTTCAGAAGGGATCTCGATAATGTTTCAACATTCGGCCATTAACAGGGTCGTCCTCCACTATGCTGTCAGCTGCGGTTTTGAGGAAATACGTGTTATTACCCTACACAGCGCTAATGACAAATGGGCCTTTCCATAAAAAATCGAACTTTGCATGTTTCCCCTTGTCTTCTCTTCGTGAGTCCCACCTCAAAACTTTGTTTCCGACACAGAAATCCTTGGCCTTAGTCCTCTTGTCAAATATTTTCTTCAGCTTGTCTTGTAAAATCTGAGCTCTGTTAAAGACTTGCTCTCTAGTTTGCTGAAGATGAATGGTCTGGTTAATTCTTCGTTGAATATCGTTTGGTTCAGCTTGGATTTCCTGTAATAGCTTGATAACAGGAATGCCCAGGGAAGATGGAAATCTGGCCTCCATACCATATACCAACTCATAAGGGCTCATCCCGATGGATCTCTTGGTCGACAATCTGTCAGCCCAAAGGGCATTGATAAGTTTTTTGTGCCAGTTCTTCTTGTTTTCTTCTAGCATTTTCTTGATGATATTAATCAGGCTTTTGTTGGAAGATTCTGCCAAGCCATTGCCTTGAGGATAATAGGCTGTGGAGTGGCCCAGGGTGATGTGGAACTTATGGCAAAAATTAATCATTTTCTTGGATTTGAAGGCAGCGGCGTTATCTGTAATGATTTTCTCAGGGCAGCCAAATCTAGAGAGGATATTGGTTTCGAGAAATTGGATAATGGTGGAATCATTGGCTTGCCTGCATGGTATGGCTTCAATCCACTTGGTGAAATAGTCGGTGGCTGTAAGAATCCATTTGTGCTGGCCTGAGGAAGAGGGATGGATTTCTCCGATGAAGTCAAGACCCCATTGTTGGGAAGGTTTTTTGGTTGAGATGGGCCTAAGGGGTAAGGGCAGCAATTTTCTTTTGCCTTCGAAGATCTGGCATTTGTGGCATGAGGCAGCAAACCTTTTCACATCTGCAAACAAAGAGGGCCAATAGAAACCTGCCCTTAAGATCTTGTCAGCAATGGACTTCCAATATAAATGCCCTCCACAGTCCCCTGCATGGAACTCCTTCATAACATGGTCAGTTTCATTGACATTTAAACAATTCAGCAATATTCCTTCATGGTTTTTCCAAAACAAAGCACTATCTATGACACAAAACTTTGACACCTTCATTTGTAAAAATCTCTTTTTGGTCTTGGACAATCCTGGAGGAGCACACAGGTTTAACAATGTGTAACAAATATCAGCGTACCATGGGGATTGCAAAAAGGTTTCACTGATCTGTGGAGTCGCCAGCTCCTGTTCATTGTCCAGCTGATTAATGTCTAAGGCTTGTAAATTGGTTTCAGATAGCAGTTTGGCTAAACCTTGTCCCTTTATGAGCTTAGTGGGTTTTATTTCAATGTCATACTCCAGGATATTAGCAATCCACTTTCCTCTTTTGCCTTCTAGTCCCTCTTGAGTTAATATGTCTTTTACGACAGCATGTGGGACATAGGCGATCACATGTGAATATAAGATGTAAACTCGAAAATCCTTGATTGCCTTAATGAGAGCATAGGCCTGTTTTTCCATGATTTGGTACTTTAAAGGGGCATCTCTAAGGGCTCTGCTAAAGAATGCAATTGGTTTTTCATTTCCTTGGTCGTCCTTTTGCAGAAGGACAACAGCTATCGTGTGCTCTGAAGCAAAAGAAAAGATGATAAAATCTTTATCAAACTGGGGGCTTGTGAGGACCGGAGTTTGGGTCAGTGCAATTTTAATACTTTCAAATGCTTGCTTGGCCTCTAGAGTCCATTTCACTTTGGAATCTTTCTTCAACATGTTGCTTAACGGTCTTAATAGCTCAGCTACGTTTGGGATAAATCTCCTTAGGAAATTGATTTTTCCAAGGAATGCCTGCAACTCTTTGATGTTTCTCGGATAAGGGATTTGCAAAATGGCTTGGATTCTTTCTGGATCAATTCTGATGCCATCCTTTGAAATAATATGGCCTAGAAGCTTGCCTTCCTCAAGGCCGAAGAGGGACTTCTTGGGGTTTAAAGAAATGCCATATTTTCTACATGTCATGAATACTTGCCTAAGGTGTTTAAGGTGTTCTTGGTCAGATTTGGAGAAAGGGGTTAGATCGTCGAGATAGATAACCAAGAAATCATGGATTTCCCTGGCAAATGCAATGTCCATGGCCCGTTGAAAGGTAGCACCTGCATTCTTTAGTCCGAATGGCATCTTCACATATTTAAATGTTCCCCATGGTGTTGTAAAGGCTGTTTTGTCTTGGTCATCTGGGTGAACAAGTATTTGATTGAAACCCGAAAAGCCATCTAGCAAAGAAATTCTGGATGACCCCACTACCCTTTGGAGAATGTGATCCATTTTGGGCAATGGGTAGTGGTCTTTAAGGGAGACTTGGTTCAGATTCCTTAAGTCTACACAAAGCCTGATCTCACCTGTCTTCTTTCTTGTGGGAACAAGATTGGATACCCATTCCGAAAATCTAATGGGTGCTATAATGCCAGCCTCAAACATTCTTTTCACTTCCTTTTCGATCAAAGGGAGAAGGACTGGGTTGATTCTCCTTAGTTTTTGTTTGAAGGGTTTTTGATTTGGTTTTAGAGGGATGGTATGTTGAATAACCGAGGTGTCATAGGACTTCAAGTCCTCATAACTCCAAGCGAATACATCTTGGAACTCTTTGAACAGGTCAATATACTTTGGTTTTTGATCAGGTGGCAAAGATTTGGACATTTTGATCATTTTGGGCTTGTCTGCGGTTCCAATATTATATTCTTCAATTGCAGAATTTTGAGGTTGCATTTTTGGTTTTTTGGGGACATCATTTGCATCAAAGATGTCTTCTAATGGGGTGAGACCAGCAGGTAAGAAATTGTCTTTTAAATCAATGAATTCAGCCTCTGTTTCAGCTATTTCTCCTAAGTGTATCTGCCTGAGCTCTTGCATGTCTTTGACATCAAAGTTGGTTGGGCATAGCATTTTTCTAGCCTCTTCAGCTGTTAGGGTTTGCTGATTTTGGGTAGTCGTTTGTGGTTGGTCACCCATGGTATCCATGTCGATGTTTAATTTTGAAAATTCTTGCTGCATAGTCAAAAAATTGTTAATTTGTGCATCGTTCTCAAAGATTTGCCAATCTTTAATATTGTTAGGGACAACAGGCCTTATGCTTTACCTCAGCAGTGAAGTGGTGATTGGGCTGAAAAGGGAGCTTGCAAGTGCTAGCGAAAGTGGCTAGACTGTGAGCATGGATGTTATGGCTTCTCGATATCTTGGCAAGCTTAGATTCAGTGAAGTAATTGAGTACTTCTGTGGCAGCGGTCCTATAAGCTCTCAGCTTGTTGTCATTGATGACAAAGTTGCCTTTCATTTGTTGGATTATTAGGTCGGAGTCACCTAGAATGGAAATTTTTGTGGCCCTAAGAGCTTTAATGAGTTTAAGGCCTACAAGGAGGGCCTCATACTCTGCCATGTTGTTGGTGCATTTGAAATTCAATCTATAGGCATGACCTTCTGCATGGTCGTTTTGGCTGTTATGGATCCACACCCCTGCCCCTGCTCCTAGTTTATTTACTGAACTGTCAAACTCCAAATACCATAGGATTTCTTGGTCTTGACTAGCATTGGGAGTTGAAATTATCATTGGAGCGAGCATTTTTGAATTTCCTGTTTCAGGAGCCTCTTCAGAGATTAGGGTTTGCTGGGTAAGGGTAACTGATTCCTCAGTTATGCCTACTTCTTGTTCTAAATCCAAAGGCTTGTCATCGGTTGGGGAAGTATCATCATTGAACAGAATAAATGAATCCATGTCAGAATGGATTGAGTAAATGGGAAAGTTTTGGGGTTTTTCCTCACTACTCACCACATACTTCATCAACGTTTCTCTATACAATCTCTTTGGTTGCCCAAAGACTGAGATAGTGGCGTAAGAGAGGTCTAATTGAAGGGATCCTTGGAGCTTTGCTCCCCAAGATCTTGACAAGAGCATCCCATACTTTGGTGGAATGTCGGCGACCACCACGTCCATCAGAATTGTTTTGTTGGGATACTGGACTAAAGACACACATAGATCTTTGATTAAACCTAGACACTTGACCTGACTGGAATCGAAGGAGAATAGGTCTTTGTATGGTCTCGTGATATCAAGGTTCAGCTTTTCCATTACTGCTTTGGGCATAAGATTGTGTGAGGCCCCTGAATCAAACATAGCATTGTGCAAGACTTTATCGTGTATATGCAAGCTCACGTAAAAGGGCAGAACAGTTCCATATGCTGGTTTTCTGTTAACCTTAGGACCGAATAACAGCTCAGGTGTATCATCTAAAATATTGACATCATCTTTGGTCTTTGGCATTTGAAGTGTTTTTTGGATTTGTTGCCTATACACATTGTGTTTGGCAAGCTCAGAGAGGGGGATGGAAATTTTTAGTTTGCTTATTTCTGCTTCTAAGCTAAATGGTTTCTCCAATGGAGTCTTTGTGTTGGTGGTAGCTGATTTCCCCCTTTCAAGTGTATTTTCTATGATTTCCTCCTGACTATCAGTGTTATGGTGAGTGCTACTTTGTGGTATCTCTGTTTTGGGAAGGTTTTGCAGAGTGCTATTCAAATTTTCTTTTGTGGGGGAAGATAGCAAAGGCTGGTCATTAGCAGACTGCATGTCTGTTATGTCTTCCATGGTTACTTCCTGCAGTTTTGGGATCGTGTCATCAACTGGCTCTGTAATAACAATCGAGCTTTTAATCTTCTTGGGCTGTTTTGTTTGCTTTTGTTTGACTGACTCGGGCACATCAATTGTTCTAGTCCTTAGCTTGTATTGCTTGTGCACCTCATACACAGCAGAGTCGTAGCCCTGTTTGAAGTCAAAAGATTCTCCGGTTTGAGTCTGAAATTCACTAAAGTCTAGATCAGCTTGGTTTTGTTGGATAAGATGGCAGTCTTCTTGTGTTAAGAAAACCTGCTGTTCACTCTTTGAGCCCACCCAGTTTATGTGAGTATCTTCTAATGGCTCGCTAGATGTCGATGCCTCTGTGTAGTTCTCTTGGAACAGAGGTCTTATATCATGATCTGGGCTGGATCGTCCGACGTTTGGGTTGTGAGTTTTCCTAAAATTAGGGTTTCTCATAGTGTTGGCTTGTGGGGCATCCCACGTAGCCTTTCTCTCAACGGTTTCTATTCTATCTCCTAGTCTGTGCATGCCACTGAGAATAGCATCGAGTTTTTGGTCTAGGGCTGAAGGTTCATCTTTAAAGGTGGTTCTTCTTTCGGCTCTGGCTCTATTTCTCTTGGCAATTAAGTTTGCCTCTACGCTCACAGCAATGTCTTGCATCTCTGCCAGGTTTTGAGGGGCTCGTTCTCTTAACTGATAAGCCATGTCAGAATCGAAGCCATCGGGGAATTTATATAGAGCAAAATCAAGTGGACGCCTAAGGTTCTGTGGGATTGCATTGTAGACATTGTTAAACCTTGCACAGTAGTCTAAGACAGCCTCCTGAGGGCCTCTTTTAATGGTGTCGTATTCGGACAATATGTGCAATGGGTCTTTCTTCTTCTCCCACCTATTGATAAATGTGTGGTATAAGGCTTCTGGATTTGCTATGGAATTGGCTGGAAGCGCTCTAAACCACGGCCTGACATCACCTGTCAAACTTTGGACAAAAATCCTCATCCGTACAGTATCGTCGTCAATTTCATAGCTCTCAAAGTAATCTTGCAATTTCTTTGTATGCTGAAGGGCCGTGTAGGCACTGGTGCCATCAAAATAAGTTATCTTGGTCTGGTAGTCCTGAGGCATGGCCCCGGGGTTTCCAGGTAGCTGTAAAGGGGCATATCTATTAGCCATATTTACAGGGATGAGTGGAACTGCAGGGATGAATGGAACAGTTGGAACAACTGTGATAATGGGAGTTGTAGTTGTAGTATGTGCAGTGAACGGCGGTGTGGATGAGGTGGATGGCGAGGTAGATGATGAAGTAGGGAAAACAGGGGATGATTGAAAAAGAATTTTGACAGGGGTTAAACCGTTGCTTGGCTGAACTTTCTCAGGACTAGAATCAGCTAAATTTTCTCTTTGCTCTATCTTCCTGAGGTTTCTAGGGATTAAATTTGGATTTTCAGAAGTAGTTGGGGGCTTTGGGTCTGGATTCGACCTTGTAATACGTGAATGCTTTTTGGGAGCCAGCTTCCAATTTGATAGTTGAAGTTATCTCAAAAGGGTCCCCAGTGGAGTCGCCATTATGTTATCGCTCAGGTTGTGCCTTGGCTCCTTCAGGGATACGGCCGAGGTAACCATAGACCAGGCTTTGGACTGCTGGTCCTAGCCTACCAGCAGTTAGAGAGGGCTCTCTCTTTGGGATTTTAGCTTTGTTTTTAGGGAATGATCTTAGGCTAGCTATTGAGTACAAAGGGTTTTGTTTTTTGGTGAGGAGAGAATGGTCTCAAGCAGAGAGGCAGTGCATCGAGTGATGAATTTCAAACCATTGGGCATGGAGTCAGAGGAGCAGGACTGCTGGTGTGTTTTTCTTGGTTATGAGGGGGATACGGAGCATATAGCTGCTCATGAAACAATTTTTTGGGTTTTTTGAAAGAGATGAAGCGGAGGCCAGAGATGGAAGGCAACTAAGATATCTTTGATCCGGCTGACCGAGGTGAGGTGGATAGATTCTACCTAGGAACAATTTAAGATTTCCTAAATAACAATCATATGTGGGTGACAAAAAACTAATATGCTCCCTGAGGTATTCATATTAAAGCTTTAAGTCAGAACAAAAACATATAGTACGCTTGCAAAAAACTGTGTAAATTGCTGTAAGGCCAATTGTAGTTTAGTCCTCCTTTCTGCAATCGAAAATAGATTTTATCTAGGGACAATTAAGATTTCCTAAATAATAATCACTCATGGGTGACAAAGAGTTAATATTCTCCGTGAGGTATTCATATTTAAAGCTCTCAGTCAAATTGCAAAAATAAAAAAGACTTAGTGTAAATTGTTGTAGGGCTAACTGTTGATTAATCCTCCTTTTTTTGCACTTGGAAGCAGATTTTATCTAGGGACAATTAAGATTTCCTAAATAATAATCGCTCATGGGTGACAAAGAGTTAATATGCTCCGTGAGGTATTCATATTTAAAGCTCTCGGTCAATTTGCAAAAAAAAGACTTAGTGTAATGGTTACAAGGCCAGTTGATTGATTAGTATTCCATTTCTGCAAATCGTAAAAGAGTGATAATGAAAGTAATATATGAGAACTGATTTTATATAGACAAAGATTGTTTTATTAATCCTATACGAGAGCATGAGAATTTTTTAATTACCCTTCAGTATTTTTTTTTTAGAAAAAAGAAAGCACAGTGGACAGCCCATTATCTGATCCTTTAAATGATCTTTGATCTCTCAGCCAACCAACTTTCAATATTGCAGCTCAAACCAGCTGGATTGGAAGCCTTAAGGAGATGAGGAGTACACAAACAAAATCATTATTTAGCATATCAGCATGATAGTGAAAAGCTCTGTCTAGTAGCTAAAAAAATTTCTTGTATAGATGCTAGAACATGGGCGGATTCACTGAGATAAGAGGCCGAGGGAAATCAACATTTAATACCAGTTCAGAGGAAAACATAAAAAAAATAGCAGACCTTGAGCATAGAGTGAGGTACAGCAAATTCTATACTAATCTTTCTAGCTGCTACTTAGATGGCGATATGAACATATTATGAGCGTGAAACATAAAGAAAAAATAGAGATGAGAGGCACTTATTGATTTATGTGACAGCCTCAGAATTCCGTAAGGCCCCTTTAAACACCAAGACACAGCACACAGTCCATTTCCAAGAAAAACTCCCGCAGTCTTTGATTAATGAATCATACTGGATATACAAGACTAATCTCTATCAGAGTTCATCGACCAATTCTTACTTTTTTTCTCCTCTCTTAGACTGACTATGGGGTGGTTTATATAGTGAAGGAATTACAGCATTCCCTTGAACAGGTGTCACGGGAAAAATATTAAACAAAATATCTCCCGATCATATCTGAAAAATATCTAAGAATTAATGCTTTTAACTCATCGCTAGGCTGGGAATTAATGCATATATATCTGAACAGAGCTGTGCTAAGGCAGCTGGCAGTTTTGGTTATGTGACTAAGTGCTGTGCTTTGAATACTCTGGTCCGCATCCTTCAGGCGGTTCTGCTGCTTTTATGTGGCCTCTTTGTCGGTTTGCTGAAGTTGCTTTGTTGTCGTATCGGGCATTTACTTTCCTGCCAAACTACTTCAGCTGTTCAATCGCCCCTGACTTATCTCCTGTGCTCATTCAATAAAACGTCCAGGTGTATTGGTTTGGTTTATCTGGCTGTGACACAGCACCTCCGGATCTCTTTTCAAACAGAGCAGGCTTCCAGGTTGCCCGCTTACACCAACAGTGATTGCCTGAGTGATGTGCGTATCATTTTATTTTTGCCTGAGATGATTTTGCTCTATGTGCCCATATATATTTTTTACCTTGTGATTGATTTTGCTGTGTGTATCATATTTTTGCCTGAGCTGCTTGCTTGCATGTGATTGCCTGAGATGATTTGCACATTTTTTTATTTTGCCTGTGATGATTGCTGTATGTGTATCATATTTTTGCCTGAGCTGCTTGCTTGCATGTGATTGCCTGAGATGATTTGCACATTTTTTTATTTTGCCTGTGATGATTGTTGTATGTGATTTCCATAATAAAATTTGGCCTCTGCAAACAACCCTTCGAAACGTGATCTGGTATCACACTTGGATCTCTGGTCTTCGGAGGATGATTCAACTACTTCAATCTCATGCCGGCAATCAAACATAGATCAACACAAATTGATACATTTGCTCAAGATCTCTGTCATGTTCGTAGAATGAACAAAAAATAAACCACGACCCTCTGAATTTTTTTTTTTTTTTTTAGCACGATAGCTGAGCTGAAGGAAGAGGTGCTCATGGTGATGCTGCCGCTTGAATTTCTTTTGATGATTTGAGTGTATGCGCATTTGGCTGTTCGTATTGTATTTCTCCTTGCAAATATTGGGATCACGCACATTTCTCCAAGCACCACACATCAGTCTTGTATTTATCAAAGTTGAAAAACTTTTTCATGCACAGAATCAGCTGATTTTCGAACCTCCTGAAGTTTCACGTCTCCATCATCTACTTGACATATTTTTGTTTTCCACAAACAGCATCCAAAAAGTGATTGCACCTGCCATATCATCGAACTAAGAGTACTCACAACCGCAATAACTGATTTGAGCTCAACATCCTGCTGCCAGAAGTAAAACATACAGGTCATTTTAAAAAAAAGAAATGTCGAGAGTACAACACCCCCTCGATGAAATATCAAATTGGCTCAGATCCTCAAAAAACTAATCTCCAATAACTTGCACGACAAGGAAAACAATGTTTTTGATTTATTTGATGAACAAATCAAATGAGAACATGGAAGCCTTGAAGAATTATGAGCCACTGGAGACTATTTAGTGGCTAACAATCTTTTTTTGCCCTCAAAGACTCCAAAGCTTTTCTTCTCAACTCAATCTCTAGCCTTTGCTGCTCATTTTCCACTTTTTCATTTTGATTTTTACGAGTTTGATCCCTCAGCCTAAATCCTTTTTTGAAGAGTTGAAGAAAAGATTTCTTCTTTTTCCAAGGACGGTTTCTTGCCAGCATTTTCTGGCACAACCTTCTGTACCTTAGTAATACCTGTTCCATAAGACACACCAGCAATTGAACATTTGAAGAATTCTATCTTATTTTAGGTGTAAGAGTGCCTGTCTTTGCCTGGAAGGATGGTGCTAACCTCTCCCAATTCTTTGTTCAAAATTTTGAAGTTCGAGCAGAAGGAGGCTTGTCAACTTCTTCATAGTGCATTCGTGTATTCATTTTCAAAAAGAACGCTTGAATTACCTTCATTATTTCCATGGATACATGAAGTGATAATGGAACCAAGTAACCATACCACAGAACACATGTAAGAATTGTAAAATTCCAGCCACAAAAGAATTGTCCTTTTTAAATTGAGCAAACTCTATGCTATTCTTGCCATGTGCATCATCAAGTCGCAAATATGTTTGGTTTTGGTAGTCCTTGGACAGCAATATCGACAATGCACCACTGTAAACAAGTGACAATATGATAAGAGGTAATGGCTGGAATATAATCACTTTTAAAAACACTATCCTTATGAACACATGGTTTGTTCATTTGGGTATAATCTTGTCCTACACATGAAAACAGAGGGTGCTGGTGCCTTTTGCCAAGGTTGGGATACAAAACCCCAAAACTCCATCCAACATTTTTCGAATGCACATGAACACAGCTATAGACATAGACAGACCACTGATCACTTCCAAAGTCCCATTTCACAAAAAAAACAGAACTAAAGGTTGATAGCCCTTTGTAGTAGTAGCAGAAAATGTCGAGCTAGTTATGGTTATATTTCAACCAAATGAGGGGATATGTATTTAGGGGGATCTAGTATATAATTTTTTTTTAGTATGGGGAGGGAAAAAATAACTGGGATTTAGATAATAAGTTAGAAGTCAATATGTAATTTGATTCAGAGAGCGCTAAGGATAGGAATCTTAGGCTTTTGAAGGGGAAAATAGGACCTTTTTAAGCGGATTAGGGGAAGTTAGCGAGTGTTTTGAGGGAAAAAGGGATATTCAGACATGCCTCGCTTGAGCTCCTCCAACTTGAAACTGCCTTATGCTTGAGAGGCGAACGGATCACACACTTGAGAATAATGAAAGGATCCCTAGCCATGTTTCTGCCACCATAACGCTACCTACTCGGCCTACTCTCCTAACATTTTTTCTTCTTTTCGCTTGGGTGCCCTTGAACTAGTACCCCCAGCCTTTCAGCCTTTCTTTCAGCTATCCTCCTATCTGAATCGAACCTTGTCTCTTCCGGGGCTCAGATTAAGCTGATGAGCGCCCTAGTTTCTCTACCTATTTACCAATCCACCAGGTTTTAAGCTTGTTTGGCTAGATATTCATCTCTATATTCTAAAGCAAGCAATTGAAACCCAGGGAAGCCAAGTTTAAACTGTTTTGCCTTCCCTTGACTGAACAACTCTTCAAAATTTGAATGTCTTATCTAAATGCAACTCTATGGAAATATGGAACCTTTGCAGTAAAAAAGGATGACATATTTGGCATGCAAACCGTCAATCATGAAATATGAACCCCTATTTGCAATAGGAGGCTAACACTATGCATTGTGCAGTTTTGGTAGTTAGTATCCCAACCTCTCTATGAAAATTGCGGAATCTTCACAATTAGTCATAGATGTATGTTACAAGTCAATTCTCAAGTTTGTTTTGGTTTTAAACTAACATATTTATTTCCATGAGTGTTTCTATGTCTTTAGGTATCATAAGTGTTCATCTTCCTCTTAGCAGCACAAGTACAATGGCCTCAAGGAGAGCAGAGTCAAAGGACACCATTGAGAGGGAAATAGGGGATGCAATTGAGCAAGTGTCTATGAGATTTCCTATCTATGAAGGCACCAAGTTGTTTATAGACAAGGATATCAAGATGAAATGGTAGTGAAATCACAACGAGCAACACCATCAACAGTAGCAGAAGGTAGCAGAACTGCACGTAGAAAATGGAAGAGGAAGGTTGTTGATAGTGCGGAGGCAGATAAAAGCTACAAGTTCAAAGAAGATCCATTTGTGATGAAAGAATCTTTGGAGATTGAGGCTAAGAGGTGACAAGAGGATCACGGAAAGGAAAAGAGAGAAACCGAGGATGGAGGAAAAAAAGAAGGAGTTGCAGGAGTTGAAGCAACAACTCAGGGAAGAATAGGAGCTTTGCAGAGGAGAGAAGGAAGCACATCATGAACATGTATAACAAGAGGTGCAACATGCACAAATTGATGAAAATGCACTCATACAACTTATAGATCCATCCGAACAACTAGCACAGAGAAAACAGGGTGAGTAGTGTTGTCAATCACATGCATGGGTGTTCAGGAGCACGGAGGTCATTGTGTAAATCAATGCAATCCCATCCATTGACACACTCACTGAGGTAAAGACAAATAACCAAGTCCAATTGGAGCTAGACATGTACTTTGATGAGTTTAGATGTGCATAGCCACCATCACAAACTTGGAGATTAGTGCAGACATTATGCATTAGTATGTTGCTGGTCCGACTTTACTCAAGATTATGATGCACATGTTATCAAACGAGTTAGACAGTGGAGACAAATCAATCTACCCGGTTGCAATGGAGGCATGAGTTCGCTTACAGAATGATGTCACCACAAGAATACACAAACACAATCATGGACTACCATTCTTAGCATCTGTTCGCCATCGTCAATCATCGCAAGGATGTTGAAGAGTTGGTCTTCCCACAACTTTCCGAGTCTTAGTGATGTCTTGCATGGCTTACTCAAGCCTATTTTTTTCTCACATGGGTACATGTGAAGATTGTAATGTAACATGTTGTGAAAGTGAAATACCAAGTGTCACTAGTCGAATGTAACAATCATGTGGTAGTTGAAGGGTCATAAGGGTAGGTGAAGAGTCACAAAGGGGAATTTCAAGGGTCACCCTGCCCTTTTCTCTTTATAGAATCCCATAACTCATTGTAGAGGCTTTTGGGAGGAAACATTCCTATAGGTGTATCTTAGAGAAAGCTTGGAGTGTATTGTAATGAGCCTTGGCTTCTCCATAGTGCAGAGCTAGTATATCTCTTTGGAGGAGCAGGAGGCAATGACTCTAATGTTTAGTTGTGAGGACTAGTGGTTGGTCATAGTTGTATGTATGATTAGATATTTCGCTTCCTTAATATAATAGAGCCAATACATTTCAAGCATATGTTGTTATTATATTTCATCCATCTTAGTTACTCTAATGATATATGTATCGGTTGTTTGCACATGTATGTATGGATTTTTCTATATATGTTTGTATGAATCTTATCGAGATGTGTTGTTGGTTTAACTTTCACTTTGGATAGTTGGCTAACCTTCTTTCTAGCTTGTGATGTATCTCTCTCATGTATTCCCTTTCAAGTTGCGTGCTATCACAGATTTCTAAGGGGAGCACTCATACCCCCATTACGTGTGTTAGACCCATTCATGCAACTTCGTAGACTTGATGTGCATGTCACACCCTTGCTACCAACAAGGACATCTTACTCACCTCTTTACGTAACCGTGGTCAAGGCAATACCGTACTACCCACTATTGGGACTCCTACACCAAATAGTCTGAGGTCTAGTTGGGACTTCTTACTGGGGAGATCCCCTGACATATTGGCGGGTCCAACACTGTGAAGAAGCCTATAACCTCTTAGACCTTATTTTTATCCAATAATTATATGATTTTCAATTTTCCATCCAACTTACTCCTACTCTCCTTTGGAACATGTACATAAGAATCACAACAAAATAATACATTTAAGATAAGGTTTCTTACCACTCCATAACTCATGTGGAGAATTTTCATACAATGTTGATGAGGGTGATCAATTTAATAGATAATACATTGTCTCCACTACCTCTACCCATAATTCCTATCGTAACTCAACACCACCGAGCATGCTCCTTCCTTTGTCCATCTATTTCTTATTCATCATTTTTGTAACTCAATTTTTCTAAGGATGTATGGAGTACTCTTCTTCTTTGTTATACCACTTTTATTACATAATTATTTGAATATATTCCCTCATAACTCTCCACCATTATCTATCCTCAGCACCTTAACTTTCTTCTTTGTTTGATTTTCTGCAATAGCCTTAAACTCTTTGGACTTGTTAAACACTTCATATTTCTTCTTAAGGAAATAAATCCATGTATTCGTTAAGAATTCATCTATAAATGAGACATAGTACATAGGTAAATTACCAAGTAATGGAACTAACATAGGTCCAAACGCATCAATGTGCAACAACTGTAATATTCCCTTTGACCTCATAGATCTAGAGGATAATCTTACCGAGTTATGTTTCCCATATAAAAAATGCTCATAGAAATAAAAATCGTAACTTAATTTAGGCATACCTTCTACCATAAAATTATTGTGTACTAGTTGAAGTCCCTTCTCTCTAATATGTCATAGTCTTTAATGCCACAACATAGTATTTTCTCCAAAAAAACACATGATTTTTTACTTCTTCTACTCCACTCTTTAGTACAAGGGTATTATTACACCCATCATTAATAGTGCCTCCCAATATATTATACGAAATTCCAATCTAAACTACCCTCAACAATACATTTCTCCTCAAACCATATTGCAAGTATCCTTTTCAAAAACATTTTTGACACCTACATTGTTCATATTACTTACAATTATTAAATTTATAGCTAATCATGAGATGTGTTGAACACTAGGGAGTGTTTTAATCATTCTAGCCATGAGCTTAAACATGAATTTTATTTCACCCATGATTATGGCTAACTATTCATCTCCTAAGAAAACATCACCATCGTTGAATCTTTCATAATCACAAAACCACTACATGTGAAGAGTAATATGAAATGATGTGCCTAGCCAACTAGTCATCCCTCATTATTTACATGTGTAATTGAAGAAGCCAAGTACATATCCCCTCCTTCATCTAAGGATGTTTTTGTTTAAATAAAAGGAGAATCTTGAGATCCCTTCTCTTTCATAGGAATTTTAGATCCACAATCTTTCTTGTAATACTCTTCTTTTCCACATATCCAAGATACCTTTATGAACTTTCTTGGATACTGTTAGTGTCAGTCTTTCCAGCCTTCCTCTAGTGATCAAATATGCTCTTACAAAGTGATTTTGAAGTGTCAAGGTCAAATTTTGTCATTTCAGTGAGTCTTCAAGCAAAATTTGGTCACTAGGCATTGGGTCTAGGGTTTGCTCTCACTCTTTTCAAAGTTGCCCAAATGCCCATCCATGTCATCATTCAGCTGAGTCTATCATCATTCATAGGGTTTTGATTATCATCTCAGTGTCTAATGAGTCAT
>APFE031223821.1:3979-19662 GCA_000404065.3 Pinus taeda
GACGAAAACTGTGTTGAAACCAAATAATTTGCTATATCAGCAAACTATGGAGAGAGTACTGAAATAGCAAATAGGTGTTCATCCAGCATTTAATCATTCACCATTCCTTCCTCACCTGCAGGTAGATCTAGTCTAGACTAAAAATCAGCAACAACATTTTCCTTACCTGGCTTATCAATGATGGTCAAATCAAACTGCTGCAATAAAGGTAACCATCTAATGATACGAGAATTTACCTTTGGTTTATTCATCAAATACCTAATTTCAGCATGATCAATGTGTACGAATGTTTGATAGCTAGTGATGTAGTGTCTGAACTTGTTTAGGGAATGGACTATAGCTAGGAGCTCCTTTTTTATTACAATGTAGTTTAATTTTGCCTCGGACAAGTTTTTACTGACAAAATATATGGCATAAAGAAATTTCTCTTTAACTTGCCCTAAGGCTACTCCTATCGCTTTGTTCGAAGCATCTGTGTGAATGTGGAATGGTAGGGCCCAGTTTGGACCTCTCATGGTTGGGGCAGTTACCAGCTTACCTTGCAAGGCATCCAGAGACTCTTGACAGCTATTAATCTATATGAACTCAGCATGTTTTCCCAAAAGACCAAACAATGGAGAGGATAGTTTACTAAAATCCTTAATGAATCTTTTATAATACCCTGCTAAGCCTAGAAAACTTCGAACATCTCTTACCTTTTGAGGAGGTGGGACCCTTTGGATGATAGCAATATTGTTGGGATCCACCTGTAATCCTTGCTGAGAAATTGTATGACCTAGCACGGTCCCTTTAGTCACCAAGAATTCACATTTTTTAGGACTAAGGGATAGGTTCATTTCAATAAACTTGGCTAAAACCTTTTCCGTATTAGTCAAAGCTTCTTGGAAGTTAAATCATAATGGGTAAAGTCATCCATATATATTTCCACTGAATCATGAACCAGTTCAGAAAATATGGTCAGTACTGCTCTCTGGAAAGTGGTTGGAGCATTGCACAACCCAAAAGTAAGGACTCGGTAGACAAAAGTACCCCATGGACAAGTGAAAGTGGTCTTATCTTGGTCTTCCAGGCTGATTTGGAATTGGTTGTACCCATTAAACCCATCTAAGAAGGAGAAGAACTTCTTCCCTGCCAGGTCATCTAACACTTGATCTATGAAAGGCAAAGGGAAATGGTCCTTCTTGGTGGCCTTGTTCAGTTCTCGATAATCTACATAGATTCTTCACTTCCCGTTTTTATTTGGCACTAGCTCCAAAGGAGAAACCCATTTGTTGTCAGAGATGGGGTAGATGAATCCTGCATCCATCAACTTTTGCAGTTCTTCTTTGACAATGTCCTTAAGCGCTGAATTCATCCTCCTTTGAGGCTGCCTGACTGGTTTACAATATTCTTTAATGTAAATGTGATGAGTACAGACTGAAGGGTGGAATCCCTTCACCTCCTTATAGCTCCAAGCAAAAGCATCCAAGTGATTTTTCAATAAGCTACACAGTTCTTTCTCCTGAGAGGAGGATAGGGATGAGTTGATCTTCAAGGTTTTTTCTCGGCCAAATTCCACATTCTTAACTCGGAGAGAGGTCAGATTAGCCACACAGAGATCAATTAAAGGATTAGCTTGGGTTTCTTCCACCAGCTCTTCTAATGACAATGCACTGGGGGTGGATTCTGAATCAAGTTTTCAATAAGATCATTCTCGTTTTGTGGATCCCCCATGGTAACCTCTACTGTACACAATGGTGTGGAATAGACTTCATCCTCATCTTCCTCCTCCAACCAGAGAGGTAAATCATGTTCTAGCAGAGGTTAGGCACAAGGATAAAGGACTAGCTATTTGGACATATGCCCATTCTTGATTGTCATGTTCCCAGCTCAACAACTGATGTAGGCATATGTAGTGGCCAACCAAGGCCTTCCCAGGATGAGAGGATACCCAGTGAGCTTTGCCTTTGGTTGGAGAACCAAGAAATCAATAGGGTACTCCCAGGAATCAATAGAGACCATCACATCTTCCACAATCTCCTCAGGGGTCACGGTGGAGCGGTCTGCCAACTGCAGTATTGTTGAAGTCTTTCTTAGGGTACCCTGAAGGTTGAGTTTGGGCATAGTGTCCCTGGTCATCACATTGATGGCAGTCCCTAGATCAATTAAGATATGGGGGATTATGGTGCCATTGATGTGGACATCAACTATAGGACTCCCACGGTATAGATATTTCAGACAGATTACTTGCCCCAACATCAGGTCGGATAGTTGTCCTATGACACTGATAGTTAGGGCATCTCCCTTGCGCCTGCCTAGGTGCCTGAAGCACTTCTCCTTGATCATCTTGTTGTATATAGGCACATCCTTTATGGCTTGGAGAAGCAGTATCTTCACACATAACTGTTTCAATTCTCTTAGAAGTTCAGTTTCTTCTAGGGTCAGTGGTGTCATTCTAGTTAGTCTCTCACGAAAGGGTGGAATGACTTTTGGTTCACTTTCTTGTTTTTCTTCCTCATCCTCCTTAGGAGGAGGTTGGCTGTCTGGGAGAACCTTCCCAAATCGTAGGTTAATATCCTAAATCTCCATAGCATAGGTCGGGCATGATGTTTCTCCACTATGTACCTGTTCGGCCTGTCTGTTGTTAGGGTTCGGGTTCGGATGAGTAGGTATTTGGGGTTGTCTTAGAGGAGCAGGAGGTAATGGTTGTGGTTGAGCAGGTGGTGGAGGCAAAAAAGTGGGAGGAGAGTTGTACTGGGGCCTCCACCCCTGATGAGGTGCATTCCACTGAGGTTGTGGCTGAGCAGAAGGGTGAAACGAATGAGCAACTAGAGGAGCCTGGTATTGAGGAGAATACGACCAAGGAGGGGGTGTGGATCAGGAAGGATGAGCAGGGGGACCCCAAGAAGGCATGGAAGTGGTTTGATTGGGGTTGTAATAGTTCTGGGATGTCCCTTGGATTCCCTGCTGGTAAGGTCTAGGTCCATGTGGCCTCCTTTGGTTCATGAAATAGAGTGGTTTAATGGCTCCTTCAGCCCTTTGATATGCTTCTTTGGTTCCGGGCAAAGAAAGGCACTGATTCGTAGGATGGTCTTCTTCACTGACTAAAAACACTTCTATAGAGTGTAATGGAAATTCGTTCCTAAGATGCTTCCTCGTGCACCTCGAACAAAATATGGCCAAATCCATCTCAACTTCCTCTTGTTTCCTTTTGATATGCAAGATATCCATTTGCATGGCAAGAGTCTGCCTCACCTCGCTCTTGAAATCTTCTAGCCAATTCTAAATTTCGTTTCTAAGGGATGAGCTGGATGAGGATGTACTGGCTAATGTTGACTTCCCCTACCTCTCTTTCTAGCTAACCTCGAATGGTTTCTAAACACAGTCTTTATGTCATCATAAGGTAGTTGGTAGATGTCTCCCCCAGCCAGCAAATAGAGGGTATCTAGAAGGTCTTCAAGGACTCCTCTGAGCAGAACCAACTTCAGAGATTCGGGGTCAAGTGTGCACCTAGCGCTTTTATAGCTGAGTTGAAACCTTTCTTCATAGTCTTCTAAAGATTCATCACTACCCATGGTCATTCGGAAGATTTCTTCCTTGGTATCCTTTGACCTGCAGTAGTCTCGTTATTTGTTGTTAAAGGCTTGTTGCATCTGAGCACAATTTGTGATAATGTTTCCAGGTAACCCCATGAACCAGCACAATGCTGCATCCTTGAGGGTAGAAGGAAATAGTTTCAAATTCTGCTTGTCTTTTGCATAGTCATAGGTTCGACAGAGAACAGCGAATTCAAACAAGAAAGTACCAAGATCTTCAGTAGTCAGTCAATGGAAGTTAGGTAAGGTTGAAGGGCTTATGTTTTTCATTTTTGTGTCCCCATTGGTGTCTCGAATACGAAAGACACCTTCTATTCTTTCCCCATTTCCTCTAATGTTTCTGTTTTCAGCCATGGTCTCAGGAGGAATGGTTTCTTGCTCTTCTTCTGTTATAGGATCTTCGTATATCTCTGGAGGTTCACCTATAGGTTTTTCTAGATCACTACCATCAAAGAAGAGAGAAGGGTGACTCAGTGATGTGGTGGGGGTGTTGAGTAGGAATTTTCCTGAATTGTCTCTATTCCTATGAGGCATGAAAGGAAATCTCTTCTTTTTTTTTGTGATTTTTTTTTTGTTTCTTCTTCTACTTGTACTTGCAAAAACTAAAATGGATTGAATATCAATTTGCAACTAACTTAAATGAATCTACTTTGCGGAAATGAAATTGTAGAATTGAAATGAAAGCATGAAATGTTTAATCTACGCTTGTTGAAATGAAATTGTAGAATTGAAATGAAAGCAGGAAATGTCTAATATGCTTTTGCAGAATTGAAATTGCAGAATTGAAATGAAAGAAGGAAATGTCTAATCTACTTTGCAGAATTGAAATGAAAAAACTACTCTAATTTTGCTTAAATAAACTACTTAGCAGAATGTTGCAGTAGAAAATAGAAGAAGAGCAGTAATCACAAAATACTTTGATGCTTCCCGGGCAATGGTGCCAAAAAGAGTGGTGAGCTCTAGTATTGCAGCAATAATGCTGCAAATCCTTGGGCTTCCTTTTTTACTTTTATCAACCGGGTAGTTCGTAACAAACTTGGAACCGACAGTGTTGTATGCACAAATACTAGCTCTTACTGCAGGTTGTCACTTGATGAGCTGGCACAATTTCGCTAGGAGCTTAAGCCAACTTCTATGAGTTCTCAGAAGAAGCTTTACTATGATGGAAGAAAGCTAATTCTATAGGGGTTTTTCTACTTGCAGAAAGAGAATGAAAAGTGAAATGAAAAACAAACCCTAGCAAACCCACTAACCCAACTTTTCCAAGAAAAGAGATGGAAACTAATGGAATAGGTGTCATTGAATACTGAAAAAGTAAATTGTATTTATTCAAGCTACTTCTAAAGAGAAATGAGAAGAAATCATATTTTTGTACTTTTGAGTATTTTTATGTGGAATTATTATGCTTGTGATTTGACTGGTTGTGACTGTGCAGAGGTTTGGTGGCAAAGGAAGATGGATTTGGCTTTTGCAGAAGGTGAGGAAGTTGTGGAGGGGTCCTAAGAAGTCCCTAGTACCCTTCTGAAGATTTCCATTGCGATCAGACTTCGAAAAATCACTCGCATGAACTTCTACAAGGGGTTGCAGGGGATCTACACGAGGAGGCCAAAAGTGGTTTTTGGGGTTTGAAGGTGGAAAAAATAATGGAAAAGGGGAAACGAAGGTTGGATGAAGGTGTTGAGGGGTCTAGGACTCTATCAATGAAGATCAGGAATGAAGGAGATTGTTGGATTTGTTCAAAGGACAAGAAAACAACTTTGTGAAAAACGCAAAAATTAGGGAAGATTGGCGAAATGTGGCGAATGAATTGGGAAATCTTGAGAGATGAAATGGTACAGGTTGTGCTATGGAGGAATGATAAGCTGGAATGTTCTACAAGTGATCTGCACACTTACTTCTTAAAACTTACCAAAGCAAGAATCGAAAAACAGAGTTTTGTCTATTTTGACCTAGAATCTAACCTAAAATCAGAGCAACGTTGAACAAAACTTTATGAACAGAAAATTATGCGAGAAAGCCATGGTAAATGAACATGAAAGGATCTAACCATGTGAATCCAAACTGATATCAACTTCTCCAACTCGAAATATCACACTAGCAATTGCATTGGAAGAGCAAAGACTGTGTTTTTGGTGGCAGCAGTAGTGCCTTGACCTCAAATCATGGTCCCAAGAAGGGAGAAAGGTGATCAAGACCTGCCAGTAACCTTTTTGGATCTTTTTCTATTAGTGCAGCAAACTACTTAAGCAACTTGAAGCAAGAACAACTATTCTAACCATCAAAATCAACCTAATCTAACAAAGCAAGATGTAACCTAAACAACAGAAATTATCTTATGAATGCAAGCAAAAGCATATAAATACACAAAGGAGGTGCTGGGCAGCTTGGGTTGGACCCTAACCCAAGAACTTCAGCCCTCTAGAAACTATCAGTGCTGGTTCAAAACGTGGTTCATCTTCATTAATAAAAAAAATAACAGTTACATCACAACACTGTCTTCAAAAAGAGCTTGAAAATGATCTGAGTACAAAGCTGCACAAAAGTGCGAAAATAGACTATGAAATCGCTAACCTACTGAGGCTTGAAGCCTTCTTATTTATACAAGTGGCAACTCCCAATAGTCCTCTTAAACTTAAGGAACTCAGCTGCCTAAAACTGAAGATAACAACAGCCCTACTAGACTTGCTAGGCTACCCCTTGGAATCATCATTGTGGGCCTTTGTACTCCGAGCTGCTGATGGAGAACTCAAGGAAAGGGTCATTAATGAAGGAGACACCCCTTCTATAAGTCCTTAGCCCTGTTTCTTCGAGTTTGGCTACCATTCTGCTCATAAATACTTGGTCCTTGTCCAAAAATGTCCAAAAATCTGCAATAAACACTCATTAGACTATGTGGCAAAACGACTATCCCCATTCACTCTATTGACATAAATATATTCAAAAACATACACAAAACTATTGAGAATGGTGGATTAAATGAAAATAATAGGCAGAATGAGCCCATATAGTTGCAAGTCATTTTGTTGTCATCCCAGTTGTAGTGAATGTTCGTGTCCTTGCAAGTTCACAAAAGGATACTTCACGACCTCACTAGCTCACTAGACTGCCTTTCTATAGTGCATGCAGTGCCTTGCCAATGAGGAATGCCTTGTCGTAGGGGGAGGGTGCCATAAAAAAAATGTGGGTCGTTCAGCTTCGAGCCATAGCTCGACCTCCGGGAACTCGGTCAACCTGGAACATGAGGGCGAGGTGGCACTTTCTCATGTTCGTTCCCCAGGTCGTATTGTGACTCTAGCAACCATGGAATCCATAGCAAAGCATCTTAGAAACATCCAAGATAATATGGATATTCTCCTCGATCACAGGTATGGTGCAAGCAATGAGTTAGTGACTTATATCAATGATATTCAATATATTCGAAATGAAATGTTGGAACAACTTAATAGCCTTCATCATAGCCACCTTCGCATGAATGACCTCCTTCGCAATCTGGAAACATGGTTGGAACATATTGATTTTCATATGCACGATAGTGATGGATACTATGCTGCTCCCTATACTCCCCCACTCACCTCCTTCATATGTTGGTATCAGTTTTGGTGACCTTTTTGTCTTTCCTTAACATGGTATGACTACAAAACCCATAGAAAATAAAGAATGTAAAGTCTAATCTGTAGCATCCTCATGCCCCAATCTCACATTCTCATATATCCCAATCTCAACCAGTCCAGTAAGAGTGAGAGAAAGACGGACTCTAAACTCTTAAAGGCTGTAAACTCTTAACTAAACATGATGTAAATGTTATAAAACTTCAGAGATTTGAAATAATAACTACAAATTGAAGAAAATAATCCCATAATATTAACTAATATAACATCCAAAAAAAGGCTGATAGCAAAGGAGACTGTAGAAGCGCCGACATTTACTTTAAGAACTATGCTGTATTCGCAGATGCATGATTTATCACGAGTTTAAAATTTCGAAAAGATAAAAAATATGAAGGTCGTAATGAACTTTAAGAAAGTAGGCCGGTAACGTAGAACAAATAGAAAAATAGTTGGCCATTGGAAAATAGAGAAGTACGAAATTATATTCCTTGATGTAGATATATGTTTATTTTATTTGCAACTTGGGATTCAGACAGATATACTCTCTCCACAAAAATTGATTTTTGTCCAGGTATATTGCACCACTGTTTTGTTCATTTAAAATGATATTCCTGGCCCCAGTGCAAAACGAATGAAGACGCACTCCCCAATTGCTTTTCCTCACTTGCTACTCACGCAGGTTCATATCGTCTGCGTTAGATGATAATGAGAGGGCAGAGTCCTTTAATTGCATGACCAGTCAAAATGTTCTCCTCATTGGTTCATAAATAAATTAGATTACTAGGTAGATTTAAATATCCTAGTTTGATGCTGACAGAAAGCACATATGCAACTCAACGGTCTCACCGATTTCTGTATGCACGGAACTCCAACGAAATGGGAAAAAACACGTAAGTTAAAAATTTATTTCGATTTTTTTTTATGTTGACGACATTTCGTAGATTTCTTTTGGTGCTTATATTAGTTTTTGAAAATATGGAAATCTTGTAAAATCTTCTTCTATGTGAGTGGTCACAATGACCCTAAACATGTATCCAAATCTAACATTACTAGCAGCTAAACACATTATCGAGTGACGAACGGATAAGGAGTTGAATAACACTACTTACAAATGAGGAACTCGTACACTGTGCGTCAGTGGAGTTGACGTGCAGGTTGTCTGCCATGGATTAGCGGTTTGACGACCATTTGTAAAGAAAAAAAAGAAAAGCCAACGATATAGATTGAGCTATCTGTCTATTAATGGGTGCGGCAGTATATGCCATTCATTATATTATTAGATAATGTATTTGGTTAAATTCAACCAATGACATATATTATTCAATGCATTAACGTATAGATAGCTCTATACATATCTTATTCGATGCGGATGGATAGCTCTATATATCGGTTGCCAAAAAATATGGAAAGAGAAATTTTGGAGATGCTGTCACGCCAATCAAATCGAATGGCAGGTGTCCTCTGCACGTAAGCTAACGTAAATGGACGATCTATCATTAAATTAGTCCAAAAAAAATCGAAGTACAAGCGCATATAGATATGTATATATATATATATATAGCGATAGATTTCTACATTCATACTTTTCTCTGGTATTTGAGTTCAACACGATAGTTGTTTTGAATAATGTATTTTAAAGGTGTATGACAGACACACGGCCAACTCTCCTTAACTGCCTTCGCGTCCTCACATAAAGTCAGAACTCAGTAACAACAACCAAAGTTAATGTCCTCAGCAAATTCTAAATGTGGAGTAAACTCTCGTTAACAGCCAACTCTCCTTCACTGCCTCCGCGTTCTAACACAATGTCAGAACTCAGTAACAACCTAACCAAAGTTAATGTCCTCAACAAATTCCCAATGTCGAGTAATTTAATGTAATTTCTCTGTCAACGCATAGGTCGAGGAAAGAAGTGACGAGGCAAACACTTATCAACACCGGATTAAAACTAGAAAAATGTAAAGGTGTAAGAAAGTATAACCCAATTTAATTATTCTAGAGCGATAATGGATGCCAACGTCTCGGCCCATAAGAAAAGCAATCGGAAGACTTGCCGAGCTATGTTTGGACTGCAGTGCCAAACGTCGGTTCTATTATTTTATGGTGTTTGGGTGTCCTTCCTTTGTCACAAGACTCGATCACTCATACAGTAAGAGGTGGGGTTATACTTGAAATCTATTAAATAATTGCTCCACAACATGACAGAGATGGAGTTTAGCTGGACTGGACTCTAGCGCTAAAGATAAATAGGATGGCGAAGTGTAACCATTTCACCATTCATATTCTCGTCTATTGAATTGTAGTTCTGTTGGAGAGACTTATCTCTGAGTGCTTCTTATCTTCCCTTCTCTTCTGGTCCTTTGTTCTAGACTCTGCTAGTCACAGTAACATATTTTCTCTTTGGATAATAGGTTACGGTGTCTGCCTTTGCTTTTCGTGCTATAGTCACAACCAATCCAAATAGAGAAGTTGCAGAACGTAAATAACTTGAATGATGAAGGGCTTTGCTCTGATTGTTCTCCTGTTTCTTACAACCACGTTAGGTGACGCTGATGGGATTTTTGGCTTCAAGCCATTATATGTGAAAAGTGACTCTCACATTAAACCTGATTCTGCCAGTAGTTATGCATCGGTTGGGGAAAGGACTCCCGAGAAGGCAGTCCTGGGTCCCAAGGAACGTCCTAGTAGGAGAGAGGGCGTTCTGAAGCATCCTGGTTCGGAGAGTAAGCTGAAACCGTGTGTATCCACAAATTTCAAAAATTCAAATGTGCGTTCTGGTGAACCTGTTCAGCAAATCCTTCGTTCTGTAAAATTTAACACGGTTGAACCACAAATGAAGAAAACTGTTGCACGCTTTCAGCCGTTAGGCCACAGCCCTGGAATTGGTCACGACGATCCGCCTGGATTGAAGCACTGAATTGCATATGCTGGCGAAGCCATCGACACGCTTACAATATCGGAAAGGAAGAGCGCACAACTAATTTTTACAGTGAGCTATTATGCTGCTTGTCAAACATGCAAGTGATGGCTAGCTTGTATTATCTCCCATATCATACGAAAATATATCGTATTCTAAACCGTTCGAATCATAGTATAGTGTAATAAATACTAGTTGTACATATAGTATAAAATCTGTTCCTCAAAATTTTCTGTAACATAATCGGGTCATATATAATATAGCTCGAGACTACGTAACTGTGTCGGTCATATAGTTCGAGACTACGTAACTGTGTCGGTCATATAGTTCGAGACTAGGTAACTGTGTCGGGATGGATTGTTGACTTCATGTTTGTCATAATAGCGAATGAATGGCATCTAACCCGATTATCTATTTTGATTTTTCGAATAAACCAGTAGATATTGTTACTGGACATAACCCAAAAAATATAATACAGTACCGTCATTTCTCATTTTGATACCCGTTTTTTTCTCATCTCCTGAAATTATGCATAGTTACAGAGGTTATAATGGAAAGTGACTGAAAATCACAAGTTCACGAGCGCAATTTAAGTGAAAACTTATCGAATTCTATATCCATATCTTTAGAACATGCCAAAAAAAACGTAAATATTAATAAATAGGCACATATTCCAACATTTTATTTCCAAAGCATATTGATGCTCGAGAACAGCTCCCACAAATCTGATCATGAGTTTTAACAAGTTCATAGAGAAATTTTCTATGAATGTTAATGAATAAAAATATGAATCTTACTTTTGTTGAACTATATTGCAATATATTATATGATAGTTTTAGCTTATAATTATAGCGATAGGTATTTTTTTTATTGGAATGGGTTGTTTTAATGATTTTGTTCATTAATTGGAATTTGCTTGTTTAATGATTTTGTTAATTAATAATTTTTATTTTAGGGTCTAAATTGAAAGATGCTGGCTGTATACTATATTTTGGTGTTTCCACTCTATTAGTAAATAAAATTGAAGCTAATAATTTTATTGCATAAAAACATAATTTTTTAGCAAATTATAATTAAAAATTTGTTATAGTTATTATTTGTCACTACGTATGGGGATTAAATAAAACTAAAACCACTAATGAAAATTAGAGAAAATAGAATAAAAATTAAAAAATGCATTGAAACGTGGTTGTCTGTTAAAATATGTGTGCGTTACCTGATAAAATGTGCAAGTTACAATTATAATGGTATTGTCTCATGAGCTACCCATTGTTACGTGTGCCAAATAGTTTTAATCGTGTGATGCCCATGACCTCCGGTTATTGTTTAGTGTGCCAAATGGCTTTAATAGGGTTATAAAGCGTTATTGAAACGAAACAGTATCCAGTTGATTTCCTTCGTTATGAGCGTCTATGTTTCTGTTTCATTTTCCTGAGTGTTGATTGTCTTTGGCGAACATGTTTTTTCCACAGTTACCAAATTCGGCCGTATTGCCCAAAAAAATTCGTAAATTCGACAGTTCGATTCGAATGGCGAATTAAAACGGGTAATTCGAATTCGGATTCGGTAAACTGCATTTATATTTGAGTTCATTATATTAGATTTTTTCGCAGCTTTTTAATAATAGTTAAAAATTCGAGGATCCTGTCAATGGCATACAATCAATTAAGGTTAATAAATGATAATGGTAGTTGTAGTGTTAGGTAACATATTTTTTTATAAGAAATGAAATATTTAGAAATTTATGATAATTATAAAATTGTATAAATTATTTGAGTAAATAGAAAATTTTGTTTTTTTCAAAATGGATTTTTTTTTATTGAAATTTAGTAATTGATATTCTAAATATATATTTTTAAAAAATATTTACAAATATTTAATATTTTATTTCATTATCAATTTAAAATATTTGATAATATAAAATTTAGATGGTTTACTGTAATGTGGAATATTTTGGAAATTCACTCTATATTAATTATCATATAATTTATGGTGTAGCAATACAAAAATTCTTAAAACCTATTATCATACTTGCTATTATAAATGTAAAACTAAAAGTCTAATATATAATTTTATGTGCAAATACAAATAATTTTAAAACATTTTTTTTATCATTTTCAATATTATAAATTATACCTTTGAATGATTTAAAACATTGGAAAAATAATATATTTAAATATATGTAAGAGATATATTGCCTAATTTTATTTTTTGGTAACTACGTTTTAAATCATAGCTACCAAATGTGGCTGCACTGGCCCGAAAAATTCGAAAATACGATAGTATGATTTGGTTCCGCTGCGAATTCGGAAATTACAATTTTGGTACGATATTTAAAAAAAAATAAAAAATTATAATGAATTGTAAATAGTAGGTTGAAAATATTACAATTAGATGGAATTAGGAAATAATTTTTTTATGAAAAGAAATTATAATAAAGTGTAAATTGTAGATTAAGAATCATATTACAATTATGATGGAATTTGGTAAAGTGTTTTTAATAATATAAAATTTAATATTTAAAAATAGAAATTTCTATATTATTTAATTTTATAAAAATTATTCTTAATATAAAATTTAATATTTAAATAGAAATTTCTATATTATTCAAAACATTAAAAGTATAAATTTCTAATTTAAAAAAAATGTAGTTACCATCTAAAATTGTTGATAAAAAGTTTAATATTTAAATAGAAATTTCTACATTACTCAAAACATTAAAAACATAATATTCAATATTAAAAAAATTGCAGTTACGAACTAATTTGGTAAGGATTTTTGTTGGTAAAAAATTAAATATTGAAAGATTCAAAATAGAATTTTCTATATTAAAAAAGTATAGTAAATAGTAAGTTGCATATTAAAAAAATTACAGTTGTAAAAAACAATAAATTTTATATTAAAATGTTGTAGAAAATAGTAAGTTTATACTAGTTAAAAATAATAATTTCTTATAACAAAGAATAATAAAATTTTATTTATAAATATTTATAAAATATATAATCTCCATTCTTTTTTATTTGAATTTCATACTTCTCTTCTTTCCCATAATAAAGATATGGGAACCATGAATTAAAGTTTGGGTGTGCTTCTATCTACCTTCTAAACAACTCTTTGAAAAATCTAAAAAAGACATTTAAAACTCTTTGAAAAATCTAAAAAGACATTTAAATTGTTTTAGTTATTAATTAATAATGTTATCATTTTTAAGCCTTATATTAAAATTTAGGATTTGATTGATTGACTTTTTAAAATATATTGAATATAGAATTTTTTTATATTAATAATTTAATTTTGGAAGATCTATATTTCCGAATTTTTTCCGTATTGTATTTTTGGTAGCCGAATTTTTTCCGTACCGAATCGAAATCGAATTCGTATTCGAATTCGAATTTGGTAACTATGCTCTGAACTAGAAGGCATCCTTGCTTTCTTCTGCAGAACCTGCTTTGAAGACCTGTTCTTGCCCACCATGTTCTGCAAGTCCATAATCTGCCACTCTCAATGATCACAACGCCTTTTGTGTCACTGAAATTTGGCACAAAGAGTCTGTCCTCTAGCTGCTCCTTTGTCCATAAAAGGATGCAACACATTTGGTTGCCCACTTCTGCCTTCCTTTGCTGCTATGATGAAGACAAGTCAAGGGCACAGAGGCTGCCCACTTTCACTGTAGAATGTCCTTCAACACTAGACTATGGCTGAATACTAAACCATCCTGGCTGCTTCCTTGTCCCTTCAAGGATTAACCCTGAGCTTCAACAATTCTGCCGCTCCAACCAGATTTGATGTCCTTCTCAAATGCTGGATTTAGGGCACCAAAGACGACTTCTAACTGCCCTCCAACCAGTGCATAAGATGTCCACCAAAAGTGCGCTAAATCTGGACAATCAATCTAGCAAACAACACCAACTTAGAAGGAAATTTACCATACTTGAGATGTTAACTTCTGTCCCAAATCTCTGGTCCTGTGCATGCACTCAAGACTGCAACTTTTTGCCCCTGGTTGGGGCTTCCTGTAGCAGTTGCTACAACCCTCCTACTCAACCCCAAACTGCTGCAAAAGCTTCGCTCCTTCCTCTTCTAATAAGTCCACTCCTGCGCTGCACTTTTGAGACTACTCGGCCCTCAATACGAGCCAGAACCCTCCCAACCTAGGCTACAGAAACTTCGCCTCCTACTCAAACTCTACAGAAATCTGCAGCCTGTTCCTAAGAGAAATAACACTTCAGACTATGCACAAAACTGCCTAGAATTCGTTCTCCAACCCTCTTCCTCAACTCGACACTTCTCCTTGATGTTGTGGCTGATCAAATCTCCTTCTCCTTGGATGTGTTGCACTTGTGATGATCTTAAATTTGTTCGAAAAGCTCTGATACCGTGTAGAAAATCCAAAAATTTTTGATCTGCCAATATGAGCAATCTGAAATAAAATTTCTTCTCACATAAACACATAATTTTTCTACTAGATGTAGTGGAATAGGAACAGAAATAAAAGCACAGTCACACAATTCAACAACACAGAATTGTCTAGGGAACCTAACTGGGAAAACCGTCTGGTTGATGAGAATTTTATTTATAGCAAAAACTGAGCAATTGATCTTTTGCCAAATACAACTGTTTCAATCTGAAAGACACACTTGTCTTTCCTGCTTGTTCTAAGCTTGAAACCCTTGCAAGACTGCTGATCTCTCCTGCCCTTTACCAACCTGTGCACAAGCTTCTCTTGCACACTCTTCCTTTCACAAGCTCCACGCACAAACTCGTGCTTCCCATTGCTTGGTCTCACCAACTCGTGCTCACCAACACAATGATTAAACTTGTGCCTTCGTTCCTCCTTTTAAAGGCAATTCGAATGGTTAAAATTAGTGAGTTTTCTAATTAAGGAATGATTTTCTGATTGATTTAGTTAGCATGAGTTAACTGCTCATGCAACTCGTCTTATTTCAAGTCGACCACTTGAAACTCAATCGTTCTGGCTCCTATCATTAAAGTACAAATCAAGGAACCCTTTTTTCACTATCATTTTCAACAGTCTGAAAGTTAGGGTCAGAACTAAAATATTACTTGAGACCATGTATGTGTCTGCTTTGCAAAGTCAGTAACCTAGCACAATTTTTTTCCGCCAATTGAACAAACCATATTTGTTTTTCTCTGCAAGACAAGTTTGAACACCTTGTCCCTGGAAAATAAAAAACCACATCCTTTTTTCTGCTGATCTGAGAGCTGATCATGAATAAAACAAATGGTTTGTGGATGCTTACTATATGTTCAGGTTAGAAGTTTAATGACAAAAATGAGATGTGGAAAACAATACTATAGTGTACATAGTGGCTATGAAGTGGGAAAGAGCTAAAATCAGTTTCGTATGAGCATATGAAGTTGGATGAAGACAAAATTTGGACTGTGGTGTAATGGCACATATGTATGTGTTCCCACCAAAATCAGCATTAAATAGAGTGTCTGACACGAGACATGATGACCCCTAAAACAATACACAAAGTAGTGAATTATTACACATACAAAAATGAAATATAGACAGATTCATATCTCTTCAGAATTTAGAAACTAAAACTTTTACAATTT
>APFE031223823.1:0-17087 GCA_000404065.3 Pinus taeda
AAACAGTGAGAGGCTCACTTACATCGGTAACTGAAAACATGGGATCAGTTGCCACATAATTAACCCATGGCAGGGTAGATACCACTTTAGAATCATGAACATTTAGGGCTGTCATATTATCGGTAGTTGAAACAAGACTAGGGAACGAAAGCTGTTCTACAGTCACAATATTTCCATTTTGAGGGAAAGACATCACGCGAAAGAGTGTCGATACAACAGCTTTCATTGCATAAACATAGTCTCGCCCAAGGAGTAAATTGAAATCCAAGGTACCTCGAACTACCATAAGATCAATACAGACAGTTTTACCTTCCAAGGTAATAGAAAACTTAGGAAGGATCCCTAAAGGTTCACTAATGGTTCTGTTAAAAGTTTTCAGATTCTGCGTAATAGGCACAAGCTGAGGGGAACCCAAAGCTTTCCAAGCAGTTGAGGATAAAATACTAACAGAAGCACCTTCATCTACCTGTGTACGATGCATGTCCCTACCACCTGCCTTGACAATGATTTGGAAAGGGATGGAGGAAGGAAGACGAGGTTCTATCAGTCTGTTCCAATCAAAGGAAAAGACCTCAGTACTTGGAGGGGGTTCTGTAGAAACAGGTGAAATGCCCCCCGGTGTAGAGGAATCTGATGTAACAAAATGAACCTGAGTGGTATGAAGTTCACTCTCTAAAGGGAAAGTGGGATCGATCGAATGTGAAATTGAATCGACCACTTGATCAACTAATGGATCATCAACCTGAGTGACAGGAGTGTCACTCGCTAATGGAAAAGTAGGATCGACCGTACTTGAAATTAGATCAATCACTTCGTCAGTTGACGGTAGGTTGGGTAAAAGTTTACGGTAACCAGTTGGAAATTCCTGCTGTGGAACAGTAAGGTTTTCCAACAATTTTGAGGCTTCATCCATGTGAGGGCAAATGTGAGTTTGATGACTCCCATTGCATAACTTACAAGGAAACCTAACTTTACCCTTTTTCCCAGGAACCTGACTATCACTGGTTGATGGATCAATAGAAAGTTGATGAGATTTTTCTGACCATACTTCCAAGACTTTTGGAATACCAGGACAATTGACAAGGAAGTGGTCACCCTTACAAAGCCTACAAGGGTATTTTGGTTTATGATGCATGTTGGATTTTTCTTCAACACAACTAACACTTACAGCCGTGATTGGTTGGTTGACTTCTTTCTTATCTTGCTTCTTCTTCTTCTTCTTCTTCTTCCCTTTCTTCTTCTTCTTAGCCACCTGGTTACTAGCATCGAGGCTTTTTCCAAGCGAAGAGGAAGAAATGGAGGAAGAAAAATTAGGCGAAGAAGGTAAAGGGTCAACAGAAGGTTGGTGATGTTGAGATGGTGAACTCTGTTGAGGTGAAGCATCCGGTTGAGGTGGAACAATTGGAGTATTTTGGGCCAACGAAGTTGAAAATAACCATATCGGTAAACCTATTATAAATCCAGGTAATGACAAAGTAGCCATATAAGGAGGATCAACATTTTCAAATCAAGGTAAAGTACTAGGATTCTTGTTAAGAGGGGTTCCTTGGTTGGTAAATTCCAGAACAATTGCCATTATATTCAACTTCAGTGAATTTTATTAACAATTTAAAACTAAAATTAACAATTCACAATTCACACCTAACAATTAAAATTCACAATTCACACCTATGGTCTCTAAAAGTAAAGACAAACGAATTAAACACGCCTAAAGAATCTAGGGCGTCAAACCAAACACAAGCAGTAGCTTCCGGACCAAAAACACTAGTTGGTGATGAAATCCAACCTCGTAGGATTCAGTACAGAAAGAGCGGGTGGAACAGTTACCCCGGCAACCTGCTTAATGAATACACTGGACCAAGTTCCTCCACTTTAACCGTCTCGAGTGAAGTGAACCCCCCAGAAAATCCAAGTGAGTCTAGCCGACGTCTGCTCCAGGTACAGTGGGATCTTCCCACCACCGTCACCTTGGGTAGAATCCTAGGATAATGGTCACTAAGGTTACCAACAGCAACAAATACACGGGGAACAGTCTACACTCCGACAACATGCAAGGGCAGAGTATCAAGCTCAATCCCCTTACTGGCTCCTTGACAATAATCCAAGGTTTACCGATAAGTGACCCCAGGCTCCTCGACAATGGTTAATCCGAGGTTTACCGTTTGTAATTCGTGCGTGTCTGGCGTCGTTCCCAATGAGGGAGGATTGATCCCCTCACTGGTTCGGACACGAGCTCGTGCTTCTCCTTTAAGAGGAGCTTTCCTAGAGTATAAATGCAACAGTTGGATTTATCCTATCACAAGATAAGCTACTTGTTTGGTTTTGCTATCTTGGAGAGTTAATTACTCTCCTACTCCAAGACACTAGCCTGATCTATATTGGTGCTTCGGAGCCCTAGTAAAAGAAAAATTACTAAGTTGATTTTACTTTAAGCGTTAATTTTATGGATTTTCTTTAAGACAAAAGGTAGTGGAGATGAAACTGATGGTGTGTAGACTCGACTCAAATCCACTAAAAGATGCACCTAGGATGATTTACACTACTTTTCTTTTTCAATGAATTCCCTAGCTAAGAGAGTTGAAGAATGCAAACTTTTGATAAAAGCAACTTTCTTAATAGACAATCAAAGAAACAATCTCTTTATCTTTTCCAAGCATACAACACATGACCACTCATTACTTGCACGAAAATTCCTTTCTCTTTCAAAAACTTCAAATGCTACTTAAAAAAAACTTTGCAAAGGAGATGTTTTTGTATTTTTCCTATTTAACAAAGCATATAAAACTATTTTAACAAAAGCAATTTCAAAATTTATAAAAGTCTATGAAAAACTCACTCAAAAGAAAATCAAAAGGAAATTTACCTAAAAGCAAATCTAAAGAGGCAAAAGCCTACTAAGATGATTCCATGTTGTTTTACTCAGCAACAATCAAACCAAGGACCAGTTCATGCAGAATCATAAACCAGTAAAAAACAAAAATCAAACTCTTTTGTTCTTTTCTTAAGAATGAAATTCACAACTTCAATCAACAAGCTTTTCTGAAATTCCGCAAAGATACAACACAAAGGTAGGTTGCTCACACAGGTAGACTTTATGACAGGTCCGACTCCTAAGAAGAATGACAAAACCAGAGAGATCCAAGGTTTCACAACGTCTAAAGTCAAAGCCACTACAGGACCAATGCAAAAATCAAACCCTAGGGCTAGAACTTCTATGAATTTCACTAAAACTCTTGACGTTAACGAAACACGTTCAAGTGAAGATCTCTGATAGATAACCAATGGATTTGGGCAGTAAAAACTAATGAAAGACAAATTCTAAGGGGAAAAATGGAAAAAATGGAAATTTCTCAATTTTTGACAGGGTACGCAGGCAACCTATTTGCACAGGTGCGTGCACGCTCTGTGTACAAAGCTGCAGTGCGTATAGGTACGCACTGTGCTCAACTCAAAGGGTGCATACTACTGAAAAATCAAGAAAAACTAAAATCTAGCTTAACTCTAAGCTAGCCCACCCAAATACACAGTCAAATAGCCAAAAACCAAAAAAGAAATGACTCTTTTCAGATCAAAGTGTCACACAAAGGAAAAATCATTCAAATCAATGGATTCCCCAGTAGAGTCACCAATTTGTCATGCGGAAAGAGTTAATCTTGCGGACAAAACCAACCTCCCTAGAAGCTAAAGGCTTTCTAGTGACAAACAAGACAATTAAGAGAAATCCTTCTCTAAACATGCATTTATCATACAACAAATCAAGTGTTTAGATCCTACCTGTAGTCCAACGCTGTTGTAGTAGTCCAGCCTCATCGATCCGGATGAGCTCCTCCTTCACTTCGAAACCTGCATTCACTAACAATCAAACGATTAAATAGCACCTGCATATCTCATAAAATAAAACATATTCAACATACAGACCAAGGAGTATATGAAACAACTCATTAACAACAAATTGTTGAGAAGAATGGACTTATTTTTATTAATAGGAAACAAAAGAAACCATTACAACCTGAGCCTTGGTGTTGTGCAAGTTCCTCCTAGGGTCTAGCAAGAGTTTTCCTTTACTTTGATAAGCTCACCCACTTCCAAATGAAACAAGAAAGGATGGAAATCTCTCCTCACAAGCTTCTACAAGGAAGTCCTAATTCCAACAGCATCTACCCTTTGGAATGTTGAGCTTTCAACCTCCCCTCCTCTGGCCTAATGCTTGTATTTATAATGCTCTAGAGGAAGTTAATCAGGTCCAACATTAATGGGATAAGCCCCTCTTTTGGATGGGGTATCTCCTCTCTTGATGGGATAAGTTCCTCTTTCATAGGAATACATGAACCATCTGGAGGCGCTCAATACACGTCAAACAATCTTCTAGAATGCTCTAGAAATGACCACAAGTACTTTTTAAGATAAACACGCGCCTTTTGACCTTTATAGGGTACGCACCCGCCCTTTAATACAGAGCGTACAGGTACGCATATTGTGAACCTTGGGATGGTACACGTAGGTAAGGTAGATAGAAATGCGTCCAGAGATAAACATGTTTTTAATGAATTTCTCTCTTTTTTGAAGTTTGACATGGAGAGAAGAGGTATGAGGCTTGCCAAGGAGGATAGTATGACTGTTGATGGAGCCATACTAACTGCAGATAGTCATGGTGACAAATTTTAGTGTAACAGGTATAGTTGCATTCGAAACAAAATAAAACTTTCTTTGCTAATTCTCTCTCTTGTTTAAAATTAGATACATTCTAAACTTTAAATTGGCCTCTATTGGTTGATAATGATAAAACAAAAAACTTTTCCAAATCAGATTTTAAAATTAACTCCTTTGTCATAGGTAGAGCCTCTGCTACCAGCAAACGTTCATAGTTTCGACAGGATACCTTTTAACCATGGTATTGTCTATTGTCCCATTCACCTTAGAGTATGATTAACAGAATGAATTCAAAACATGTTTTTCACATTTTGTATTTATTTTCTATTTTCTGTTATTTTTGTAAGATAAAAAATCCATTGCCCTGGTTTGGTGGCCAGCTGAGTGACAATGCCATTCACTGGTAGTAATCTAACCGAACAAGCTGGCTCGTGATGAGATCCCTTGTCTTACAATTGAAGCCATTACCCTGTTTTGGTATGCAGTATTAGTAATGTCGGCTAAACTATTTCCCTATGAACATGGTAAGCAGGCTTGTAATAAGACCTCTTATCTTTTATATCCAGTATTCTTAGAATTGCATTTTGAGTAATCACAAGCTTTGGTGAGTGGGATAGACAATTTTCTCCTTAAGAGTAAATGGATGACAAGGTAAGAGTTGAAGATGCTGAAATTGGATTAGTTCCTATTTTGATATTGATAACCTTTCTGTGACCAATTTGAAAACCTAAAAAGATTTACAATATTTATAAACTTTGAGAGAGGTTCACTAAGATTATAGTGTAGTTTCAGAATGCAATTATATCTAATTTCCTAGAAATCATTCCTTTTGTTTAAGACTTCTATTATTTTAAAAGTAAATATCACACTAATTGTTTTAAACAACTCTTTAAGTACATCAAAGGTCAATGGAAGATACCTCACAACTTTATTTTCTAATGCTCCTACAAACTATAAAAATTCTATTTAAAATGAGAAGGGGTTACCTCCTCAATTAAAGAATTTCTTTAAGATAAGGCCATTAACAGGGAGAGAATCTCTCAACCCTGATAAATATTGTAATATGAAGGTCGAATGGCCTATCTTTTCATAGATCTGAAATGGTCCAAGCCACATCTTTTGAAACTTGGTGTGTTTTCCCTTATCTTCATGGGCTTTGTCCCATTTCAGAACTAAATCACCGACTTGAAATTGTTTGGAACCGAATGAAAGTGAATCAAATGATGACTTGATGATCTGTTGATGTTTTGCATGAGTGACTTTGGATTTTTCTCTTTCTTCTTCTAATTTTAGAATTTGGTCATGTCTAAGTTGTAAAGAAGGAGAAGGACTTTCTTCAATAAATTGAACTAGGGCTAGAGAAGGGAGGACAACATTTGTTGGTAGCACTGCTTCTTTTCCATACACAAGTTTAAACGGAGAAGAACCTATAGAAGCTTTTTGCGTTATCCTATCAGCCCATAATGCAAATATTAAAGATTTGTTCCAGTTCTTATGATTCTATTCGATAGTTCGCTTAATAATTTTAATCAGATTTTTGTTTGTAGATTCTGCTAAACCATTACCTTGGGGTTAATAATTAGCAGAGTATTTGAGTTTAAATCCTCTTTTAATTGTTAAATCAAACATAGCATTGCCTGAAAAGTAAGATGCATTATAAAAAACAAGAGCATTTGGGACACAAAACCTGGTAATGATGAATTGGTCTATGAATTCAATAATAGCTTCAGAATTTGTTGTCTTTAAAGGAATCGCTTCAACCGACTTGGTAAAGTAATCAGTAGTGGTAAGGATATACTTATGCTGTTTGGAAGAATGTGGGGTAATTTCTCCAATGATGTCCAATCCCCATTGCTCAAACGGTTGTTCAATGTTGACTGGTTGCAAAGGGAACGCTGATTTCCTTTGTCTTCCACTAGAAGTTTGGCAATTTCGGCATTTCCTTACATATTCATGAGCATCTCTAAACAGAGTGGGCCAATAATATCCAGCATGGATGACTTTGTGAGCTGTTGTATCAGCTCCAATGTGGCCTCTTGCTAGTCCATCATGTAATTCCTACAAAACCTTTTGTGCTTCAGGTTTTTCTAGGCATCTCAATAAAATTGAATCATAATTTTTCCTAAAAAGCACATCATCAATAATGGTAAATTTTTTTGCTTTCAATCTTATGGCCCTTTTGCTTTTATAAGACAGGTTAGGAGGTGCATATCCATTTTTCAAATAAAATATTAAATCAGCATATTGTGATTCAGAGTCAGCGATACTTATCTGGTTGATTTCTTCGAATTGATCTGTATCACCTGATTCTGGAATGTTGGACGCTCCTGCCAACAACCTGTAAAAACCTTGGCCTCTAACAATCTTTGCTGGCTTAATTTCTAGGTCGTATTCTTGAAGTGTTGTTACCCAGTTTGCCCTTTTTTCTCCCAATTCTCTTTGGATTAATAGTTGCCTTACTGAAGGGAAAGGAACTATAACTTTTGTATGGGCTTTTAAAAGGAAGGGTCTGTAATGTTTAACAACTTTATATACAGCAAAGGCCTGTTTTTCTACTTCAGAGTAATTCAGTTCAGCACCCTGAAGATTTGAACTATAGAATGAAATGGGTGCTTCCAAATTGTGATTGTTGATCTGTGTGAGTACTGGAGCATAAGAGAAATCGGATGCGATATTATACAATGTAAAATGATTAGAAAAATTAGGGGTATTTAAATCGGGGGCATTGATTATCGATTGTTTAATCAAATCAAATGCTTCCTTTTCTACCGATCCCCATTTAAAGACTGAATTTTTCTTAATCATAGTTTGAATTGGCAAAATGATTTGAGAAAAGTCTGGAATGAATCTCTTAACAAAATTGATTTGGCCTAAAAATGACTGCATGGATTTCTTATTGTGAGGAAAAGGGATTTCAGAGATTTCTTTAATCCTGTCCGGATCAATATAAATGCCATCTTTAGAAACAATAAAGCCTAGGAGCTTGCCTTGATCAAGAGCGAAAAATGATTTTTTAGGGTTAAGAGAAATACCATATTTCTTACAGCGTTGAAAGATTTGATTTAAATCATGCAAGTGCTTGGATCTCTCTTTAGAAAATATAGTAATATCATCTAAGTAGACGACTACTATTCTGTTAATTAACCCTTTAAAAGCGATATCCATTGCTCTTTGAAATGTGCCTCCTGCATTAATAAGCCCGAAAGGCATTTTCTGATACGCATACGTTCCCCATTTTGTTCTGAATGTGGTTTTGAGTCGGTCATCAGGATGGACCAAAATTTGATTATATCCTGAAAAACCATCCAAACAGGACATTAACTCTGAGCCTGCCACTGATTGGAGTATCTGCTCCATAGTGGGTAATGGGAAGTTGTCTTTTAAACTCGCCTTATTTAAATTTCTGAAATCGATACAAATCCTTATGTCACCATTTTTCTTTCTGACTGGTACCATATTGGAGACCCAGTTTGAGTGCCGAACGAGAAAAATAATCTTAGCTTTCATGAGTTTATTGAGTTCCGATTTTATTTGACTCTCTAAGTTTGGATGTATTTTCCTCAATTTTTGTTGAACTGGTTTCTGTTTGGGAAGCATCGGAATAGTATGCCAGATAATGGATGTATCATACATTTTTAGATCATCATATTTCCAAGAAAAAACATGTTTATTATTGCGTAACAGTCTAATGAATGCTTCCTTTTCTTCCACGGAAAGTCCTAATCCTAAATTAATATTTTGAGGAGTTTGTTTGGTGCCAAGGTTTATCAATTCAAACCTTAAGGTAGAGCTCTGGAGCTTCGTATTGGTCACAGGTTTAAACCTGTCTTTAATATCGTAAAGATCCTCAAGCTTCACCACAGGCTTTGGGATCGAATTTTCTTCATGCTTACCTCGCATTTGAATATCATGTTCGTCTTCCTCAATGATTTGATTATCATAGGATTTTTCGGAGGTTAAAAACTGTAAAATGTCTTCAGCGTGGTTGAATACTCTCCAATTAGTGACATTATCAGGAATTGATGGCCTAAAAAGCAATTCTACCGAAAATCTATCTGGGCTATAGTCTTCCGAAGGGAGGAGCTTGGAAGCGACATTGGCTAGCAAGTCGGCTGCTGAATTTTGAGACCTGGGAATGGAAGAAATATTGATGCTAAAAAAAGGGAGAGGTGAGTTCTGCTAGCGATTGATAAGTTGAGAGTCGAAAAGGCAATGAATTGTATTCTTACATGTCTAAACAAATGACCAAGATCTCCAAACACTTTTCAAGTATTGGACTTTAGGCCAATCGCTTTATATAATCCTTGGACTAATGCTTCGTACTCAGCTGTATTATTGGTGCATTCAAACTCTAGCCTGCAGGACAGCATTGTTTTTTCTCCTTGTGGGCTAACCAAAATACATCCTGCTCCTGATCCTTCGCTAGACTTGGATCCATCGAAATATAAATACCAAAATAAAGAATTATCTACAATCTTACTTACAAAATTCTCAATAACATTAACACATTTAGACCTGTCAGTCTGCGAAAAGTTTTCAATTTGTGATGCGAAATTGTTTACCAAGAAAGGAGATGGTTGGGCAATATAATTGCCGAAAAATGATTCAGAAGAATAATTTCCTAAGATATTGTTGTTAAACGCAATTGGTTGATTTTCTTGTTCGAATTCTGTAACAGTGTGAGTCATATGTTTCTCCTGATCAATCTTTATTTGATTCGGCTTACCCTTATAGGGGAGCTACATGTGGGACCAATCGGTGGAAATATACCCATGGAGCTTTTCTGACCAATCCCTGCTTAAAATTAACCCATAGAACTCAGGTATATCGGCGATTAGGATATCAATCCTTTGGACTACTCGTGGATCCGCCGATAACCTAATTGTAACAGAGTTTATTTCCCCTAAAACTTGAACTTTAGTTCTATCTAACTGCCCAATGTGAATTGAAGATTTCTGGGGTTCTATGTTCAGTTTAGAACAAACTGAACCTGGCATTATATTAGATGATGCCCCAGAGTCAATTAAGCAGTTATGTAGATTTCGATTGTAAATTTCATATGTTAAGAGGAAAGGAGGAGTATGGGAATTTGATCTATCTCCAATTAGAATTGTATCAGTTGACTCAACTCTACCAGAAGGTGGTTGTCCTGAATCCCTTGCAGCTTTAGTACTGGAAAGAGGTGAAGAAGGAACTGCATTAAGTTCTTTGAGAAGTAATTTTTGTTGATGTTTTAATTTACTGAGTTCAAACATGGTGATGTTTGCCTTAGTTTTCTTCATGTCATCAACAATATTGTAGTCCATCGAATTAGATACTACCAATGTCTTAGATGACAAAGGTATATTGGAGGATGACGGCTGATTTTGAGATACTGTTGAGGCTGGCTTCCTTGTGGGTACCTTTTCCTTTGTAGTATTGTTACCAGCACTCCTTTTCTTTGGATTGGCCTGAACAGGTTCAGGAGTAGCTTTACTCCTGGTAGTCACGGGAAAGGCTTCTTGCTCAGCGTCAGTATCGGAATTAGGGAGTATAAAGTCCCACATTCCATGGCATTCAACGACTTCCTCTTCTTCTAATTCATCGGAGGGTGTAATTGTTCTTCTTCTTCTTCTTCAGGATCCGAATCTGCATAGGATATGACATTTGGAGGCTTGGACTTAGGTTTTTTGAAATTCCTATAATGTTTCTTTGTTGAGGACTCTGATACTTGCTTCTTAATCTCAACCATTTCATTTGACATGGTTTTAAGGACTTTTTGAAGGCCTTCCATGTCGTATGGATCCTTAGTGATCTTCTTCTTTGAATCATCCTTGAAAGACACTTTTTTGGATTTTCGTTCCTCTAGAGCAGTTTTCTTCTCGAAAGCGATTACACTTTTTTCGACAGCGAGGGCTTCTTTCATGTTTTCAGCCAATGTAGGTTGTTTAGCCCTATCTACAAAAATGGCTATGTTTGAGGGCAAGGCTGTAATATACCATTCGCTTCTAACTTGTTCGCTTGGCTTATCATCGGTAGGGATTTTGTTCAAGAGTTTGTTAAATCGGGAGTTAAACTCCTTAATGGGTTCTCTTGACTCGATCCTTAAATTGGAAAGGTCATGGACGAGTGTAGCCAAGGATCTATCATCGCCGTATTTGGTAAGGAACTGTTCCTGAAAGATATTCCAACTGGTGATGGATCCAGAGGGCAAGGAAAAATACCAAGACCCTGCTGATCCTTGTAGTGTATAGGGAAACAACCTAACTACCACATCTTCTTCAGTCACTCCCTTCAAATTGACTGACAAAATAAAATTATTTATGTGTTCTTCTACTGACGTTCCAGCATCTGGATTGAACCTTGGTAGCCATTTTTCAGGATAATCGGGTAACAGATGTAAAGTCGCAGGCATGGTGACTGCACCAGGACTTCTCCATGGTCTTTGAGCCATTTTGGGAGTACCAGCGATTGCCTGTGGTGTTCCAGATGCTTGGGGGGGAGGTGGAAATGAAGACTGAAAGGATTGTGATGTTGGAGGTGAAGTCCCTTGGTGAACAACAATATGTAATGGTGAAGTGGGTGTTTGACTTCGCACAGGTGATGATGAAATGGAAGATGATGGAGAAAAGGTTTCACTACCAGATCCTTCAGTGCTCTTTTTAATCCTTTTCCTTTTGGGCAAAGGAAACTCGGGTGGTTCAATACCTAATTTTTCGCTTTGAAGTCTGGTAAGGTGAGGAGGTAAGTGGAATTGTGAAGTCTGACTGCCTGGTGATACTTCAGATCTAGGAGGTGAAATCGAGAAGCCTTGAAGTTTTTGGATGATAGATTGAACTTCAGGGGACTCCGGACTTAAGTGTTCTGAAGTATGATGAGGTTGAGCAGTAGTAGTTGATCCTTCCTCTTCTCGTCTAGATACTGATGATTCAGAGTGCAAATGAGAGGTCCGAGGAGAGGTGGAGGGTGATTTACTTTGTGAATGGTCTGTAGGTTTAGGCTTACTCGCCATTCATAGCGGATGGCCCTCCTTCTAGCACCAGAAATGTTGATGCCCCGAAAATCGTTGTATCAACATTGGGGGATAACAACCTGGTCCGGACCTTAATACAACTCCTTTTCCGTTTGGGATGGTGGCTCCGACTGGATATAACGGGACCAATTTCCCAATAATGAATAAAAGGGGTGAATGAGTGATGGGTTGTCTGATCTAATGATAGATGAATAACTTAATCTATCAACAAAAATACGAGAACTAATACTAATCCCGGGAACAATTATTCTTTGGAAATGCAGTGTTTGATGATCTTTGTCTACTGACAGGCATATAGATGACTCTGTAAAATAAATATAGATATTTATTCATTCAAAGATTACTTCATCTAAATAGTTAAACAAAGTGATTAACACAAAATTACTGCATTTATCATTTATATCATCGATACATACATGATTGGAAGAAAAGCATACTATAAACAGCCAATAGTGGAATGAATAAAGAATGTTGTTAGAAACACATATATATAAGCGATAATAGCAAGAGCATTCAAATGACAATTCATATAACAAGAATGAGTGCAGACATAGATAATAGTACCATATGAGCTGCTAATCAATCCCAATATCAATCGCTATTTGAGATTCTTCCTTCAATGCAGAAATGCTTTCAAACAAAGACAGTAGTGCACATTTGTATAAAAAAATTCCTTATCAAAATCAGAATGATTGGTCCGGTTTAATAAAAGAATATCCCTGAAGTACAATAGTGCAACTTCAGGGTTTAAGTCATATACAAAACTTTACGACCCTTTATGAATGCATGAAAGGGTCTATAAATACTACTAAACTAAAAAAATCTATGAAAACAAAATCCTACTTAATTGGCATCAATTAATTCTATCTATCTTCTTGGGAGCGATCTGGCAATCGGCGATGTGAATCATGACTTAGGATGTTTGCCTTTAAACCTGAGCTGGCTTATCGCAAGCATTGGCTCCACTTCGGGTGGTCCATTGAGGCGTAAGCTGAGTTGGGAAGCAAAGGTGGCATCCTGAATATCGGGGATAATATACCTGATTGCATCTGTGAGGCATTTGAGGGCGGCTCTCTCGCTGTGCGGCTTCACCAAAAAGAACCAATAGGCATCCCATGTCAAATTGTTGATTCCCGCAATTAACCTTCCATTTTTCTCCAGCTCTGGGTAGCATGAATGTTCCAACATCTTCGTTGCTGTTAATTGGCCTGGAGTACATTGAGAAATCATGTTAGACAAGTAAAGAGTATTATTTACTAATTCAACCAGATTACTAGTGGTTGTATTGCATCTTAAAATCGCTCTTTCTGCCTTCATTAACTGAGATTGCCATTCTCTGAATAATATTTCTTTGTGCGATTCTAGAATCCTTGGTAGGTTAGCTGCCTGCCCCTGATCGGAATCTTGCCATTCCAAGAAATTTGTCAATGTTTCTTCCGCTTGATCCAAATCTGTTCTTGCCTTTTCTACTTTTTCACTTATGGATGCCGCTAAGTCGCACAATGGTTCTTCCTGCATGATTTGCTGACACAAAAGCTTCATCTGATTTATCAATCCTTTGTTTAATTGAAATGCCTCTGCTTTAAACTCATCTACCTGCGGGAGCTTTTTTGTTTGCTCAAGTTGAGCTGATAGTTGAGCGATCTGCTCATCTTTGGATTTTAGCATTTCCTCAGTTGATGCTTTTAGTTGCGCCAGTGCCTCTGATAGCTCCTTTTGCTTTTGGACTGCGCTATCGTCAATCCTCTGTTTTTCTTCTTGCAATTTCTTAGTCAGCTGATTGTTTATTTGTTGCTGTACTAGAAATTGTTGTTCTGCTTGCTCTGCCTTTTGTTGCGATTCCGATAATTGTGCCTGTAGTGAAAAGATATCTTGATCTTTTGTCTTCAATAAACTGCTCACCTCTGATGCTTTATCTATTGTTGCCGCCGAATTAGCTCCAGCATATTGCGATAGCTTTGTCAAGTCATCAGAGGGGTCAAATTCTTCTTTCCATAGCACATTGCTTGTTACTGTTTGTTCCGGGAACAAAGAAGGTTGATCAATCCTTCTTCTCTTCCTCTGTCGTTTCACTACAACTTTATGCTTTGGGATATAGAAGACATCCAAGGGAGGAATCTCTTCAATTGGCAAAATGACTTCGCCCGAAGGATCCTTTGGGATTATTTCCGCTTCTTTTGATTTGGGTGGGTCGTTGGTTTCACCTGAAACCTGCTTTGAAGTCGCCTCTTGTGTATTGACTTCTTTTGAAGTCTCTTCATCTTTAGAGCATTCTAGATTTCCGATGATCGAATTAAGTTGCTGCCATTCCTGGAGCAATTTCGGATCAATCTGTGTATCTTCATTTGTATTTAAACTTCTCTGTTCTTGTACTTTCGCCTGGGTCTCTGCTTGTCTCTGTTCATGCACTTCCTCCTGTTGCTTTTCTTGTATCTTCTCATGCACTTCCTCCTATTGCTTTGATGTAATAGGAGGTTCCTTATCAATTCGGTGCTCAGGCTCGCTTGATTCTGTTGTTGGAGTCGTCGTTAACAGGTCTAGAGGCAGAGTTTGCAACCTCTGCTCTCTAAGTCTGTTAAATTAGACTAGCCCTTCATCTTTGTATTCAATTATGGCGAGCGATTTAACTTGATACATTGATTCGGACGATGCGAAAAAGTCCTCAAATCTGTCTTATTTATGTTCGAACTTGGTCAATTTGGTGTGTTCGAGTGTATTATAGGCGACTTTGTTTGGATCGAATCGCCTGCTCGGTAGAGTTGCCAGGGTCAGTGAATTTATTTTCTCAGCTTCTTTCTCTGCATGTTTGAGATCATTCAGAGTGTAGATACCAATTCTCAAAGGAAAAGAGGGCCAGACGTGCTTCTTAGCTTTCTTCAGAGTTTGTGTAACCCCATCGGCGTTGATCTGATAGGCTATTTCCCTGGCTAGTAGTTTATCAGGGATGTATAGAGGAAGAACGTGGGGCTTGGCTTGATTGCCAAAAACTCTGATATAAGTGAACTTTTCCTCCCCGAACCAACTCCCTATGGAAGTTAAATCAATCCCTACTTGGTAGGAAATCTTAGGGGCAGGTTTATTGAAAATAGAATAATGAATGGGCAACATGAAACCGTTACAGATTTGATACAAATGGTGTTTGTAGTTGGTCTTCCATAACTTTTGATGGTATATGTGGACAGGTGCGGGGTCTTGCGATGTCCACCTCCATCCGAGCACAGGAAATTCAGAATTAAAACACAAGACATCTAATACATAGGCACTATAGTAAAATGGGGGAATGAACCTTTCAGTGACGCGGGACTTGAATCTGAAATCAAGAATTGAGGATGCTAACTTATCGGACAGTATATCTGCCCAATCCATTATTTCGCCACTACATGCCGCCTCCATTAAGGGGACCATTTCTATGGTAAAATTGGCCGAATCATGTAATCCCCACAATCTGCACATCATTATCCCAGCATAGCAATAAGGAGAGCATAGAGAATCGACCGAGTACTTACCCGAAGATTCGTGCTTGTGCTTTGCTGGATTTTGTCTCCAACCTCGAATGGGTTCGGATTTAGTCTCATTCTCGGCTCGGAATTTCTCCAGGAACGCCGTGTTATATTTCTTCTCTGCCTCCGGCAAATGATACATTTGCCTTAAATCCTCAGCTCGAAAGGAACCGAAAATTCTCCCATCTGTAGTGCTGAAAGTTCTGTGAGTAATTGGGATTTCCTGAATTGCCCATCTTACCACATCTGTATATGGGAGGATTTGCTCCCGAGCCGCTATTCGATGAAGAAAAGAATTGTCTAAATCGCTTAGATTAGCCTCGGATTTGCTAGTGCTGTCGGCTGAGACTTGTATTGCTGTCACCCTCGGCTCTTCGGCTTCGATCAGATTATATGTGCCTTGCCAAGTAGCTCTGGCAAGTCCTAGGCATGTAGTGTCTGATATGAGCCCTTTCTTTTTATTGCTTGGATCAACAACAGGTTTCCCTGTGGCCGGCGAAGCGAAAGCCATTGTGGTTTTCTTGGACTTCTTCCCCATTCTGCTTAAATCTGTGTCTGCGGAAGAATTCTGCACAGAGATGATAATGGGCGTAATACAGAAAATGATAGCATAAATCGAATAGACTGAGATATATATTGATAAATGCATGGCGAACGATTGACTTAAGGTGGCCTCGAATAAAATCTGTAAACAGATCGCAGGCTTACTGTTTCATAAATGGCCGTTAAGACCTGTCAATCCTATCAATGCCCATCAAATCGATTAATGGTCGAATGATTTATTTGAAGCGTGCCTTGGGTATTTTGGCAGTTGAGCGCGGATGAATGGCTCTTCGAAAGATAAGGCCTTAAATACAAATAAATCGTATTAAACCCGATTTTAAAATTTTCTTTGAAAACTGCGCTTTTTCCTTTATCTCAATCGGGCGTCGGGGGGAAATCATAAATCATTATATTGGTTTTATTTGGAATCCCCGATAGCGATATCGCATCGCGTCGGGATTAGCGAGTGTGGCAGTTAAAAAGGCGTGCATAGTTGATTGTCGATTTCCGATAGCGATATCGCATCGCATCGGAGCAAGAGGGAGCTTTATTGCGTTAATTCATTACCGCCGATATCCGATAGCGATATCGCATCGCATCGGAGATTAAGGGGGCTTTAATTGCGCCAATTCATTTATTTCCGATACCCGATAGCGATTTCGCATCGAAGAAAACCAATATGTCCTCAAGTTGTGTTCCCTTTATCATTGTGATATGAGATCTTGCGATCGCTTTATCGCAATGACAAAAGATTAATCATTTATGTTAAGGCTTTTGATTGTTTTATCCGAAAAGGTTGTTGATAGTGCTTTATTTTATTTTTTCAGCCCTTTTTGAATAAAAGTATGCTGATACCAATTAAAATCAAAATTAAAAAAGGGACCCATTTCATATTATAGTTTTGGGATAAAAATGATATGAAATGGGGGGTTGTTGTAGGGCACAACAATTGGCGATTCGCTGGAAGAAACAGTTATCTCTGAAAAGTATGGAAATACTTAAACTTTTTCAAAATAGAAATTTTATTAAAGGGGAAAATTCTAATATAACTAGGTATAATTGCATTCTAAACAAAATAAAACTTTCTTTGCTAATTCCCCCTCTTGTTAAAAATTAGATACATTCTAGATTTTAAATTGGCCTCTATTGGTTGATAGTGATAAAACAGAAAACCTTTCCAAATTAGCTTTTAAAATTAACTCCTTTGTCATAGGTAGAGCCTCTGCTGCCAGCAAACGTTCATAGTTTCGGCAGGGATACCTTTTAACCATATCATTGTCTATTGTCCCATTCACCTTAGAGCACGATTAACAGAATGAATTCAAAATATGTTTTTCACATTTTGTATTTATTTTCTCTTTTCTGTTATTTTGTAAGATAAA
>APFE031223832.1:13352-96430 GCA_000404065.3 Pinus taeda
GGATTTACATTCCTGCACAGAGGAAAGTTGTTGTCAGGCGGGATGTGAAGTTCGAGGAGGACAGGGCCTTTAGGAGGTCACGGGAGTTAGAGTATCTGGATCGGCCAGACCCTCAGCAGCAGTTGAGTCAGTAGCAGGGATCCAGTGGGCAGGGATCAGGAGGATCCGGAGGTACATCTATGATGATTCCAGGTCCGTCAGTGAGTAGTGGCTCGTCGAGCCAGAGGGGTGGTGCTCCGGGCAGCATGCAGAGTAGTTCACAGAGCAGTTCACTAGGGAGTCCACTGATGGACAGTTCACATGGTACCTCAGCTTCTATAGGTTTAGGTGCAGGCAGGAGGACAACAGACAGACAGTCATGAGTTCAGGCTACTGATGGTGATGAGGAGGAAGAGTTTCATTCTCCAATGGGAGAAGTATGCTTAGGGAAGAGGAAGCCGAAGTGGCTTCAGGACACCTTGAGAGATGCCACATCTGTTGCTGAGCCTAAGAGGCCGATCAGAGAGAGTAGACCACCTGAGAGGTTTTGTAGCTATATGGCAATGGCTACCAGCATCCTTGACTCTGAGCCTTCTAGCTATGAGGAGGCAGCTAGCCAGCAGGTCTGGAGAGAGGCCATGTAGGAGGAGTATTCTTCTATCAGAAGAATGATGTTTGGGAGGTGGTGCCGAGGCCTGAGGGCAAATCCGTGGTTACTTCCAGATGGCTTTACAAGGTAAAGCATGCTGCAGATGGCAACATTGAGAAATTCAAAGCGAGGTTTGTCGCTAGGGGTTCTCCCAGGTAGAGGGAGTTGATTGTGAGGAGACCTTCGCTCCCGTGGCTCGATATACTTCGATTCGCTCCATTATATCGATAGCAGTAGAGATGGGTTGGAAGATCCACCAGATGGATGTGAAGACTGCATTTCTCAATGGCTTCATACAGGAGGAGGTGTACATTGAGCAGCCAGAGGGCTTTGAGGTGCATGGGAAGGAATCCCATGTGTGCAGACTGAAGAAGGCCCTTTATGGCCTGAAGCAAGCTCCTAGAGCTTGGTACTCCAGGATAGATACATACTTGCACGGGATGGGTTTCACAAAGAGTGAGTTAGATCCAAACCTTTACTATATTGTGATAGGTGAGGAGCCTCTCATTCTGGTGCTATATGTGGATGACTTGATCATTACAGGTGCAGAGAGACTCATAGAGTACTGCAAGAGAGATCCTGCGGCAGAGTTTCAAATGAAGGACATCGGCTTGATGCATTACTTTTTGGGTTTGGAGGTGTGGCAGGAGGAGGGGCATTTCTTCCTGGGGCAAGGGAAGTATATTGTGGACATCCTTGGCAGATTCCATGTGGAGGATTGTAAACCCATGTTGACACCGATGATCACCAACTAGAAGAAGCTTCATGCTTCGGATTTTGAGTTGGTGGATCCCACATTGTATAGGCAACTGATTGGTTCCTTGATGTATTTGGTCAACACTAGACCAGATATTTGTTTTGCAGTCAACACGATGAGTTAGTTTATGTGTGAGTCTAGGAAGGTTCATTGGGTGGCTGCAAAACACATTTTGCGGTACTTGCAGGGGACAGAGGATTATGGTCTGGACTACAGTCAGGGGGATGGAGTGAGATTGGCAGGTTATACTGATTTTGATTGGGCAGGTTGTGCTTCTGATAGGAAGAGCACTTCAGGGTGTTGTTTTAGGTTGGGTTCGGCAGTAGTGTCATTGTTTAGCTGGAAGCAGCAATCAGTAGCATTGAGTTCAGCGGAAGCAGAGTATATGGCAGCTAGTCTAGCTAGTTGTGAGGCCATCTGGCTTCGCAAGATGTTGTTTGGCTTATTTGGTCAGCCGTTGAGACCTTCAGTGATTTACTATGATAATCAGAGTTGCATTAAACTCACGGAGAATCCGGTATTTCATGACAGGTCAAAGCATATCGGGATCATGCACTACTTCCTCATATTGGGTATCATGCACTACTTCCTCATATTGGAATTATGGCAAGGCGATGGGGAACTATTTGTCCCTTAAGGAAAGTATGCAAATTAGATACAACAGAGATTCTCCATGGAGAGTTGCAAACCCATGGAGACACCTCTAGCGATCAACTGGAGGGAGGAGGATGCCACTTCAGGTGAGGAAGTGGATGCTACCATTTATCGACAGCTAGTGGGTTCACTTATGTACCATGTGAATACAAAACTAGAGATGTGCTATGTAGTCAACGAGTTGAGCCAAGTTATGGTTAGACCAACTAAATTATTTTGGAGGGATGTTAAGCAAGTTTTATGGTACCTCAGAGGAACTACCCAGTTTGGACTATGGTACAGATGAAAAAAGGGAGTGAAGCCATGTCACTTCACAGATGTTGATTGGGCAAGGTGTCCATTAGACCGAAAGAGTACATCTGCTGGAATTTTCAGTGTTGGGTCCGCAACGGTTTCCAAGTATAGCAGGAAGAAAATATCTATGGTGCTTAGCTCAATAGAAGCAGAATACATGGTTGCAAGTCAAGCTGCATGTGAGGCGATCTGAATGAGAAAGACACTTGTTGGATTATTTAGTCAGATGATGGATCCAACTGTGATCTACTGTGATAATAAGAGTTGCATTAAGCTTGATAAGAATCCTATTTTTCACGATCGATCCAAGCATATAGATATCTGGTATCACCATTTACGGGACTGTGTGCAGAGGCAGATACTGTTGCTGCAATACATTTCGACAAAGGAACAAGATGTTGACATTTTGACAAAGGACTTGTCAAGAGGGAAGTTCAAGTTTGACAGGTGCAGGATAGGGGTGGTTGATAATCCCTTTCTTTTTTAAAGGGAATGTTGAAAAATGTAGCAAGAAATTCTCAATTTGATTTTGCCTTGATTAAATTAAGATAATTTGAATTTCCACATCAACAGACAACTTGGATGTAATTAACTTGTGCGACATGGCTTGTGTCACCTAGTTTACTCAATAAATTTGAGTTGGAGGAGTTAGAGTTCAATTCAACATGTGTGATAACTAATTTGTAGCAATCAAGGTCAGTTATCTCAAGTTATTTTCAGATAATCTATTTCCAATTTTTGGAGGACCTGGTGGAAGGTTAATTAAGTAGTGGGACTTCAGTCAAACTCAGTGATCATCCAATTAACTGATCAATCAACCCAAAATAGCTAGTGCATGTAAATAATTTGAGTTCCCAAGGCTTGGTGGAGATTCCAAGGTAGTGTAACATAAGTTTTAGACTAGCCTTGAGTGTACATGTGTTGCATGTAGTCAGATGATCAACCTAAGGAATTGGGAAATCCATTTTGGAGAAATTCCTAAATAATAGGAGCCTACTTTCTCAAGGAACAACACAAGGAAATAGGAGCTCAAGCAGAGGGATAAGTTGACTAATTCTAGATCAGAGCTTTTAAGTAAGCAGAGAGATTGGTTATGCACTTGCAAGTTGTGCTCAGTTGAGCAAAGCAATTGTAATACATCTTTATTCATCAGATTAATGCAAGCATGCATTGGGGTTTTCAGCAGTTTGCTTTCCTCGGGAAAACTACTTTTCACATGTGTGTTATTTCTTGTTGCATGTATGAACTTTTTGTTCTAGATTGTAAATTACTTTACACAAAGCAGTAGAGTAGGTTTGTGTCTTGTGGTTTTGATTAAAATTTCATGAGAAGTTGCAAGTCTACATTGTAATTTCTACATTTTTCTCAATAATTGTGATAATGGTTGTACTCTAGATGACACTTTGTCCTTATTGCAACCACGGTATGCTCTCGATTCCTAGATTATGGTTTCCTAGCTCCATCGTACTAATCATATGTCCTCTTATTGAAATATTGAAAAGGGTATGATTTGTTTCTCTTAGCTTGTTGTTTTTCACGATTCCTGTGGAATGTTCAGTTCCTCCTACTAAAAAGATAAGGATTTATTGAAATGATAGTTGGTAGAACTATAACAACTAAACTTGTCAATATCTGGATTTATTAGAACCATCTGGAATGCTTATGCCATAATTGTTACGATGTTATGTGCACTTCTTATGAACATATAAAATGGTTAAAGATTCAACAATATTATGGAACGATTGTGAAAGTTGCAAGAGACTTCAAACCAGGGATAAGATTTAAACCCCATGGAATAGTTGGTCTTCAAACATAATAGGATGGATGCATCATTGTAAGAGCATTACTTAAAGTGCATTCCCAAAAAAATGTTGGTAATTGTTGTAGAAGTGGGTGGAGGCTTTTTCTCTTGAGATCTCTTAATGACTAGTGGGTGGAGAGTGCAAACCTATGGCTACCTTGGACTAGTATCCTCGGTGAGTACTCAAACTGCAGTAGACTTTAGATTCCCTACATTGGGTGGGGCTATTGAAGCAGTAACCATAGGGTGGAGGTAAGCCTTTGGAATCACATAACTGAGTGAGGGTGGAAGTAAGCCTCTGTAATCACATAACTGAGTGAGGGTGGACGTTCTCACCTCTAGAGCCCCTCATTGGCTGGTGGATGGAGGTGGATTACTTCTAGAGTCCCAGAACTGAGTGAGGGTGGAGATTCTCATCTCTGGAATACCTCATAGACTAGTGGGTGGAGGTGGCTACCTCTGGAGTTGTTGGACCAAACTACAGTGAAGTACCTTTTTCCAGAAGTGGGGAGGTCAAATTAGGCATCTAAAATCCTCAGAGGTCTGGACATGAGGATAGGTTTCATACGCTAGGGGGTGACAACTACATTATTGGTAGATTGTTAGTGGTTGGGAGGAGAGTTATGAGTCTGGCCCCATGCCCATTCTAGGTCGCACACTGTTGAGTGTCTTAATCATCGAGGTTGCTCAACACATCTAAATGGTTCCAAATTACCTATCCATAGTAACTTACATGACAACATGGCTGACAAGCAGAAGTGGCTTTCTTGTTATGTTGATGTCTCACTCTAACAACACATAATTTTCTTGATATATGAAGCATTAAAGTCTTCCTAGACCGATTTACTTGTTGAATGCTAAAATTTAGCACAATCTGGACTCCTAACATTGGGTGGAGTTGCTAAATAATCGTAGGGTGGAAATTAATATCTAGAATCCCTTAAGCAATAAAGGGTGGAGACAAATCTCTAGAATCCCTGCCCTAGCCACTATGACAGAGTCATATGCTAGATAGTTGTAGTTGTGGCAGTATGTCAATGGTTGGTAGAATAACTACTAGCCTTATACCAGTGACAATATAGCAGACCCATTACCTTGATATCCCATTCATGACTGGACCATTCACCTGAGTGTACATGGTTACCAGATTGCAGCACTAGGTATGTTCTCCTTGTATGCCACATGCTTGAGTTGTTTAAGTGTTGTGCATAGTTATTAAATCTGCAGGGTGTGGAATAGTGAGCATGATACTAAAAACATGCACGAGTATTCAAAATAGAGTATTGAACATTAGACATTGACGTTAAACAACTACATTCCATGAGTCACACGCCTAGTACAAATCTCCTTGTCATTATTCCAACACATTCCTGTTTAAGTCTGGCGTAACATTCTAATGGATTAGTTTCATGATGGAAGTTCTTTGTTGGCTATGGTAACTAGTTCTAAGTATTATTTTGTTCATGGAATGTCATAGTGATCCCATCACTTTGTTAAATAATCTTATACAATTTTAAGTTCAGCCTTACAACAATGATATTTTTCTCTTGGGAAAAAACATTTAAATGGATAGATACAACATTGAAATCTGAAAATTGTACCTAAAATAGTTCTTTGTTGATGCACTGTGTAAAATGGGTCCTTCAAATGTTCAAGGCTAGTGTCGATTTCCTTGATACTGTTGAATATAAATTGATGAAGTCTGTAGTTCTGCTCTTTCACTCATTTGCATAATAACCTTCAGAGTGCTCCTTTAAAACCATAGATAGCAGGTTTCCCTCATAATTGCATAAGTTAATCACCAAACATATTGAGGGTTGTTACCTTTTCTCACATGCAAATAGTGAAAATATTTAGTTGACTTTGACTTATTATACATTAGAAATCCCTAGCATTTTCATGTTATTATGCAGAATCTCATTAAAGGTGTGTAGTGGTTAATTGCCTCCATTGTCACTAGTATTCATTTTTCTTTCCTAAGGATGCGATCCTCTTAAGGAGTATGCATCTTCTAGAGGTTAGAAAAGCTTATAACCTTTTTACATGGATAACCAGAAAAACTCAAAGACTGTGTGTAAGTTTTGTAGCTATAAATTGCATTGTCATCTTGTACAGTCACAAAATATTGACGTAAACCATGTAGGAATTAATAGAATTAGTGTTATGTGTTTTCCACCATGATGTTTTGGGGTAAATACTTTATTGCAAGTAGTGTGTAAAACCGAATCAGAGTTACAGGTTGTCCACCATGATATTTTGGGTAACTAATTTATGAGTTATCGCTGATGGCATGCAAAAATAATACATTGTCATCTTACATTTACATTGGATATGTTGTTATGTGAGCAATGGCACTTAGCCTCAGGGAGAGTATAATTTTAGGAGTAACCATAACAATGGACTTAATAAGCTATCACAAAAGAATTAATTGTGAGTGGTGTTGTATTCAAAATCTACCGTCACTGGTTTCCTTGCCCACGGTTTTGATTGCACAATTTGACTACACTATTATAGAAAGTGATAAATATCTGTATGTCATGTCATGGGAAATTGAAGAGTCATTACTAGTTAGGTAGTTGAGCACGGGTTTCTTTGGTGGATTATAGATACACTCATTAATTACACTCCCACAGTTGTGACTATTGATATCACATATTGAAAATCGAAGGTGGATGAGTGTTATCGCATATCGCGACTGGATAAGGTAATCGACCCTAGAGCAGTCATAACTGCGATGTGATTTATCCGCAGAAAATTCCCGCCTTATATTATTGTCGGTTCTCCGCTGATGCAAAATGTGATATGATATCCCAGATGCGATGCCACTATAGGTTACAGTTAATACTCCTGTCGGGTCCGCTGATATCGCATCGCACATCGCCCGCTTTGTTCATAAGATCATCCGTCGGGTTTTTACACGGAACCTTTGCGTTAACTGCCAGACCTAACCACAGTGTGACCACTCGGCCTTAACCGCGTGTTCGACTTGCAAGTTGGCAGGACCATCAGTTTTGGCCGAACTGCCAGATTTGACTCTAGATAATGAATTTAACTGGTAGTAAGCCATATTTGGAGGAGAAAAATGTGGAAAGACTAACATAAGTCATAACTAAGGTAATTTTCGACCAAAGGGGATGTGAAAAGAGGCTAGATAGCCATTTTTGGACATTCTGAACTCATTGGAATAGGTTTCACGATAAAATGAGCACTTATGGATAAGATTCTTGCAAAGTGAGGCCTATTGGTGCTCTGGTCAACCAGAGTGTTGATTCCATATCCTAAGAGGGAATAATCAGGAAGCCAATAAGCAAGAAAACCAAGCTTGCCAATTCAGTGAAGAAAAAAGTATTGTGCACAAGGTCGAGGGAACGTAGTGCATCCCTAATATTTTAAATGGGCTTCAATTATTGGTTTGAGGAAGTCATTCTTGGTCTCGCCAAGAAGTTAGCAAGTACTATCAATTTGGATTATGCAAGGCTAGCCACCTATAAGTTCTCATTCCCCCCCCTTGATTTCCCTCTCTTTCCACCCCCTCTCGCCCCCTCGGCCCATCCCCCTTCCCTTTTCTCTCTTAATCCCCCCCCTTCCCTATCCTCCACCATCCTTCTTCCTCTCTTCTTGTTTTACCTTTCTCTTTCCTCGCCTCTTCTCTTCTCCTCACCGTAATGGTCCCCTCCCCTGTTTCTTTCAACCTCCTGCACCTTGGCCCCTGTCGCTTGTTTGGCCTAGCCTGTCTTTATGCCTCGTGGAAAGGGCTTCCTCTTTCTGCGGTCGTGACATGTCTGCATCCGTCATTTTAGTACTACACTTGTGCCCAATAGATCACCAAGCATGAGTATTCATTCCCCTCGACTTGGGTCTTGTTGCAAAGGCCAACACACCACCTCAGGAGATGGAAAGTTAATGGAAAAATTCAGAGAAGCATTTATTTCCCCTGCTCAGAATTGCTTTGGGGAGAAAGGATCAAATGAGGATGATGGACTAGGAGAAGAGCTAGGAAATAATGGTTGATATTTGGGAAATTAAGGAGGATCATTTGGATTACAGCTCCATTAGTACCATTCCACAGTACTACATCATCACCCAATCCTATACATTCTATTTAAGGAATAATGGTATGATATGCTTCTATGGTTTAAGGTTTATCTTTGTTTATGCAACCTTTACAAAGTCCTGGCAGTTGAAGCTGGGGTCTTTTAGTATCAATAGTTGGGTCTGGGTCATAGCGCCAAACTTCCGGGGGGTTTTTGGAGGAGTTAACTGCAACAAAGGTAAATTGAGTGTCAAATTACAGTGGGTTTCTCTTCTAGGTGAGGTTGTTATTCTAATGGCTACTAGTATGCTTGTCTGGGAGAGGGTTCTGAAGCAGAACCTCGTGGATATGTTGGAGTTGGAAGTCAGTGGTCTCTTGGAGCTATGGGTTGCAGGTATACTGTAGTTGGGGGTGTGCAATAGAGAAGTCTATGGCATCTTGGAGAGGCTCATCAACGATAGTGAAAACATGAGTGTGAATATAAATCGTGCGGAGGTTAGCTCCCTGTCTGGCTCCTGGGGCCATCACAAGCCCAGGATAGGGGGGCCTCGGGAGGGTAATTATCTGGTCGGAAGCGACAATAGACATCCCTATAATAAATGTGTGCAGGATCACTTGGAGATACGGGAAGGTTTGGTTGTTTTGTAGCATTGCATCCACCAACAACAAATTGAGAATCTGGCCATGCAAGAGCGACAATTAGAGAAGAAGGAGAGAATACGCCAATTGGAAGATGAGGTGGATGCATTGTGTCAACAATTTGAATGGTTGAAGCTCAAGATGGAGGACAAAAACAAGAGAAATGAAGAAGAATTCACAAGGCTGGATCTGAATAGGTGCAATGAAGAATAATCCACTAGATTGGGTCTGACCGGTCCAATGCCAATGTAAATTTAGTCTATTCTCTCTCTGGTTTTGCAAATGTTCTTTGAATGGAACACTTTAAATTTTTAGTTATGTCGAATATCTAGCTATAGGATCTCAGAAATGAAAATTTTTTGTAAGAATTGAGGGGAAAACTCTTATAGCAGGAAAGTGGAACAATTGATGTATCAATAGGCCTCAGCAGGCTCGAAAGCACTATGTAAAATCTAGATTTTACATGCGAACAAGCATGTTCTATATATATATAAAAACTAGTCATTCTGGTTAAAAAAAAAGAGACATGGTCTCTGTCAACTGGCAGCAGAAGTGATCAATGCACCAAAAGAGGAATATTCTAAATGGGAACATGAAATTGAGATGTATAATATTGAACAAGCTACCCCCACTAATGCAGCTATGTCTTGGTACACGAATGTGTGACAATATTTAAAGCATGGTACCTTGTCTTCGCATTTATTAGTTAAACAGAAGAGGGTTATTTGATTGAAAGATTTGTCATACCAAATTGTACATTGTGTGCTTTTTTAGAAGCATCATAATGGTGTCCTACTAAGATGTCTGGAAGCACAAGAATTAGAAGGGGTACTAAAAGATCTTCACGAGGGTCCAGATGGTGGACACTACGTGGATGATACTACTGTACAAAAATTTATGTAGGTTGGTTATTATTGGCCCACATAATTTAGGGATGCACACGCATACACTCGTAAGTGCCTAGTTTGTCAAAGATGCGCTAGTCGTGATAGAAAGTCATCCGCATCACTGCGACCAATTATCGTTGAATAACCCTTTTCAACAATGGGGATTGGATGTCATTGGTGAAATATTTCCATATTCTTTGAAGCAACACCGATACATATTAACCACTACAAATCGTTTTACATGGTGAGTTAAAGAAGTTCCTCTAAAACAAGTGAATGAGTAGGAAGTCATCAACTTCCTTCGGCAAAATATCACTATCAGGTTTAACATTCCTATGTCACTTGTTTTTTATAATGAAACTTATTTTTCATAGTTAAAACTTTATTATTTTACATAAGAAATCGATATTGTTTTAAAGCACTCATCCAACTATTACCCCCAAGGAAACAATTTAGCTAAATATACCAACAATAATCTAATTTGTATCATCAAGAAACTTGTTTACTTTGAGAAAATCAATTGGAACAATGCTTTGGTGAATGCTTTGTGAGTTTATCGTGTCTCACCCAAACCCTCTCTGAAGACTTTTCCTTGCTTTCTTATGTATGGAAAAGAAGTTACCCTTCCTCCAAACATATATCTTCTGACCCTTCAACTTTCCCAAGAATCTCGCAGTAAACCATGTCTTGTGGTTCAGAGTAGGATAAACACCTTTTTGAAGTCAAAGGAGGAAAGGTGGAAAGCAAAAGAAAAGTTTTCCATCCATCAGAGATATCAAGCGCTGGTTTGACAATAAGTCTACAAGGAATAACGAGTTTAGTGTGGGAGACCTAGTATTGAAGTGGGAGAAAGCCCATGAAGATAAAGGTAAACACACTAAATTCAATCCATGTGGATCAAACCTTATGTTGTTCATGACAATCTTGGCCATGACACTTTTCATCTTCAATCCTTATATGGGAAGATAGACACTCTTCTTGTCAATGGCCAAGATCTCAAACGATATTTTCAATAACAATATAGGGTTGTGTCCCTACCCTATGTACATATTATTTCCTTGTCCTTTACTTTGTTCATGTCATGTTTTGTCCTTTTTGTCATCTTTTGTTTTGGTGTCCTGTGAATAAAACCTTGTGTGAGAGTGTTTTTTCTAGTTCCAACGGATGTGGCAAAAGTTTAAAAGGGATTTGTGACATACAACAACACTTGGTTAACTTTCAATCCTTCTTCTTTGTCTTGGTGTAATATCTTTAGGTCAATGATGTCTCAATGGAAAATATGATCCTTCAAACGAAGAGCTTTGGACAAAACCATGGCACTCGTATCTTTTCTAGGGTCTTCTTTCCTTGGCTTAATAATTAAATGGGTTTTTGCATGCTAATCCAATCGAGTAGAGAAAGGAAAGGGGAAAACTAATAGCGAGCGTATTAATTATAAAGGTATATAACAATCTCTGAAGGAACAACCTCTCCTTCTCTCAATAAGTCGAGATCCCTCTTCCGCCTTAGTGATATATACACCAATAAAATTCCAATGTGCATATTGAAATAAAACAAACAAATGGTGAAAGAAGAGAAAGGCTTCCTGCGAAGATAGGTGAAGCAAGTAACATCACCTAGGTACTTAACAGGCTCGTTGGCAGTGAAGGAATGCTTGTGTTCCTATAGTGACTCTTCTGGGGTACTGAAAATGCCTGCTAGTAACAGAGCAACACTAGAGATGAAACTAAAACTTTGATCATTTCAAACTCGTGATGACATACTATCCTTCTCTTAGATCGAAACAATTGCGATATAATAAGCTTCATGAATGTGTTTAATTGAGAAAGGGAATAGGCAGGACTACATCTATTATCCAATTAAGTGGGGAAGCCAAAGTAATCCACACAATGAAGCAATATTTTCCTGAAAGACTAGACTCTGAGCGTAAAATTTAGACCAGAACAAAGAAGTTGGAGTTCTACTAGCGTGTCCCCAAGTGTTGTCGTTGCTACAACACCCACCAAATTTTGGTCTATATTCAAAATTTGGAGCCTCCTTTAGACATGTGAGTTGTCATTTCTAGTAGTAAAATACATTTCATGTTTGTTCTCTAAATTTCCATGTCCCTTTGTGAAGAAAACCTAAGTTTCATATTTTCGTAAGGAAGTGTTGCACTTTGTGTAAGAGCGTTATAACACATCTTTAAGAGGCAAATTTGGCACTAATGGGCCTTATTTAACATAGAGACATGTACTAGACTCTTTCTCAAAGTTTTATGCATTGTTTTGTTGGTGTCGTCACTTGTGTCGCAAAGTGTATCTCAAGTGTCTCACTTGGAGGTAAGTGTTGTTTAATTGTCGTTTCAATGGGTACATGTTGATTTTGGGTGATAAGTGTTTCCTTGTCATTATGAGTGTGTGATCATGTTCAATTCATGTTCTGGTTTGATCTCTTGCCTCACTGGTCACACACTTGGTGAAATTTTGAAGTGACCCTTGCCTGATTTACCTCTCCTCTACTTGCCTCCCTAAATTGTGCACTGCATAGTCTCAGGCCCCAGTCAACAACCCTTACCTCCTAGAACTATGCACTGTGCAGTCACAATGCCTAGTCTCTGCCTCATGTCCTTGGAAACTTCACAATTTTTTCTTTTAGCTAGCCTTCCACTACACACTGCACAATCATAGTCAGTAGTGAGTCCTCACTACCTCCCTCACTTGCATAACTGTGCAATATTGTGGCCTAGTCTCCCTTGAACTGTACATTGCGCAATCACAGTGAGTGAGCCTGGCTTGCTATGTCATTATCTCCCTCAACTACATAGTTATATCTCTCAGTCCCTTAGCTACTGTGCATTACGTAGTCATAGTTACCAAAGCCTCATCATTGCCTCTTGGAGCTATGCATTGTGCAATCCCTGAGCCTCCTCCTTAGTCCCACGTCTAGTACTATATCTAATCAATGAATTGCATGAAGAAAGTTAGACTAGGATATTTCTGGACTAATGTCATCTTGTCATGAATGAATTTCATCTACAGGTACTATACGTTAACATGACAGGATGATGCTCAAGGAGGATGCCAAGGAGACTATGCAAGAAGACATTTATGAAGCTGGAAAGGCAAAGATTATCATCAGGCAAGAATATGAAGGGACACTAGATCACGACATAAAATTGAAGACCAAGATCACATGGAAAACTCCACATAATCAAGCCTTTTGGAGGAGGAAGATGAAGTGCATGCGAAAATTGTTATGGATATACAAAGATGGCAATGCAAAGAGAATCTTGGCATAAGCACTCTACAATGAAGTCCATGTCATCAGTTCCAAATCATGTCTTGTCGAAGTGTCACATCAAGAGTCATATGTGTCATCATATTTTCCACATCATTTGTGGATGTAATTATGTAATTTTCAAAAAAATAAGAAATGTAAAAAGTGTGTAAGCCCAAACGTCACTTATAGAATGTGAAAATTCATATAGAAGTCCAAAGGTCTCATAAGAGTTTCGAAAAATCACATGGAAGCCCAAGAGTCATGAGGGGAGCTCAAGAGTCACGAAAAGTACTTTTCACCTTGACTTCTCAAGCTAGTTGTAGGAGAGAATGTTAGGCTTTTGAGAAGCAAGTAATTTCTTAACATTACACTCTTGGAACAAGTGTTGTATCATCATAATGGTGTATCTTGTAACTTTCACTCAATAACTTGAAGATCTTGGGGCCAACACACTTCTCATGCACATGTCATGAATGATTGTGAGACCACTCTTTCGTTGTTTGTGGTACATATTTATGTTATTTCATAAAAATGAACTATTTATTTTGCTTTAGTATGCATCTTTGAATCGTGTGTCTTTTTCTTTTCATGATCATGGTTTCCTTGTGAACTATTTTGTAATATCACTAATGATTCTTGTAGATATATGTGTGTATCTTTACTAGGATAATACTATTACTTTTCTCTTAAAGACTCACATTTGTTTTCGTTCCGTGAAAGAACCATTATACACTTTACAATTCAATACATCACAAGGCTAACATACTTGTTTATCTCGAAAATACATGTGTTTCTCTTGTGTCGTTTGTTGTAGCCAAGGAAAACCTTTAAGATAATGGAAACCAACGATATTTTCTAGTTGGGGCTCCTACTCCAAATGGTGTTAGGTCTAACTGGGTTTCATATCGAGAAGACCTCCTTACCATAGGTGGCATCCAACACCGTCAACACCTCCCTCATCCCAGCGACATAAATTCATTAAACAACTACAAATTATTTTACCAGATGGGTTGAGGCAGCACCTCTATGCGTGGTAGATGCCAATCAAGTCATTAATTTTCTTGAATCTCAAATTATCACTCAATTTGGTGTTCTTGAGTCATTGGTCATTGATAACACACATTATTTCTCATCTCATGACTTAGACACATATGCCTTAGCAAAAGGAATAAATATTAAATATTCAACAAATTATTATTCCCAAGGAAATGGCCTTGCTAAATCTTCAAACTGGAATCTACTAGAAATACTTTAAAGAACAGTCTCAGAAAATCATAAAAATTGGCATACTACACATTTAATGCATTATGGGCTAATAGGGTCTCACTGAAAGTTGTTATTGACAACTCACGCTTTTTCCTTGTGTTATGGTAGAGTGTTGGGTCCCTATAATACTAGTGATTCCCCCATTACTATTGTCATTGTAGCCCTTATTGTCCCCATATTATTATTAATGTGCCCCATAGAAGCCCAATATTGTTATTGTTGTGCCCTTATATTATTATTGTTATGCTGACTTTGATTATATTGTGACCCCTTGGACTCCTATATATAGGAAGGAGGTTTTGTCATTTGTATCATCCAAGAATTTTTCATTTGTATAATGTAAAGGAGGTTTCCCCCTCGGAGAGGCTGATTTTGAAGGCGTTGATCTATATTTTCTTCTATTTTGTGAGTTGGTTGCATCACATACAGAAGTTACATTACCCCCAAATATCTTTCTTGCTTCTTTGCAATTGTCCTAGAGTGTCCAAGAACTTAATTCATAAACTATGGAAGATAGAATAAATTCTTTATTAAAATTTGAAGAAGAGAGACAAAAAGCTAAACCAAGTTAAAACGATGGTTTGATCACAATTATTCTTCTAACTCTGATTTTGAAGTTGGTGATCTGGTGATGAAATGGCATAAGGCCCATGAGGACAAAGGGGATCACCCCAAGTTTCAAAAGTTTTGGTTGGGACCCTTCATTGTTATAGAAAATATCAGACCCAACACATTTCGATTGCATACTTTGGAAGGTCAACCTGAGTCGCTCCCAGTCAATGGGAAACTTTTAAAAAGATATTTTGCATGATATCCTCTGGGAGAATTTTGTACATATTTCTATTATGATTATATTTTATTTTATATATTTGAATTTGCTCTTTTCTTTTTCTTGAGTGCAATTTTTCGTTCCTTGATTTGAATTCCTTTTGATACTATTTTTTCTTTTTTTATTCCACAATAAAATCTATCTTGAAACACTTTTTAAAAAATGAATCTTTGCGAGATGACTTATTAATTCATGTATTAATTGTTGAATCAATTATTTAAGTTTGATGTCAACAAACAATTTTTCTAATCAAATATATCTTTAGATCTAGTCTCAATTATAAGAATTATCTTAATCCACTATTATTCAAGAAGAATTCATATTTTATAAAAATAGATTACTTTTAACAACATTACTAATACAAAGTTGGAAAGATAAACTTTTCATGCCATCCCTTGCTCTTAAGGAGTATATCTCCCCCATCTATTTAGTGATCCATCAAGGGTTAATATTAAACAAAATGTATTTTAATATATTAAGGATTATCTGAGAGATAGGGGGTCTCATTAAGAGTCGACCTACTATGATCATGGGTCCTAATGGAAGTGACATTACCACTACTAGTCACCAAGCCAGGGTAATGAATTTTAGTTATAAAACTAAAACAAAAGAGGTCTCATCATGAGTTAGCTTGTTCGCTTCTATTAGTTCTTGTGAATGGCACTATCACCCTCTGGTACCAAGCCAAGGCGAAGAATTTCAATTATTTTTTAGGAAAACATCTAAGTAAATTAAATATTTTTAATAGTTTTGAATCCATATCTAATTGATGGGAATACTGGCACATCAATGGGTTAAAATGTACCCCTGTCAAGGATATGGATGGCTACTGGTAGCACAGGCTCTACCTGTGGTATTAAAATTATCATAATTCCAAATTCCATAATTTGTTTTTTATATTTCTCTATCTGACATCTTTGTGTATCCTTGTGAATATTTAGTGAGTTTTATTCTAATTCTGTAAATTGAAGATTATTTTAATAAAGATATCGATGGACACTTTACTGTTTAGCATACTGAATTAAAAGAGATTATTTCTCAACATGTTGTACATGTTTATGTTACGTTTGATTCTTACTCCTTTCATTCCATTTCTTTTCAGGCAGAGAAAACTAGTTCAACCCAGTGAGTCACCAATTGTTGGCAGGCCAACCCACTCCCTTTAATTTTTGAAAAAATAAATGGGCCCCTCTTATATTCTCTTGTCAATTTTTAGTATTTGAGTTTAATCTCATTTGATTGAAATTATTTTTGCATGTATAGCTTCTATTGATGAAAGAATATGCATTTGGTTATCTTATAAAATTCCTCTATTTATAACACTTAATTTCAAGGTTATTTGGTCAATCTGTCCTTTATATATCACTAATTTGGAAGTCTTGTTTCTTTCATTTGTTTAAACCAATTATTCAAGGCCTATCACTTATCTTGAATATGAGTGTTAGAGTGCAAGGAGGGCTGCTACAAAATTAGAGATTCTATAGCAAGCCTTCCATATTAAATTTGATTAAACTTTTCCCTAACTCTTCATATGATGTCCCAAATACATTGGTTATGTTGTATGGCTTTGTAATATACATGCATAATTATAGTAAACCTCTACATGCACTATACCATGGTTTTAAAAGAGTGAAACTTGATTTAGATTGTTCGTTAAAAGATTGACCTAAGACTATAGGTTCCAATGCATGATTACAATGATATTACAAAGGTTATCGATTCAAAATGATTATAGTTGGACTTTACAACACGATTATCATTGTTTTGGGATTCACATTGGGGTTTTATAGTTACCAATTGTCCTTTGTAGGATAGTGATCTAGTGTGGGTTACGTCTTTTGGCCCGATGTCAACAGTGGGGAGGTTGCTTTATTAAATGTGGAAAGATGATGATGAGTACATAATGTGTTCTTTACCAAATACAAGGATGAAATTCATTAACTAGAGTGGCATGTCTCTCCACGAGACAAATCTCACTCATAAAATCTCTCCTTCAACATAACAAAATATCAAACTCTCATATGGCATACAAGGATCCTCCAACAAAATGACATACATGGATCTCAACATCAAATCAACATCTCAATAAAAATCAAAAGAAGACATGGAATTAATGCATTTCATACCTCCACTTCCAGGGACAAATTGAAAATGCATAACTCTACTGAAGAAACAAACAATAAAGTTGAATTCGTGGTGAAAAATTGTGTAATTTGACTGTAAATGCAACCCCTTTATGACTTGGTCAAATTTGGGCTTTTTAGGTATCTAAAATATTCTCTTATGTGGGATTAATAAAATTCAACTTCTTAGACGAAGAAATAGATCACACCATCACAATCCTTACGAAAAGATGATAAAAATGAGTATAAAATTGGCCTAGTTTTGAAACTGGCATTCAAATTTATCATGGAGCTTGTCTTCAGCCGGGAAGTAGGATGAGGAACCCGTTGAACCTTTTGTCCTTGTCCAACTATCTTTGGTGATTGCTCTCTTGCTTGGCCTTTGTCTTCACCTCACCTTTGATACCATGTTAATTTTAGGCAACAATGGTATGTTCTATGCTTTAAAGCAATTTTACTTCAATTTCTTTATTAGCCTAGTATCAATATTTAGATTAGCAATCACATCAACATGATAGTAAAATGCAGATAGAACATAAACATAAATAGTAGAAGACAAGCCAAGACAAGAGGACATAAGATGTGGCACCAGCTAGGGACAAACCCCAATGTGGGGAAACCCTTGATCAAATCTTATTTTAGTCTTCAATAGTTTAGCAGATAGATATAGTACAATTTACAAATCTGATAATTTATAATAGCAGCAAAAGGGCACTAACCAGAAAAGTCAACGTTGGTCAACAATCAACGTTTGGCCTAGATTTATGTGCCCAGAAATGCGGCCTACCCAAATAGAGATAACACTCACAAAAATGCAGTCAAAGGAGGTCAATGCATGCTAGTCAACACTTGGTCAAACTGTCCAAAAATTCGGTCTCCTGAAATTTCGGCCTCTTGAAATTTTGCTCTCTTGAAATTTCGGATGTCTGGAGAGAGAGAGGCCAAAAAATTTCTACCCAATTAACGATGAGAGAGAGAGAGAGAGAAGTGTGAAGATGAGTGTGTCCAAACGAGGCTAAGTCACCTTCTATTTATATGCAACGATGAGGATGAATAGACGTGACAGTTGGGCTTCTGAGCCTACATAAGTTTGTTAGCCAACCTTGATAATTTGACCATAATCAAAATAAATTCATAACTTCATTTGCACATGTCAAAATTGGATGATATTTAGATCAACCCTACACCTCTCGGAGAGAGGATTCCAAGAAAAATATCAATTTTCATAAATAAGAGAGGATTCCAAGAAAAATATCAGTTTTCATAAATAAAATGACCCATGTGGAGTTTGGCCCTAGTTTCCAATTTAAACAACAAGGCTACCCATATTTCTAACCACAGTCAAGAGTGGTGCAGAAGGAAGAGATTGATCAAGGCTTGTATCCCTGATAAATTTTTTCTAGAATGGTTTTTGAAGTCATTACAGCTGGATATATCTAAGGATGTGTCACTTTCAAGAGTGTTCACTGAAGAACATGTTATCTTTACAACCCAGCAATTAGAACTCATTTATTCCTAGTCTCGAGTCCTCTATAAGATTTTTCCCAATGCTCCTAGATCGAAAATCGATATTGCCAAACCAAAACCAGGCCCCCATGCCGACAAAGTTGTAGGATCGATTGATAGTAATACAACTAATTTGTTAAATCAATTCCAACAGTTGGCATTGCAATCAACTTCTGCGACTTAGACTACGTCGTCCGTGTCTCCTTCTCAACCTTTAGTGCTTAATGTTGTTCAGTCCTCAAATCCCAAAGGAAATCAACAATCCGTTGGGAAGAAGAAAGGACGTGGGAAGAAAAAAGATAAGGGAGGGAAGGGGAATGCAAATAAACCCAGTGATGACAATAGTGAGGGAAAGAAGGAATTTAAAAAGAAGGTTAAATTCCCATGCAATTTATGCAGTGGGGATCATCTTACAGATCTTTACCCCAAGATTCAAGATTCTTAGTGCTTGTTAGCCCAACAGGGTTCTTCTAGTTCCCAGGCTGAATTTACTAACGCTATGCCCCAAGGGAAACAATTACTTTTTGATGCGAATGCTAGTACTGGAACCCCTACAAGGGGAAACCAGGAAGGAGAATCTACATTGAATGTATATATGGTTAAGTCTCATGTTGATATTTCAACTAGACCTCATGATTATGGAGAGCCATAACCTTCTAAGGATAAAACTGCTTCTGATACGCAAGAACCTCTTCACATAGAGAGGCCCATAGTTGAGCCAATACCTCAGATGCTGAAAGCCTCCTCAAAATAGTTGACTTATAATCCCAATGCTAGATTTGCTTAGAACTATTCCATTGTTGAAGATTTATCTCAAAGCCTGTGTGCTATGCCAGTGTTAGAGGTACTCCAATCGTGTCCTACACAAAGGAGTTCTTTGCTCATTGCGATCGAAGCAGTTGACTCGAAAAACTCTCTGGTAATTACATTTGATATGTCAAATTTTAAAACGAGGCTCCCTCATCATATGGATTTTCAAATTAAATCTATGTATCGTAAGAAGACCATATTTCCAATCGTAGTTGATGAAGGGGCTTCCACATGTGTCACATTTGTGTCATGTTGGAAAGCTATCGAGTCCCCTGAAGTTGTTCCCTCTCCTACTCTCTTAAATGCATTCGATGGTCATTCTCATAGGCTTCATGGGATTCTTCTTGCCTTCCCAATTTGTATAAGGGGCAAGGTTGTTAATGTGGAAGTATAGATAGTTGATGCTAATCTCGATTATAATCTTTTGTCAAGTCAGAATTGGATTTATGCAATGGATGCCATAGTCTCATATTTATTCTGCATCCTCATGAAGGGAGAATTGTTACAATTGATTGATCAATTAGTTTATTCTCCCAATGACCCTAATGCATCTACTGACTCCATTATCCCCTTAGTAAAGAATTCCAAGAAACCTATTGAGAATTTAGGAGATGGAATGGGTTCCTCTTTCATGGGTACTTTTGATCTTCCATCTCCTGTTGCTCTTGTTAATTCCATTTGATCCTCGAGGATCGTTCCTCAGCAATGTTCTTTTAGAACTCATTATTTTTCAGATCCTTGGCCCTTTCCCCCTCCTATAACAAAATTAGAAGAAGGCCAAGTGGGTGGAATGACTTATCCCATATCTGCATAGGAAACTGTGTATTAATCTATTTTTAATTCTACAGATTTTGATCCCATCCCTCTCACATCAGAGGATGTGGATGATGATGTGGCGCCAGTCTGGACAATTGATTCCACTTCGACAATGGATTGCCTTGATATCATTTTACCATCCAAGGAGGCAATTTTAGAAGAAATCACTGGTGTAGAAAGATCGTGGGATGATTTGCATAATTGATCCTATTTTCTCTCTAAATTGCGTAATTAGTTGAATCAAATTTGTCTAGTCCTCTTTCTAGTGGAAGTGTTCATAAAATTTTAAACCCTTTAGCTCCATCACATATTTTTGCTGAAGGTAATATGGATAATATTTCGTAAACTATTCCAGTGAAAATTTCCAAGAGTCCCAACATTATCGAGAATATCTTCATCGGAGTTGAGTTTTCCCCCGAAGAAATCAAAATTTACACTAATCTCTTTAAATAATTTAGAGATGTATTCACTTGGTATTATGAGGAAATTCCTGGGTTTGATCCTAATATAGTTCAACATGAGATCAAGACATACAAAAACACAAAGTCGTTATGTCAAAATCTTCGACTAGTTAACCCCAGGAAAGTTGTGACTATCAAGGCTAAAGTAGAGAAGTTGCTTAAGGCAGGTTTCATCTACCCTATTCCTTTAACTGAATGGGTTTCAAATCCATTCCCTATCGACAAAAAGCAAGGAACAATCTGGTATGCATCGATTTCAGGGATTTGAATAAAGCTTGTCCTAAACACAATTTCCCCACTTTGTTTATAGATTAGATTATTGATGAGTGCGTTGGGAATGAAATATTTTCCTTCATGGATGGATTTTCTGGATACAATCAAGTAACAATTCATCCTGAAGATCAACATAAGATAACATTTATTTTCCCCTGGGGTACATTTGCATATAGGAAAATGCCTTTTGGCCTTAAAAATGTTGGGGCTACCTTTCAGCGGGCTATTCCATATGCTTTCCACGATATCAAACATATAATTGAAGCTAATTTGGAGGATTTAACTGCTCGCTCTCGTAAGAGAATGGAACATCCAAAACATCTTCGTTTAATTTTTGAGAGATGTCGTTATTATAAGATTCGGTTGAACCCTAATGAGTATGGTTTCACGATTACATCTAGTTGGTTGGTGGCATTAATCATTTCTAATGAAGGTATTCATGTTGATCCTTTCATGGTTGAGGCAATACTTCAATTACTCATTGCGATCGAAGTAGTTGACTCAAAAAACTCTCTGGTAATTACATTTGATATATCAAATGTTAAAACGAGACTCCCTCATCATATGGATTTTCAGATTAAATCTACGTATCGTAAGAAGACCATCTTTCGAACCGTAGTTGATGAAGGGGCTTCCACATGTGTCATGTTCAAAGCTATCGGGTCCCCTGAAGTTGTTCCCTCTCCTACTCCCTTAACTACATTCGATGGTCATTCTCATAGGCTTCATGGGATTCTTCCTACCTTCCCTATTTGTGTAGGCGGCAAGGTTTTTAATGTGGAAGTATAGATAATTGATGCTAATATCGATTATAATATTTTGTTGGGTCAGAATTGGATTTATGCAATGGATGCCACAGTCTCATATTTGTTCTACATGTCCTCATGAAGGGAGAATTGTTACAATTGATCAATTAGTTTATTCTCCCAATGACCCTAATGCATCTATTGATTCCATTTTCCCCTTGGTAAAGAATACCAAGCAATCTATTGAGAATTTAAGAGTTGGAATGGATTCTTCTTTGACGGGTACTTTTGATCTTCCATCTCCTGTTGCTCATGTTAATTCTATTTCATCCTCTAGGATCGTTCCTCGGCAATGTTCTTTTAGAACTCATTATTTTTTGGATCCTTGGCCCTTTCCCCCTCCTATAACAAAATTAGAAGAAGGCCAAGTGGGTAGAATGACTTATCCCATATCTACATAGGAAAATGTGTATTAATCTATTATTAATTTTGCATATTTTGATCCCATCCCTCTCCCATCAAAGGATGTGGATGATGATGTGGCACCAGTTTGGACAATTGATTTCACTTTGGCTATGGATTGCCTTGATATCATTTTACCATCCAAGGAGGGAATTCTAGAAGAAATTACTGGTGTAGAAAGATCGTGGGCTGATTTGCGTCATCGGTCTTATTTTCTGGATACAATCAAGTAACAATTCATCCTAAAGATCAACATAAGACAACATTTATTTTCCCCAGGGTACATTTGCATATAGGAAAATGCCTTTTGGCCTTAAAACTGTTGGGGCTACCTTTTAGCGGGCTATGCCATATGCTTTCCATGACATCAAACATATAATTGAAGCTTATTTGGAGGATTTAGCTGCTCGCTCTCGTAAGAGAATGGAACATCCAATACACCTTCATTTAATTTTTGAGAGATGTCGTTATTATAAGATTTGATTGAACCCTAATAAGTATGTTTTCACAGTTACAGATAGTCAGTTGGTGGCATTAATCATTTCTATGAAGGGATTCATGTTGATCCTTTCATGGTTGAGGCAATACTTCAATTGCCTCCCCTGTCGAACATTCATCAACTTCAAACTCTCCAAGGAAAAGCCAATTTTTTACAAAGATTTATCGTAAACTACACTAAGATCAAGAAAGGATTTATTCATTTACTTAAGAAATGAGTTCCATTTCTTTGGGACGATTTCGATCAACACTCGTTCGATGCTTTGAAAAAGGAAATGACCTCTGCTCCTCTTCTGAGTCCATCTAATTATAGCGAAGATTTCCTTTTGTACCTTGCAGCAACATAATCAACTATTTGTGTGGTTCTGGTTCAGGAAAGTGATGCTCTTAGAGAGCATGTGATTTATTATCTAAGTCATGGCTTAGTTGGTCCTGAACTCCGGTATTCTCATATAGAGAAATTGGCTTTAGCAACAGTTCACGCTATTCAGCGACTTCATCATCAAATTTTGCTCAGAAAAACCTTTGTATTGGATGACATCAACCAATTTCAATTTTTCCTCAGTAGGCGAGTGATTGGGGGAAAATACAATAAATGGATTGTCATCTTGCAAGAGTTTGATCTCAAGTTTATGTTAGCTAAGTTAAAGAAATATTTGGTTTTCGTAGAAATAATTTCGGAATTGCCTTGTGAAGGAGATGTTACTTATGAAGAATCATTTCCAGATGAACATATTTTTCTTATATTCTCACAATATCCTTGGTATGGAGACATCGTTGTATATCTCCAGAATTCGAAGTTTCCTCAGTCTTTTTTCTAAGGACAAATGTCGAGAATTACGTCACCTAGCTAAGAATTATTGGATCATTGGTGATAGTTTATACTGTCATGAGGTTGATTCAATTCTTAGATGTTGTTTTGACCTTAGAAGAAGTTGAATCAGTTTTGAATGACTTCCAGAATGGGTCTTTTGGAGGTCATTTATTTGGGCTTGCTAGAACCCAAAAAATATTGCGTGCAGGGTAGTTTTGGCCCTCGATTTTTAAAGATTGTATTGAGGCGGTCAAAAAATGTCATTCTTGTCAAGTTTATACTAAAAAATGCGCGCTCATCCAACACCACTTTTTCCTATCATCACTGTCAGTCCATTTACTAAGTGGGGCATTGATTTTATTACTTGTAACCCAATTTCGGCTAAGGGAAACAAGTTCATTATCATAGCAGTAGACTACTTCAACAAGTGGGTCAAAGTTATGCCTACTTTTAATAATGATGGTGAGACAACATTTATTTTCCTTTTCAATAAAATCATTTCACGTTTCAATATTCATAAAGAGATTATCACTGATCATGGAAGTCACTTTTAGAATAAGATGATGTATAAGTTGGCTTTAAAACTGGGATTTCGGCAGGAGCATTCATCTCCTTATTATCCTCAAGCTAATGGACAAGTTGAAGCCATCAATGAATCCCTTAAGACTATCCTGCAAAGGACGATTAATCAAGCTAAGTCCAACTGGCACATCATGTTATATCTTGTGCTATAGGCATACTGAATGTCTATTAAGATTGCTATGAGATTCACTCCTTTTCAGTTGGTTTATGGTTTGGAATCGATCTTTCCTATAGAATGTGAGATTCCATCTCTTAAGTTTGTAGTATATCTTCTTCTAGACACCTCAAGTCTGAAAGAGTGGCTTGGTCATTTGGAACATCTTGATGAGCAATGTCGGAATGCGGCCACAATGAACGAGGCCTATAAGGAGAGAGTCAAAGCTCAGTATGACAACTTTGTATGACCTAGGGTTTTCTCTGAAGGTGACCTTGTCTTGGTCTATGACCAAGATAAAAACACCTTGGCGGCAGGAAAATTCAAACCTATGTGGTATGGTCCTTTCATTGTTAAAAGGGTCTTGAAGAAGGGTGCTTATGAATTGATTGATTTCAAGGGAAATGTGCTTTTGGAGCCTAGAAATGGGCTCTTTAAGTATTATGCCTAGGTTCTTGCCTAGCATTTGCTTTGTTTTGTAAATTTTGTACATATTTTTAGTTTCTATCTATAGGTGTCATGGTGATGATGGTGTTTTAGATCTGATTTGGCAGGTTTTGATGGGTGATTCAGTGTACTTAGGATTTGCAGATGGCGCTAGTAGACATACTCGGAATTTAGCTTTTGCCGCTTAGGTAATACATTATCCATCTGGTCAATTGTTGGTTGCAAGAGGCATATGTATTGGTCCTACTTCTAATAATATGGATGAATACAATGTTGTTTATTAATTTATTTTCTGAAGAAATATCTTATGGTATTGAATCATTAGTGGTTTACTTGGACTTGCAACTAGTTGTGTCTCAATTAAATAATGTTTATCCTATGAGGGATCCTTTATTACATTGTCAATTTTTGAGAGTGAGATTATTGCAATCTTCTATTAATTTTATTACTTTCATTCACATTCAACAATTAGATCATGCATTTGTTGATTCTATAGCTAACCAAGCATTGGATTGGCATATCAATAATTCATCACATTAAATCAAAACATCAAAAAATTATATGTATATATGATCAAGTCATCACAAAATATCTGTATATAGATAGATATAGTGTGTCACAATATTACAGAATGTGGAAAAATGTCCTACAAAATTAGGGCTCAAGCCCAACCATGTCCATATAAAAAACGATCAATCATCTAAAAACTAAGTTTGTGGGAGCTGCCCTGGATGAGTATCCCGGTAGAAGAGAGTGGAATTCTCCACTCATCGGAAGAGTCACACCCACTCTCGTGGTACTCCAAACATTTTTCTCTATACAACCTTGGTAAGATCCTCTACCGCTGCCATTGGAACCTGGCGAGTCAAACTCTCCAAGTTCCTTTGTACATTATGGAGGACTCCCTTAGACTCATTTGTTGCTCTCTCTGCATCTTTGTCACGACGCCTATGCCTTGGTAGACCATCAGGTCTCACTGGTCCAATGTATGTATCATGATCAGTTAATCTTGTAAGATTTTTGTTTCACAATTTTTATTTATTTTTTATTTCTTGAGATTATATTCAAAAATCCAAAAAATCAAATGTGTTAAAAATAAAAAAAAACTTACCAATGTTGCCCCATGCAGCTCCTTTTGGAAGTACTAACTCTGGGTCCACTCGAAAGTTTAGTCCTGCATACAAGTAATTCTCTATGGCCATGACTTATTGCTCCCACAAGTGGAAGAACTCGTCATCAAAGGTCGCCTGAGTGAATTTACCTCCGCCAAGTCTCTTGATAAGATCTGCCCATCTGGCCATCCTGGGATCTCTAGGACTACTAATGGTAGTTGTTACTCTGGGTTGTAGTGTAAGAATCCTCTCAAATAAAAATGAGTAGAAAGTGGTGCCATAGCTGAAGTTCTTTGTCTTCCCCTGTCTCACTGATGTCATTTGTTTTTTCATGTTGAATAGGAGCGTTGTACACCAATCATATACTATTGGTTTTAGGCATTCTACTACCAAAAACATAGATGGTCATGAGGCCCAATGCAACGAAGCCGAACTTGATATCTTGGCAATAGTGAAAAAGGATTATCTTGATAGGCATGCTTGTGATTTGTTTTATCGGGATTTGTGAACCGACTTTGTTAGTCTCTAGTGCACAATACACAACAATATAATCAACAACATTAATGCCTCCACGGGACTTCCCTTTCATATCTACTGCTTCTCCCATCCAGGAGAGTCCTATATAAAGTAGATATCTTCTACTTTGATCTGTAAAGGCATTTGGTCTATGATGATTTGTTCTTGCTCTAGGTCCCAATAATGAATCAACATCTCCAATAATCGAGTTTCAGCTCTCATATTGGGCATCATGAAGAATTTGAGCAATCCACAGTTTCTCAATCCATCGAACAATTCTTGATCATTTAATACCTCATTATCCACATCATTATTCTCTCTTTCCCTCCAAATGATCGACATCATGAAAATTTGAGAGATTTCATTCGTTAGAATTTGTTTTTTCAGTTTCTGTAAGAGACAATTGCGTACATACACGACTTTTCCTTTATTAACTCGTGTATAGGGCTTTCTATACGTGACTTCAAAATCCCATACTTGTGTGCACGTAAAAACTCTATCAAAATTTCAATCTAATCTATAAAATCTTAGATCAAATGGATGAATTTAAGGTTATGAATTACTCGTATTTCGTGTTTTTCGGATTCGTTGGTGGAATTGGTGGAATTGGCTTGCCCAAATTTGCTCCAAGGTCCCTCTTCTCAACACTTGGATGGTGAAAATGAAGTGGGGTGAGTTCAAAATTATTTTTTATAGTCAAAATTTAAAACCCACTTTCCTAAAGTTCCTTTTTTTTAACTTTATTATTTTATTTTGTGAACTTTTGACCTTTTGTTGAAGTGTTGGAAAGGTTCTTTTGAGGGTGACAAAGACTTTTTATGACTTAGTGATATTTTTTTCCATTGCTTCGACTCCATAATCACTGACCTATCGTGGTAGGTATCGTATTATGAACTGGCATATAGGTTAAGACATATCACTTTTTCATTGCTTTATGCATCTTGACCTCATATTGCGATATTTAGCCATAGGGTTGACCCCATTCTGTTGCAATTTTTTTAATCTCTCTCACTCCTTGTCTTGTAAAATCGTGACAAACTGGTAGAGCCTTTCCTTCCATGGGCTTCCTAGTTAGATTCTCACTAACATATGTTGCCCATGCTGCAAGTATTGTGTAGGCTCGGGAGTCCTATTTACTCTTGCCATCAATTTGCATTGAAGCTTCATTCTTCTTCTTCTTCGCTATTTTTTTGGCTTTATACCCTAGAGGCTCCCATGTATTGAGTTGTAATATTGCATTGCATATTGACTACTTCTACCCCTTTTGGCCTTAAGATGGATTCATTCAGACTCGTGTATAAGCCACTTTTGACCATGAATTTTCTGCAAGTTCAAATCATGCATTCATTAGCCTTTGCGACTTGACATCTTTTTCCGCGGAGGGAACATCCCCTGAGTGTCGATGACCAACATCTGCCACCTTGCATTGAGCATAGGAATGTTCCAGTCCAAAGAACTAGTGCACTTTCCCTTGACACTCGATCTCTCAACTGTACTATAGGCATTCTTTTATTCTTTTTCGGGCTTTAAATATGAAAAAGGAAAAAATAAAATATTCCAAAAAAAGAGCGAGAATGAGACAGCTTCTTCATCTTTTGATGGCAACAAGAATCAGTCATGTCGCCCTTGAAAAAAGCACTTAAAATGAGTCTTTACTCCATTAGGATGGGAATTAGTTTTACTTAAGGGAAGCCATAACCTTGTTCTTGAGCCAGTCATCCACCGGTTGGTTATCTCTTCCAATCATATGGACAGTTTGTTAATTCCTCCTCCATTGAAAACTTATACAAAGTTATTTTATGCTTCCATAAAGTCACATCAAGTCATGCTTTTGTTCAAGGGAATTAAACCTGGTGTCGGCCATTCTGCGGTGTCTCTTGACTCATTTCTGTCGGCCATACCTGGTTTGTCAAGTTATCTTCAATATCACATCATCGACATGGTCCTTTAATCGTGCTAGTCAAGAAGGTCCCTTTTGACTTCTTACTAGCAGGTATGCTCTCATTAGCTCCAACAAATTGCTCTGGGAGTAGAGCTAGAGTTGCACCTTAGCCCTATTTACATCATTGATAGGTGACCTTATGCTCAACATTGATCAACATTATGGGTCTTTGACTAAGTGGTTTCCCTTGTGTTTTACATTAGCTTACAATATCACACATTGGGATTGCAGTTGGTGGATTCCTTGCCTCTTTGTCAGCTTTCATTATTAGTTGGTTCAAAGGATTTACGTTGTGTGCTAGCTACATCTTGTGTACGCCGGAAATGTAATTCAAAATGGTTACTTCATCTCTCTCCATCTGAGTTCTTCCAAATTATTGACCTGCTTTGCACCTTGGCCCTATTTACATCATTGATAGGTGACCTTATGCTCAACATTGATCAACATTATGGATCTTTGACTAAGTGGTTTCCCTTGTGTTTGACGTTAGCTTACAATATCACACATTAGGGTTCATGCAGTTGGTGGATTCCTTGCCTCTTTGTCAGCTTTCATTATTAGTTGGTTCAAAGGATTTCTGTTGTGTGCTAGCTACATCTTGTGTACGCCGAAAATGTAATTCAGAATGGCTACTTCATCTCTCTCCATCTGAGTTCTTCCAAATTATTGGCCTGTGGGTTACATTCATGTTGGTTGATGTGGGATGCCTTAATGCCTTCCTTCCAGTAGATATTTTCCCATCGACTCCAACTCATTGCTCTAGAACAAGATCTAGAGTCCTTTTTTTCAGTACCTTAGGGTTTGCAATCATCAATGGCAAACTCCTTCGCTATCGACAATGAGAATACATTAATGTCTCTTGATTGATAAATTATTTCAAGTATTCGACTTGAACACATCTATTCACATTTTTTAAATTGTATTGGGGTACCTTGACACTCATTATTTTTACTCGTGAGTTGTCTCGCATTTGTTAACGGTATACATAAATGACCGGTAATCAAACAATTTCTCGCATGGTCGACTTCAACTAATTTATCCCATTGGCTAGAAATGTACCATTTGTGGTCGGTGAAGACCTCGGGTTGTGTTAACATCTTGGTTAACTTGATAGCTCCTTCAATTTTATGCCAATGACACCTCTCACCTTTATATGTTGTAGTCTTTCACAACAACATCTTATATGTTGGCACTCGATTTTATACAGTACCACTATTCCACCTATATGACTTGGTACTTTTATGAGGATCAGTTATGAAACATCATTGATCAGATAGTTTTCTACCATCATTGATCGGGCATTATTCTATATGTGATATTCAAACATAACTATGTTGTGTTCTTTCGCAGCTATGATCTAATGATCCACTATGTATTCTTCAACTTCTTCTGTACACTTATGTATACATTCTGAATCCACTTTATACTTGATCAGCGGACATGCTTTACTACTTCTAAGCATGGGCATGCCCACCTCAGACATGAGTTTTATTTCTGACTCCTTCCATATGTATTTGGTGGGCTAGAATCTGGTGATCTCCTCCTGGGTTTTCTGATGACACCTCTTTCTATACTTAATATATTTCGGCAATCATGTTCCCCTTCTGACCTCATATATTAGAAGGCATCTCTTATAGCATCATTCAACACTCCTATAGACTTTATGCTCTTTTATGGCCCTGGGCAGTCCCTTTTTCCCATGCAGGCTTGAATTTATATTAAAAAACAATATCTCAAAATCCATATGTGACTCTAACCATACTAAATCACGTACACACGCAGGTCCCAAACCAGTATACCTGTGTATACATTTTAAAATATGGAAAAATAAAATAAAATGATATTTTTTGGGCAGGGTTTACAGGTTTTACCAAAATCCGACCTATAGGAGTTCGTGGCCTAACTAAAATAACCAATTTGAGGTGGTATATATAGACCCTTAGGTTGGCCTACTTACAACAAGAGAAAGGATATCGACATTATACCTGATTTCTCCCAGATCAAGTTTGTTTTTCCCATGCCTCTTGCACTCCCAGTCTTTAGGAAACCTTGGTTTCCTTTGCAAAGATGCTCATCATTCTTATATAGCATCTTCTTGTGCTTATTAGAGAGGTTGTCTTTGTGGCTCAAGTTGGACGGATCTAGAGGAAGGCTTCGTTAGTGCCTTTGGCCTGGATTAGGTTGTACCTTTCCTGCATTTATTGTTGTTAATCAATAAAGAAGTCCATGTCTTGTTCCTGATATGTTGTTATCTCATGAATAATAGTTTATATGCTTATATATGATGATCTAACATATCTTTTATGTATGTACATTGAATTATCTATTATGTATATGATTTTGTGATTGACTTGCAGGTCTGCTCATCTTGGAGGAAACAAAGGGTTTGGACCCTACAAGAACATCATCAAGCGTAGGACCTCCAGGTAAGTCTCCAAATCCAACTTTGATAATTCGTATGTTTCACATGCTTATTTGAGTTCTCTTAGTTGATTATATTGTTTTGCTTTGTTGGGGCTTTCAACCCTTGTTGAGTCCCAAACTTACACCTTCCCTACATCCCTTTTCAGCCTTTTTCTCCAGTTACTTGAACCTATAAGCTATCAAATCATTGCATAATAGTTTAAAATGAGTATATAAATGGTTTCCTAACTATGTTTTGTGACTGCTATTTGGTTTAGATTTTTGTTCAACCAGCTGCGGAATCTACCACTTTCCGTAGCCAGAATCAGTTTCCGCAGCCATTTTGTTAAACTGTATGCTATAGGTGTCCATTGAAGAACTTAGCCACATGGGCAAGCTATAAAGGACGTGGACATGGAGCGTGTCCCCTTGGTTCAGCTAAATCATCCATAAAAACCTACGACCAAGGCCGGTCAAACGGTGGTCAATATAAAGAGTTAAGCGGTGGCACGACTCTGTTTTCACCACGAGGAGGTTTGCGTGGCAAGGTCCTGAGTTTTAGGAGGTGAATTAACACCTAGGGACTGCTCATCGAACGAATCCAACAAACCATCTCTTGGATTTACTGTCCACGGCCACCATACTTCTACAACTCTAGATTTTGTCTTTTACGTGCTTGGCCACCTGCGCAGGCCGTGTTAGTTTGTTATGTATTCCTCTGCTATAAATAACGCATCTCCATATGCGTATAGCTAGTTAGTAGTTGTGTAAAATTTGACTGTTGTAAGAGCCTTGGAGCCGAGACTTAGTCTCTATTTCATGATTGTTTTTCAATATATGAGAAAACGTTGATTCTTGGTTCAAATTCGTGATTGGTTTTGAATGATCGAGGGTGCAGAGGGCCCCTGTACACCAAGGTCTTGTAGCTTATGTATAGCTTTATGTTTTCCTTACGATTTATGCTTTTGATACCATAGATACTTGTTGTACATATATTAATTTTCTTATGGTTAATGTCATTTGCCTGTTCATAAGTTCTCTCATGCTTTTATTTGGTTGACAACTGATCAGTGTTTTCATTTCAGGTTCTGATAGGAAGCCCGGGCAGTACATATAGGTTTTGATGACTAATGACATTGATGGGATTATCTTGTCCTACTGCTGATTTGCTTTATTGATTTTATTTCCAGCATTTCTTATTTCTTAGTTCTGCTTTGATTTATTTACTTTGTTGCAAGTTAGTGATTAGACTATTCATATCATTCTTCAGTTACCAAATGATGAGGGATTGTAAGAGTGAATGTGTAGCTTAATCTTAGTTTTATTTCATGCAACTTAGATATCAAATCATTCAATTTGTGTATGACTACTTCCTATAGCCAGAGCGAGTCAAATGGTGAGGGGTTAAAAATGAGTTGATGCGATATGATTAGTTTACTTTGATTTCAGTCTTTCAATTGCTTTGAGTGCAGTCTTTTCTCTTCTTTATAACAACAGTAAGGATACTGGGTTCCATAGTCATATTTCACTGTTTTGTTAATCAGAATTTAAGCACATCTTGATTTCATCATTGTAAAGTTTGAATACTTTTAGATCGCTTTGAAGTTATTCATTGAATACAATTGTCCACATCTCACACACACCACTTCACATTAGGAAATCAACAAGAAGATAAATCCAAAAACAAACTAAAAAAACTAAAAACGACAAGGAAATAAGAAAATGGTTATCTTGCATAGATAGTGCACTTCACTTCAACAGTTTACGACTCCCGGATTGACAATTCACATAGCAATTTAGAACACACTAAATTGACCAAACAACCCTTTTCTTAGGGAACTTTTCCAGCCAATAAGAGTCACCATAGGTTTGTCTTCAAGCTTAGGTACGATCTTCGAAACTCCATTTTTCATTATCGATTGATACTCTTCATTCACGACATCCTTACATTATTGGTGATTGCAGGTTCTTGAAAGGTGGATGGCTCTACTTCTATTAGTTTTGTCATATATGCTGCACACACAGAATATATTTTGGGCTTCTTACTTCCCTTAATGTTCCCTTGGCTTCTCCATGTCCCTCTGCATCTAAAAGAGTAGATTTCAACTAGTTAGGTCTCTTTCTAGTTTCAGGGATGACCACAGGTTGCACAGGCTCACTAGGACCTTCATCTTCATTATTTGATTCTTCTTCCTCCCTGGTGCCTTCCTCTTCAAATATAGGAATTTCCTCATCATTAGAGTCCAAGAGGAAATCCTTTGATTTCTTAAATGCAACTCTTTTATCAAATATCACATCTCAACTAACTTCTATTCGGTGTCCTTCCTTTATGTAGATCCTATAGGCCTTAGAAGAATTATTGTAGTCAACAAATGTTCCCTTCATGCTCGAAGGATCCAATTTATTTTTCTTGTCCTTCGGTATGTGAATATAGACAAGAAAACCAAAAATTTGGAGATGGTCCACAATTGGTTTCTTCCTAGTGAATGTTTCTTTGGCAGTCATGTTATCTAGTGATCTATGGGGACTTCGATTTTGAATGTATACAATTGTCTTAGTAGCTTCACCCCACAAAAATTTCAGCAAATCTTGATCATATAACATGCCTTTTACACTTTCTTCAATAGATCGATTCTTTTGTTCTACAACTCTATTTTCTTTGGGAATATATGGGACTATCAATTCCCTCTTAGTCTCAGATTCCTTACAGAAGGCTATGATTTCCTTTGATGTATATTCTCCTCCATTATCGAACCTTAATATCTTGATTCTCCTTTCTGTAAGGTTCTCTACTTCAACTTTGAATTCTTGAAAATTTTCGAATCCTTGGATTTCATAAAAAAGACCCAAGTTTTTCTTGAATGGTCATCAACGAATGTTACACAGTATAGATGACCTCCAAGAGACTTTGGTGTCACAAGTCCACAGACATCGGAATGAATGAGATCCAATATTTCTTTTAACCTTGAAGCATTGCTTCCAAATGGTCTCCTGGTATTTTTACCTGATGCACATTCCTTCATGATCTTCGTTGAGTTGGGGATGTCATTTACCATTGTATTTAGAGTTGGTAAGATTTTGTAGTGAAGGTGACCAAATATTCTATGACAAAGCTCACATGGTCTAACTTCAATATGAACAAAAGCTTGAGCGAGGGGAGTTAGCAATGTGTAGAGTCTTCCTTCACAGATCTGATTCATCTTAGCATTTTTGATACTAGAGTTTTTGTCCCATACTACAACCTTTCCATATATGAAAGCAATTATGTCACCCTTGTCTTCTAGACATGAAATGGAAATTAGATTCAATATACAAACCTAGAAAAAACAGGATATTATTGAGATGAATATTTCGTCCATTCTATAGCTCTAGCGAGGTTGATCCAATTCCTCTCACATGCTAGCTCTTATTGTCACCAATCTCAACGGAGTAAGAATATTTTCCCGTTGATAATGTTTTTAGTTGCTTGTGGTGACTAGTCATATGTCTTGATGCTCCATTGTTGATCACCCAAATATTCTCATATTCAAATGTGCTAGTGAGTGCTGAGAATAGTCCTTCGTCCTTTGTAGATGTCTTGGTCACATCCTCCTTGAGATAAAATAGGAGATCCCATAATTCTTTGATGCCCTTCTTGAGATGACTTGCCACCATTGCACACTTCTTGATGAACTTCTTCAATGTAAAGATCTTAGCTCTGATACCATGTTCATAAATCTATAGGGTAGTAGTTAGGATGATTTCTCTTTTCTTAATAACTTCTTGTGATATCTTTTATTTATTTTTACTTATTAGCTTCTTCTCTCATTATTATGTTCGTTCCTATCATCAAACAACTACCAAAACAATAATAAAAATACTACACAAGAACACAAAATATAGGTTGCAAGCTAGGCCCAAAATTTTTCCGCTTGAGAGGAAAACCCGTAAATCTCTTCTCTTCGTATAGATTCTTCAATTGGCAAATTCCAAGACCTCTAGACCAATACCAATACCCTTCGAAGACCAAGTCTGACCTTTCATGATGATTTGCTTCCTTTGTCCAATTCAAACCCAGTCAAATCTCTTCCAGCAGCACAACTTTGACCCCAAACTATAGAATTTCGACCTCCATTGTAGGTCTAAAATTTTCGGCCCCCCTGCAACTACTACTACATCCACACGTGTGAGTGAAATTTATCCTTCCAAGGTCTCCCAACAACTTCACTTGACTTGCTTCCTTGTCTATGGCTAGTAGGTGACCTATTAGGCCCTTCTTCTAGCAATTTTGATCCTCTTCCAGCAACTAGATAATTTCGACCTTGAAGTAGCAAACCCTAGCTTTCCTTCTTCATATGTGAGAGAATTAGCCTAGAAACTTTCTTTCTTCATCTTTCTCCTTCTTCAATAGCCTTCTTGTGCTTCTCCTTCACTTGAATGATGAGAAGTGTGTGTGTCCAAAGGAGGCCAAGTTCCGTCCTTTATATAGGCTTCTAAGGTGGACGTGGCTCCTGAAAATAGGTCGACTTCTTGGTTGCCAGCCTGAATTGGCCTTGAAGGGTATTTTGACACTTTTAAATAAACAAATAATTCTTTTTACAAGTTACAATGTGCCCAATGGGGTCTTCAACTTAAGACAATGACTCTTTTGACTTCTTGACCTAGGACAAACCCTAGAAGCACTCAATGGGTGCTTGACCTCTAAAATAAAAGACCTTGAGCATGAAAATCATGCTCCAAAAATAACAATAATAGTTTTTATTTCATTTTACAATATAAGAGAATCAAAAGTACATTTCATATTTATGAAGACCGAACCTAGTTACACATTTTTTCAACACTCCCTCTTAACTAGGGAGGTATTCATAAATGGTACATGGACATTCTGAATTTGAAGAGCTCCCATAAGAAGAGTCATACTAGTAACCCATATGTTTAGCATCATAACAATCAACATTGTCACATAGCAAGGTCTTGACTAACAACACTATCTCTCCACAAGATCAGAGCACAATGCTGGCGAGACGAATGATTTATAGGCACCATCATCGTCGTCTCTCAAGGCACATACCCCACTCGGTTATTCAAAGAGTATGTCCTTTCAAGACTGTTCTTATCTTGGAGAGCCAGTCCTTAAAGAATATCAGTTCTCTATTGCTACTATTATCTTGGATATCATGCCTCATCCTCAGAGAGTACTAGATGCTAAATTCTTACCCAATCCTCCATTCTTTCTTACCAAATGAAGACAAGAATGAGGTGCCCATCTCTCCCTCTCAACTAGGGAGGATATATCAACCAGACCAAGCTTGTCTCTTAAATTCACAAGCTTCTTATTAGGAAGAGATTGTGTCAATATATCAACTACCTACTTATCAATGGAGATATACCACAGCTACAATACACCATCTTGTACTAACTTCCCAATGTAGTGACACTTGTTATTTATATGCTTTGTCTTTCCATGAAACACTGGGTCTTCAAACAACCTTATACAACTGGTGTTATCACAATGTATCATTGTAGGGTCCATTGGTCCTTTAAACAAGTCAGACAACAACTTCCTCAACTATATAGCTTCTCTGCTTACTTCACAGGTTGAAATATATTCAGCTTCAACACTACTGAAAGCAATAAATTCTTGCTTTTTCCTCATCCATGAGACCATGGAGGATCCAAAACTAAAGCATCCTCTTGTAGTGCTTCTTCCATCCTGCTCACTGCTTCCCCAGTCGGAATCTGTATATCCAATCAAGTGGACATAATTCCTACTATCATGCTTCAAGCAATAGTGGATTGTTCCTTGCAGATATCTCAGTATATGCTTGGCTTCTATCCAATGACCATGCTTCAGCTCAAATTGGAACTGGCTGAGAACATTCACCGCAAAACATACATCTGGTTGAGTATTCACCAAGTACATCAAATGAGCCAAACAATAGTTTATACCTGGCCAGATCCACTGTGCTTGATTCAAAACTCCTTAGCCTTTTCAAGTATGTGATCATGCAGGTTATTATAGGTTTGAAATCCATCATGTCAAACCTCTTCAACATCTCAATCACATACTTTCCTTAACCTAGATAAATCTCATCAGGTCCCCACCAAACTTCCAGTCCTAAATAACCCTAGATCCTTCATGTCGAATTCTGCTGCTAGTTGCTTCTTACATTCTTGGATTCAACCATCCACACTTGTTAAGGGAAGATCATCCACATATATAATAATTATTATAGGCTCATCCTTCACAACCTTGATGTAAATATTTGGATCAATAAAACTCTTTGTGAAGCCCAATCTTTGTAGGTATGCATCCATCCTTACATACAATGTCCTTGATGCTTGCTTAAGGCCATATAATGCCTTCTTCAATCTGCAAACATAAGCCTCTCTGTCTTTGACTTCAAATCCCAAGGGTGATCTATATAGACTTATTCATCAATCGTGCCATTCAGGGATGTAGCTTTGGCATCCATTTGATGAATATTCCATCCCATCGATGCCACCAAAGAGACCAGTGAACGTAGTTGTATACCTTGTTGTTGGAGAAAATGTCTCTTCACAATCGATTCCTTCTTGTTGAGAGAAGTCCCTAGCCACAAATTTTGCCTTATGCTTGTGAATACTTCCATTTGCCACATGTTTAATCTTGTAAAGCCATTTGGAAGTCACCACTGAATTTTCTTCAGGCCTAATTACAATCTGCCAAACTCCATTTTTCATTATCGATTGATACTCTTCATTCATGGCATCTTTCCATTCTTGATGATTGACAACTTCTTTGAAGGTGAATGGATCTGCTTCTATTAGTTTTTTCATATATGTTGCATACCCATAATATCTTTTGGGCTTCTTACTTTCCGTTAATGTGCCCTTGGCTGCTCCATTTCTCTCTGCATCTAAAAGAGTAGATTTCAACCAATTAGGTCTCTTTCTAGTTTTTGGGATGACCATAGGTTGCACGGGTTCACTGGGACCTTCATCTTCATGCTTTATTCTTCTTCCTCCCTGGTGCCTTCCTCTTCTAATATAGGAATTTCTTCATTGTCAGAGTCCATTGAGAGATCCTTTGACTTCTTAAATGAAATACTTTCATCAATGTCACATTTCGACTAACTTCTATTGGGGTCCTTCCTTTATGTAGATCTTATAAGCCTTAGAAGAATTACTGTAGCCAACAAATGTTCCCTTCATGCCTGGAGGATCCAATTTCTTTCTCTTGTCCTTCGGTATATGAATATAGACGAGACAAATAAAAATTCGGAGATGGTCCACAATCGATTTCTTCCCATTGAATGCTTCTTTGGGAGTCATGTTATCTAGTGATCTATGGGGACTTCAAATTTGAATGTATACAACTATCTTAGTAGCTTCACCCCACAGAAATTTAGACAAATCTTCATCATGTAACATGCCTTTTACACTTACTTCAATAGATCAATTATTCTGTTGAGCAACTCCATTTTGTTTGGGATCATACGAGACTATCATATCACTCTTAATCCCAGATTCCTTACAGAAGGCTATCAGATTTCCTTTGACGTATATTCTCCTCCATTATCGAACCTTAATATCTTGATTCTCTTTTCTGTGAGGTTCTCAACTTCAACTTTGAATTCTTTAAATTGGTCGAATCCTTGGATTTCATCAAATAAACCCAAATTTCTCTTGAATGGTCATCAATGAATGTTACATAGTATAGATGAGCTCCAAGAGACTTTGGTGTCATAAAACCACAGACATCGGAATGAATGAGATCCAAAATTTCTTTTGACCTTGAAGCACTGCTTCCAAATGGTCTCTTGGTATTTTTACCTAATGCACATCCCTTGCATACTCCTTCATGATCTTCCTTGAGTTCAGGGATTCCATTTACTATTGTATTTAGAGTTGGTAAGATTTTTTAGTGAAGGTTCAATGATAGAAAAAGAAGAGATGCTCTTGATCGTCCTCAAAAGAGATCAAGGAATTCAAGATATGGAAATAATGCAACTGCTACTCAATCTGAATATTTTCTCATTTCTTCTCTTTTTAGTTCCTCACCCTTAAATTCATTTGATTGTTGGTTGTAGATAGTGGGGCTACAGACACTTCACTCGGTATTGTGAATTCCTCTCAAAATTGATTGAGAGGGAGATTAATTTGAAGATTGTTCTAGAGGACAACTCTACTTATATGGTGAAGGATTTTGGTTATGTTACATTTCATTTGGTTTATGGGGAAATCATACACCTTCATGATGTTATGTGTCAGGATTGAAGAAAAATATTGTATCTAGATCTAACTTGGAAGACATAGGGATGATGGTTTCCTTCATAAGAGGGAGGGTCCTCACCTGGCCAATGGAATCTCACATGAGAGATGCATTCAGCTTAGGATCTAGAATTGAAGGACTCTATAGCGTCAATGGAAGACTATTGTGAGCAGTGGTACATGATAGCAATCATCAAAGTGCACTTTGGCACTGAAGGTTTGCTCATGTTTAATTTGAAGCTCTACTAGAAGTAAGGAGGATGGATCCTGGAATGCCTGAGGTTCAATCTAATCATGATGGGGTGTGTTTGGGATATGCCAGTGGAAAGAAGTCAAAGGGACCATTCCCTTCTAGCCAGCGCAGGACCAACGACATTCTACAACTTATACATTCTTACTTATGTCGATCCATGCCGCTTAGTTGCTACCTGTACTACATAATATTTGTGGATGATGTTGAAAAATGTGTAACTAGGTTAGATTTTCATTAGTATGAAATGTATTCTTGCATATATAAAATGAAAAAGAAATTATTTTGTCTTGAAAATGTCAAAATATCTCCAAGATCAAGTCGGCCTACATGAGTTGTCAAGTTAGCCTAAGTGAAGAGACATGTCCACCCTTGAAGGAAGCCTATATATAAGAGGAACTCATCCTCCATTTGAATCATTCACTCACTCATCTCTCATACAAAGAAGGAAGCAACATAAGGATGGAGAAGGAAGTGAGAAGAAGAAGTCGAAGTGTTTGGGTCTCTCTACTTTCTTCTAGGAATGCGATGTTAGGGTTTCTACACTGGGCAAGTCTAGAAGTTCGATTTTGGAAGCATGAAGAGCAAGAAGGCAAGCGAAGGTCTCTTAGGGTTTCCTACTAGTCATAAGTCTCAAATCAAGGCAAGTGAGGTCAAGGGAAGGGCAACAAGAGGGAGATCGAAGTCTCCTAGTGAAGCAACAACAATTGCTAGGGAAAAATTTTGGATTTACTAGGGAGATCGAAGATATTGTAGAAAGAGGTCGAGGAAGATTTGATCTTGGAGGTTATTGGTATGGTTCTAGGTCATGGTATTCATCAATTGAAAGATATAAAAGATAAGAAGACATTTGACGTGTTTTACCCTTAAGAGGAGGGGTTTTGGCCCCGGCTTGGAACCTACATACTCATTGTTATTAGTGTTTTGGTAGTTGTTTGATGTATTACATATTGAACTAACAAAGATCAAAGCTAAGAATTAAAAATCTAACACAAGCAACTATCGAGTTAAGAGAATTAACACATACATTGCCCTACTGAATTCTCAACAACAAATTTCTCTCGAAAGTCATGGATATTCTTCTTGAAGCATAAGGATGAAGTATTTGATATGTCCAAGGACTTCAAGGCACTAATAGAGAATCAAGATCTTCAAGTTTGATAATGGTGGAGAATTAACTTTGAACAAGTTCATTGACTTTTGCAAGAAAGTTGGGATCAATAAGGAAACCATTGTACCTTACAACCCTAAACAAAATGGAGTGGTTGAAAGAAAGAACAAGACCATCATGGAAGCTGCCTGAGTGATACTGCATGATCAAAAGTTGTCAAAGTTTCTATGGGGTGAAGCTATAAACACTGTGATCTATATTTGAAACAAGACCTCTCATCAAGCTATGGGTGACAAGACCCCCGAAGAAGTGTTCATAGACATGAAGCCCGATGTTGGACATCTAAGGATCTTTGGTTGCCCAATGTACTTTCATGTGTCGAAGGACAAAAGGAACAAGCTAGAAACCAATGGAAATAAAGGTACATTTTCTGGTTATTGTGAAAATTCTAAAGCTTTTAGAATATATGTGCCTAGTCAAAGGAATATCTGTGAAAATTCTATCACTACAACAACTGATTTATTTTACCTACTTATTTCCCAATAAGTTATTTATGAAAATCCTTCAGTAAACATTAAAATAAATTTTGTTGTAGCTATCACATCAATATACAGAAACAAACACATGCACAAGAATTAAAACATTGACACAAATATTTTGGACAATCAGTCTTTGGAAAAACCCAACTTGGTAAAACCGGTGCAGCAAGGGAGGATTTTATTATTTAGCAATTCTTCAGTACAACTGGGTGCTAAACTGGCTTACCCAATAGAGAGAAAATTTGTCAGCACTTCCCCCAGTGTTAGCATCAACCTAGCTGACCTCTGTGTGGCTCCCAGACCCTCTGCACCAGCCTCTACCTCTCTGCGTTAGCACTGGGCCTCTCCGCGTCACCCACGAAGGCCCTCCAGTGACTGTGTAGTCTACAGCCTCTGTGTCTGCCTCTCCAACCTCTGCGTTATTCCCTTGATGTTTTTCCCTACTCTCTGTTAAATACTTGCTGCCTCTTGCTGCTCTCCAGACCACTAGTTCGAATTTCTCAACTAACCCGCTCCAGAAATCGAACTGACTGGTCTCCCTCAGTGTGTTCTCCAACTAACCCTCAAGGCTCTTCTTATATTTTTCCTATTTGTCCTTTAATGGCTGAGATTAAATCTCTAATCAACGGCTAAGATTTGATTTGGCTTGATCCATGACTTTTGGAACCTTCTAACCCAGTTTTATATTAATACCCATTAATATTTTATTTTTCCTAAGTTTAGACTTAGGAACTCCATTAAAAATATTAATTATTTTAATATCTCCCAAACCGGTTAGAATCTGTCCAAACCATTTCTAGGTCTTGGAGATCTCATGTGCTTTAGCCTCTCCACCCATTTTCATGGCTAGAGCACATCTGATGCTACCCCAAATCAACACTCCCTCTTAGCGAGGAATGTACTCTAGTAATACTCCACACTTAGCATTACTTCGATCATATGACATCTGTACCTGTGCTGCTGCTAAGCCTCCTTGCCCAACATCCTCTACACTGTTGCATCCTGTACTGCTGCCCATGGCTCTATCACTGCCACTACTACATCTGTACTGCAGCTCCCTCTGCATCTGTGCTGCTACTGGTCCATCTTCCTAACACTGCATCAGCACTACAAACTCCTTCTCATCATGTTGCATCATGCTACTGTTGACTGCTACTGCACTGCAACATCATACCCATTTCTACTACTGAAATGGATTCTTTATCATCCCCATCTTCTCCCTGAAATAATCAAACTTGGTTCTTCCAAGGGCCTTGGTAAGGATGTCTGCCACCTGTTCTCCTGTAGGAGTGTAGCTCAATTGTATAGCTCCTTGTTGGACACAGTCTCTGACAAAGTGACACCGGATATCAATATGCTTTGACCAATCGTGAAACACTGAATTTTTAAAGAGCTCGATGCAACTCTGATTATCACACATGATCCTGGCCGCCTCCATATTTCTTCTGAATAGGTTCACAAGCAGTTTATTAAGCCATATGGCCTCGCACGAAGCTGTGCTTGCAGCCATATATTCTGCCTCAGCTAAGCTCTGACCCACAAATTTCTATTTCCTACTACACCAGGAGGTCATTCCTGATCCAATGTTGAAACAGTACCCAGGGGTACTTTTCCAATCTACTGAACTTCCTCCCCAATCTGCATCAGTAAACCCACTTAATCTGATATCCTTACCCCTGGTGTACAAGAGTCCATAATCGGTTGTTCCCTGTAAATACCTAAGAACATGTTTGGTTGTTGCCCAGTGCACCCTCTTCGGCGCCACCATGAATTGGCTGAGGGTGTTGACAGCATAGCAAATGTCTAGCCTAGTATTGACCAAATACATCAGAGACCCTATGAGTTGCCTGTATAAGGTGGGATCAACATATTTTTCTTCTGATGCATCAATCTTCTTCCAATTGGTTATCATTGGAGTAGCTATCGGTCTACAGTCCTCCATCTCGAATCTCTTCGGGCTTTTTGTAGCATATCTCCCTTGCCCAAGGAATATCTCCCCCTTTTACTGCCAAACTTCCAACCCCACGAAATATTACATTCGTCCCAAATCCTTCATGTCGAACTCCGCGACTAGATTCTTCTTGCTGTCCCCTATGTGCCAAGATGATCCTATTAGGAAGAGATCATCCACATATAATACTAAGATTAGAGGCTCATTCTCTACAACCAGATAGTAGATATTTGGATTTTCATCACTCTTGACAAATCCCATTTTCTAAAAATAGACATCGACTCTCCCGTACCACGCTCTAGGTGCTTGTTTCAGCCAATACAAGGCTTTATTCAATCTGTATACATGAAACTTCTTCTCATGTGTCTCAAAGCCCTCTGGTTGTTCAATGTATACCTCTTCTTCTATCACACCATTCAAAAATTCCATTTTGACATCCATTTGATGAATCTCCCATCCCATTTGTGATGCAAAAGATATCACAGTTCTAATAGATGTATACCTGGCTATCGGGCGAAGGTCTCTTCATAGTCAATTCCTTCCTTCTGAGCATATCCCTTAGCCACAAACTTGGAATTGTATTTCTCAACATTGTCATATGCAGCGTATTTAATCTTGTAGATCCATCTCAAACCTACCAATGATCTGTCTTGAGGCCTTAGCACTACCTCCCAAACACCGTTCAGCATTATGGAGTTGTACTCCTCTACCATCGCATCTAGCCAAACCTGATGTTGAGTTGCCTCCTGAAAACTAATAGCCTACCCATCCTGAGCTACTAATGTTTGATTCACTCCCTCTTATTGTTCCTTGGCGCACCGATGAATTTCTCTGCATCTCGCAAAATCTGACAAAGTTCCCTGCTCATTCTTCCTCTGCCAACAGGTGCTTCTGTTAACTCCTCATCTTGTGATTCTTCTTGACCCAAGGAAGAATTATTTTCTTCCGTTGGTTGAAGAGTTTTGACCAACGGTGCCTCTTTTGACTTCTCCTCGGAAGGCATTTATCGAGATTTTTTGAAGGCCCTATCTTCCATGAACTTCACATCTCGTCAAGCTACTACCTTCCTTCTCCCTGGAAGATAGATTTTGTATGCCTTAGCATTCTCGCTATATCCCAACAGATATCCTTTCTCTGCAGTTTGATCAAGCTTCTTCCTCTTTTCCTCGGGTATGCGACAATATGCTAAGCTCCCAAATATCCTGAAATGAATGACTTCAGGCGTCTTCCCTGTGAGGACTTTCTCTAGAGTAATCTCACCCAATGCCCGATGAAGAGTTCTATTCTAAACATAGATTGTTGTGTTGCATGCTTCTGCCCACAGGAATTTTGGCATATCCTAATCATACATCATGGCCCTAGCTGCTTCTACAATAGTCCTGTTCTTTCTTTCTACTACTCCATTCTGCTCCAGATTGTATGGAGCTGTCCACTCTCTTTTGATGCCCTCCTTAGCGCAAAAATCAGTGAAGTCCTTATCGACATATTCTCTACCATTACCTGAGCGCAAAACTTTTATTTTCTTCCCAGTCAGATTCTCCACCAGAGCCTTGAACTCTTTGAATCGATAGAAAACCTCATCCTTGGTTTTCAGAAAATAAATCCAAGTTTTCCTTAAGTGGTAATCAATGAATGTAAGGAAGTACTCAGCACCAGTAAGAGCTTTAGTGGACATGGGTCAACATATATCTGAGTGTATCAATCCTAGTACACTATTGGCTTTGTTTTTACTACTAGGAAACACTGTCTTGACATACTTTCCTAGAGCACATCCTTTGCATACATCATCTTGTTCCGTAATAAGATCCGAAACTCCTGTTACAGTGCTCTTGAGAATTCTCAGAGCCCCATTGTGAAAATGCCCCATTCTTCTGTGCCATAGTTTGTTCAAATCCTTGTCTCCATGATTGCCTATTAGTGCCATTAGTGATTCTAGTTGTAGTTTGTACAACTTGTTACTTTTGATCTCGATATGCACTTTCCTTTTCCAGCTCGGGCGTTTGACCTATACTTTCTGCTTGATGAAGAAAACGTCATAGCCTTTGCCTTGAATTTGCGACACAGAAAGTAAGTTCACCCCCAATCTTGGTACATGCAGCACATTGGTAGCATGAAACCACTCTCCTATTTCTGTTTGAAAAACTATGGTACCCCTCCCTACTGGAGTACAATTTGCCTTGTTCCCCATGGTGATCTGAAAGTTCATATTCTCCTCCTGATAATCTAAGAATCATTCCCGGATTCCCATCATATGCCAAGAGGCCCCACTGTCTATATACCATACCTATGATGATGCAGAGCTAGTCACACAAGCCACTTCTTCTTCCAGCCTGGAAGCCAACATAAAGAAATCAAAATCACTTTCTCTTATGCAATTTTCTGAAAATCTGTGCGAGTCTCTTGATGTAGATGCCTCTGCATCATGGTCTCAACCCATAATTGATTTTCCCTTCCTATCTCTTATTACTTGATCTGATACCATGTGAAAATTCTATCACTAGAACAACTAATTTATTTTGCCTACTTATTTCCCGATAAGTTATTTATGAAAATCCTTTAGTAAACATTAAAATAAATTCTGCTGTAGATATCACATCATAATACAGCAACAAACACATGCACAAGAATTAACACATTGACACAAATAGTTTGGACAATTAGTCCCTGGAAAAACCCAACTTGGGAAAACAATGTAGCATGGGAGGATTTTATTATTCAACAATTCTTCAGTACAACTGGGTGCTAAACTTGCTTACCCAACAGAGAGAAAATTCTTTAGCACTTCCCCCAGTCTCAGCGTCAGTCTGGCTGACCTATGCGTAGCTCCCAGACACTTTGCGTTAGCCTCTGCCTCTCAGTGTCACCCACGCAGGCCCTCCAGTGACTGCGCAGTCTGCAGCCTCTGCGTCTGCCTCTCCAACCTCTGCGTTGTTCCCCTGATGCTATTCCCGACTATTTGTTTCGTACTTGCTACCTCCTGCTGCTCTCCAGACCACTAGTTCGAATTTCTTAGCTAACCTCGCTCCAAAAATCGAACTAACTAGTCTCCCTCATTGTGTTCTCCAATTGACCCTTAAGCCTCTTCTTATACTTTTCCTGTTGGTCTTTCAACGACTAAGATTAAATCTCTAATCAACGGCTAAGATTTTATTTGGCTTGATTCATGACTTTTGGAACCTTCTAACCCAGTTTTATATTAATACCCATTAATATTTTATTTTCCTAAGTTTAGACTTAGGAACTATAATAAAAATATTAATTATTTTAATATCTCCCAAACCATTAAAATCTGCCCAAACCATTTATGGGTCTTGGAGATCTCATGTGCTTTAGTCTCTCCACAAATTTTCATGGCTAGAGCACATCCGATGCTACCCAAAATCAACAATATTGGGTTTATCAAGGATGTGAATTTTGATGAAGATGTTTCCCTTGGAAAATCAAGGGACTTTCCTCTTCTTCCTCCTGTTGAACGAAAGGATGATGACATGGACCTACTAGAAGGTATTTTTGTGCCTAGACCTGAGAAATATGTCGATGATCCCATGGAACCCATGGACCCCTTGGATCCTACTCCATGTGATCTCCTTGCCAGGAAGAGACCATTACGACTTTGTGATACCTTACAAGATATTGAACAACATGTCACTATTAGAGGAATATTTAGAGAAAGTAAGAAGCCATGCTACCAAGCTTATGTTGTGGCTATGAGCACCATCATACAAGTTGAACCACATACCTTTGAAGTAGTGAAAAAACAAGTTTGGAAAGATGTTATGGCCTAATAATATGAATCTATAATGAAGAATGATGTATGGGAAGTAGTTCTATGACCTAAAGAGAAGTTTGTTGTGAGTTCTACATGGTTGTGCAAGATCAAGCATGGAACAGATAGGAGCATTGAGAAATATAAGGCAAGGTTTGTGGCTAGAGGTTTCTCCCATAAAGAGGGAGAAGATTATGATGACATCTTTGCACCTATTTCCTGTTATACTACTATTCGATCTATTGTTGCCCTTATTGCTAGCCAGGGATGGCCTCTTCACCATATGGATGTGGAGATTGCATTTCTTCATGGAATTCTCCAAGAATAAGTATATGTTGAGCAACCATAGGGAGTTGAAGTACAATATAGGAAGAATCGTGTTTCGGTTGAAGAAGGTTGTTTATGGATTTAAGCAAGCCCCTAGGGCTTGGTATGCTCATATTGATAGCTACCTAATGAAACTTGGATTCACAAGAAGCAATGACCTGAACCTCTACTTCAGAGTTGTTCAAGGTGTGCCCTTGATTTTGGTTTTATATATTGATGACTTATTCTTGACATGTAGTGAGCCTCTAATGCTTGAGTGCAAGAGAGAGATAGCCCCTAAATTTGAAATGAAATACATCAGATTGATGCATTATTTCTTGTTCTTATAGGTGTGGCAGAGACTCAGTGAGATTTTCCTTTCATAAGAAAAATATGTTGTGAAATTGTTGGAAAGATTTGGTATGTTAGAATGCAAGGCCATCGCCACATCAATGGAAATAAACTTCAAGAAGCTATGTGGAGAAGATATCGAACCTAACTTTGCAAATCCCTTTGACTATTGATAGTTGATTGGGGCATTGATGTTCCTTTTGAACACTCGACCAAACATATGTTTTACAGTTAACACTCTGAGTCAATTTATGATTGAGCCTATTTATGCACACTAGGTCATTGCTAATCATGTGCTAAGATATTTACATGGGACGATTAATCTTGTTCTGAGATATACTGTTGGAGATGTGATACTTCATGGTTACACAAATGCTGACTAGGTTGGAAATGTTATTGACAGGAAGAGCACACCAGGATGTTTCTTTAGCTTGGGTTCTACCATGATATCTTGGATAAGAAGGAATCAAAGGTTCGTTGCTTTAAGCATGGCTGAGGCAGGATACACTGCTGCAAGCATGGCTAGTTGTGAGGCAGTATAGTTGAGAAAGCTCTTTGGAGAGTTGTTTGAGCAGGTTCTAGATACGAAAATGATATATTACGACGACAAGAGTGGGATATGATTGACAGAGAATCCCATGTTCCATGACAAGTCCAAGCATATTGAGATCATGTTTCACTACATTTGAGATATGGAGTAGGGAGGAGAAGTGAGGCAGGGAGGAGAAGTGAGGCCATCACATTTCGACTGACAAGCAGATAACACATATTCTTACCAAGGCTTTGCTGAAAGGGAAGTTCTCAGTCATCAGAGAGCAACTTGGATTGATGGATGTGACCCTCTTGGGTAAGGGTCATGGCTGATTAAGGACATTGAGCTATGCTCTTCCCCCCTGTTTGAGCTTAGAGGGAGAGGAATTGAGCCAGAGAGTTCATGGGGTTGAGGGACCTATGGATAATAAGACAGTCTGTGATCCTTTCCTTCTATGGAAAGTAGTATCCTACCTATTGTCACTATAGGGTGTGTGTGTGATTCTTTTCATTATGACAAGTGGATATCTCCCTCTACCATCAAGTATGGGACTTGACAACGTATTATAGAATATGCATCCTACCCATAAGTTGGGCTTGTTGGGATTGCCACCCATATGACCAATGGGTGAGGAGACTTGAGATAAACTGTTATCCTTACCATTTATGGTAAGTGGTATCCTGCTCAAGTGATGGGATGCAGGTATTCTACCACTGACTCTTAACGGTCAAGTTGGGAAGATCAATGATAATAGGATAGACTATGATCCTTACCTCTCACGGTAAGTGGTATTCTACTTATCGTCGTTGGATATAAGATGGTAGTTGGAGCTCCCCTATGATGATTACTCTTATTTAGATTCAAGAGTGTTCAACAAATGAGTAGAGATGAGTAGAGACGAGATATGACTTGATTAAGAAATGATGATGACAAGACATTTTAAATGGGACTTATGATGCAGTTAGTAATTCCTCCCTAGCTGAGAGGGAGTGTTAAAATTTGGTAGCTTAGGGAAAAATTCCCCCCATTGGGAAGTCTTCCTCATCTAGAGAAGCCCCTACTAGCCCTTGGAAGAATTTAATTTGGTCAAGGAAAAATGTTATTTCTGATGAGAAACCCACATGTGCACAAAAGTACAAATAGGCCTAAGCAAGCTAATTCGACCCCTTGGGACACATATAAATAGCCCTAATGTCACACCACTTTGGAGCATCATCATCACACATCACATATTATCTCTCTTGATTGGATTGGTTCATACAACTCTAAAATAAGGAGGTCCAAACACACATGTGAAGGGAAGAAGGAGAATTTTGTTTTGTGCGTTGACTTTTTGATTGGGATAGTTTGAGCAATCTTTGACTTGGGTTGACATGGATCATTTGACTTGAAATTTCAGAATTTGTCTTTGTTTTGGAAGGCTCAATTAATTACGTAGGAGGACAATTTTTTTTGAGTAGTTTGATCATCTTTGATAGCAGTTCAACACTTAGGGTTTCCACAAGTCAAAAGTTGACTTTGACTAAATTTGTATGTGTAAAATTTTGATTGTTTTGACTCGACCTTGACCAACAAGTTTTCATTTATTGGTAGCTTGACTGAACCTTTTGGAGTAGCTTTGATTTTTGACTTTTGGATTGGTTAAGGCATCCTTGACTATTGTTGACTTTGACCAAAATTGTAGACTTTGACTTTGGATTAGATTTGACTTTTGGGCTCATCTTCATTAGATATTGGTTAGTTGTTTTTGGATGGTCAAAGATTTGACTTTGACTCTTTGTTGATGAATTGGAGCATTGTATCTCTCTACTGAACATTTGATGACAATCTAATAGAAGAAGAATTTTGAAAGGGTTTTCCCCCTTGTGGGGTTTTTCCCTGGTCTTTGACCACATAATATCTCTCTCTTGTTCTTGGTTATGTTTTATTGTGCATTGGATTTACTATTTTATCTCCTATTGTTAATGTTATTGGAAGATTGAATTTATATTGGATAGATTGATTGATGATTGAAGAATAATTGAAATAAGTGATTGTGCTAAGCATAGAATAATGAAAAATTAACACATTTGAATTCGGCCTTCTGTGGCATCCTTTTGTGGTTTAATATGGAAACTCTCTATGGCTCATTTGGGGCATTCTTAGTAGCTTATTGGTGGTACATCTGTAGCCTAACAATGCCTTAATTTGTGGCCTATTGTTACATATCTCTGCAACCATATGTCACCTATTTTTATGGCATATCTTTGGTTATATGTAGTCTCTATTGATTTTGGGTAGCATCAGATGTTCTCTAGCACCGAAATTTTGTGGAGGGGCTAGAATACATGAGATCTCCAGAATCCAGAAATCGTTAGGAGAAATTCCACCCGGATGAGGAGTTATTAAAATAATTAACATTTTTAATGGGTTCCTAAGTCTAAACTTAAGATAATAAAAATATTAATGGGTATTAATAAGAATATGTGTGAAAAACTTCTAAGTGACGAGGATTAAGTCTGTTTTAATCTTAGCCATTGATTAGGGAATTAATCTCAGTCGTTGATTCATCAACAGGAAAAGTATAAGAGGAGGCTTGAGGGTCAGTTAGAGATACACATAAGAGATCGGCCAGTTCAATTTTTCTGGGGAAAGGTTTGCTAAGAAAATCGAACAAGTGATCTGTTGCAGTGAGGGGTAGTTCAGTAGAGGGACTTCAATCCAAGGCCGATAATACATAGTAGAGAGGCATATAAGCACCAAGAGAGATAACACAGAGGGAGAGCTCTGATGCAATGACACAGTGGAGGCTAAGATCTCTCAGTGACGCAGTGACGTAGAGGGAGAGCTCTGGCGCAGTGATGCAGTGGAGGCTAAGGGGTCTCAGTGACGCAGTGACACAACTCCTAGAGGAGGTGACACAGTTCCAGTGCAGAGCTTGGAGCAGCCATCACTTCCCAACACTGGGAACAACGTAGTCACCTATGGAGTTTGTTAATTTGTCTCTGGATAGAGTTACTTCTGTCGAGTATATTCTATGTTGGATGAGCTGGATTTGGTACCTTAGTTGTATTTAGAAATCTGTTTAATAATACAAACCCTCTATATGTTGCACTGGTTTTCCCACATTGGGTTTTTTATGGGGACGATTGTCCAAAAATAATGGTGTCCCTTGTGTATTTGTCTCATTTTATTTCAGTTCATGATCTGTATGTATGTGTAGTCTGCAATAGTGTTTTCATCGCTATTTAAATAATTGAACAACTTATTGAATGTAAAAAACAAGTAGGAGATGGTAAACTAGTGATTGCAGTAGGGTTTTTGATGTGTAGATTCAGAATTTTTCACATGGTATCAGAGCATTTCAGATCATAGGAGACTGAAGACATCAATTGATAGATCCAGAGAATTTGTTGTAGAGAAGTAGATGTCCTAAGTGACAACGTTGTTCCAGAGCCAAAGACACATAGGGAGAGCAACATAGTGCAGAAGAGGTGATGCAGAGGCTCATGCAGTGCCTACGTCATCATTCTGAGCCAGGTGAGGGTGACACAGTAGCTAGGAGGAGCCCATGCAATAACTTTGTCAGCTGTCTAGGCCAGCGTAGAAGTAGAGAGGGGAAGATTAGGCTCATGCAAAGCCACGTCATCTTTCCGGACCAGGAAGGAGTGACGCAGTGGCCAGGAGGAGCTGATCTAGCTCATGCACTGATTGCGCAAAGCCAGAAGGAGTTGATCTAGCTCATGCAGTGATTGCACAAAGCTAGAGGAGCTGATCTAGCTCATGCAGTGATTGCGCAGAGCCAGAGGAGCTCAGATTCTTCAGTTGTTGGGGCTGGAAGAGGAGCGCAGATTCGATCTGAGGAGATGGCAGGATGATGTTGTTGTTGTTGCAGAACAGTGTTTGTGGAGACAAAGCCAAGGTAGAGGGAATCACTGCCTTGATAGACTTCTAGCCAAAGAAATCTAGATCCGGGTTGCAGCAGCAAAGGAGGATTGGAGAGGAGTGGTTCGACATTTGGCTAGAGGATTTCCGTGAAGGAAATCAGGGCTCAGAGGGAGTCTAGAGGAGCTTATTCCTTAGAGGGTTTCTTGTGCCAAATAAATCCATATTCAAGTCTTGCTGGATTAGCAGCAGGAGATGGAGAAGGGAACATGTCCTATATTTGTTGAGCAGAGATGGCAGTTAATGGATTAAGAGATTAGGACAGATTGGATGGAGCTTCCAATTTTGTCATTTGGAAGGCCAGGATCCTAGCAGTCTTAGACAAAAATCACATCAAGGACTATGCCTTGAAAGTAGTTGTTGTTCTGGTCGACGTTGATCTGTTAAAGAAATACGAGGAGGCCCAGGCAAAGGCCAAGTGCATGATCCTAGATGGGATCAAAGATCATGTTGTACCACACATTGCTGAGAAAGAAACAATAAGGGAGATGTAGGAGACACTGACCAACTTGTACCAGAGCACTTACATCCAGTGGAAGATGCTATTAGAAAATCAGCTGAGACAGTATCAAATGCAGAAGGGAGAAGAGATTGATCCCTTCCTCCTCAGGTTGCAAGGGATTAGAGACCAGTTGACTTCCGTGGGGTCTACACCAAATCCTGAGTTCTTGGTTAAGACTGCCCTGAATGCAGTCACAGAGGACTGGGAGACATTTGTCCAAAGTATCTTGGGCAAAGCAACTCTCTCTAGTTGGGAGGAGATGTGGGCAACGCTTCGACAAGAAGAGATCAGGAGGTTGACCAAGGTGGGGGGTAGCAGCAAAGGACTCTGGGTCAAGAAGGAGGAGAAGGATGCAACTCTCTTATCATCAAGACAGTAAGGGCAACAGAAGTGGAAGAAGAAGGATATTTCCAAGATCATATGCTTCACGTGTGGGGAACTTGGACATTATACACTCAGTGCCCTCGAAAGAAGGAAAAGGAGGAGGCTTCTAACTCGAAGGCTGCTACAGCGAAAGTTGACAAGGAAGGTGAGGATGACGATTGCGCCATGAGTGCTCATGCACCTCTAGAGAAGAGGTGGTGCGACATGGAGTTGTAGTCAAAAGGACTACATGTGGGGCAGGATCCTTGAGGTGGCAAAACTCTTGGATCACATACGTCTACGGGAGCCTTTAACGACAATAACAAAATGATGGGTGTCGTTTGGAGTGACAATGGAATAGATAGAGTGGCAAAGTCTGAGGCAATGCAGTGGATGTTGTAGCAGTGTGAGAGGCACAAAGTAGTTTGCATCAATGCAGTAGTAGCAGAGGGTCAACACAGATTAGCAGCAGAGGTAGATTCAACATCACGAGGCATCTAGACTGACTAGCATGTCAGTTCTTGGATGAAGTTTCAGTTACTTTCTTCTCAGTCACTGAGTTGCAATGCAATAGTTAGCAGTGGTAGTGCTATGGATAGCATGATGCAACATTTTGAGAGGGAGTTGTAATACAGATGTAGCAGTGGGAGTCGCAGAGTCATGGGCAACAATTTAGGAAGCAGTAGTACAGTGGATGAAGGACATCAAGCCAAGCATCAGCAACACAGAGGACTGGTGTAGTGGATTAGTGTAGTACTTTTGTTGAGAAGTATTACTAGATCACATTCCTCTCTAAGAGGGAATGTTGATTTTGGGTAGAATCGGATGTGCTCTAGCTCCGAAATTTTGTGGAGGGGATAGAATACATGAGATCTCCAGAACATAGAAATCGTTTGGAGAAATTCCACCCAAATGAGGAGTTATTAAAATAATTAATATTTTTAATGGGTTCATAAGTCTAAACTTAGGAAAATAAAAATATTAATGGGTATTAATAAGAATATGGGTGAGAAACTTCTAAGTGACGAGGATCAAGTCTGTTTTAATCTTAGCCATTGATTAGGGACTTAATCTTGGTCGTTGATTTATCAACAGGAAAATTATAAGAGGAGGCTTGAGGGTTAGTTTGAGATACACTTAAGAGATCATTCAGTTCAATTATTCTGGGGCGAAGTTTGCTGAAAAAATCGAACAAATGATCTGTTGCAGTGTGAGGGGTAGTTCGGTAAAGGGACTTCAGTCCAAGGCTGAGAATAAATTTGCAGAGAGGCAGAGAAGCATCAGGAGAGACAACGCAGAGGGAGAGCTCTGACGCAATGACACAGTGTCACAGTGACGCAATGACGTATATGAAAATTCCTAAACATAAATTCTATTACTGCAGCAACTGTTTTATTTCACCTACTTATTATTCCCAATAAGTTATTTATGAAATATCTTTAGTAAATATTAAAATAAATTCGTATATATCACACCATTATACAAAAATAAACATATGCACAAGAATCAATCACATCGACACAGTTATTTTTGGACAATTGTCCCCGGAAAAACGCAATGCAGGAAAACCAATGCAGCATACCTAAGAATTTTCTCTGAGACTCTCTAACACCCTGGAGAGCTTCCTTTCTCTACTGCGTCAGCCCTACATCACTCTACATGGCTCTGCGCAACTCTGGTCCCTCTCTATGTCATCCCTGCGTCTCACCGATCCGTGTCTCACTCTGCGCTCTCTCTTAGAGTCCCTGCGTCACTTCTTATGAGCTCCCTAGACTACTGCTAATCCCCCCTCTTCCTCCACCCTGCAAATCCCCCTCTGAAATCGATCTCCTCTTCGTTGAAAATCGAATTTCCTTGAGATACTTAGTATCTGCCGGTGTGTCTCCAAATGACCCTCAAGTCTTCTCTTATACATTTCTTGTTGATGAATCAACAACCGAGATTAAGTCCCTAATCAATGACTAAGATTAAAATAGACTTGATCCTTGTCTCTTAGAAGCTTCTCATCCTTATCCTTATTAATACCCATTAATATTTTTATTTTCCCAAATTTAGACTTAGGAACCCATTAAAAATATTAATTATTTTAATAACTCCTCATCCAGATGGAATTTCTCAAAACGATTTCTGGGTCTTGGAGATCTCATGTTCCTTAGCCTCTCCTCCAAATTTCGGTGCTAGAGCACATCCAATGCTACCACAAATCAACACTCCCTCTTAGCGAGGAATGTGCTGTAGTAATGCTTCATCACTGAAACATCACACTAATCCTCCGCACCAGTACCTGTGCTGACGCTTGGCATGCTGCCTTACATCATCTGCACTACTGCTTCCTGTACTGTTGCCCATGATACTGCCACTACCATTGCTACATCTGTACTGCGACTCCCTCTCAATCTGTTGTATTATCCTGCCCATAGTATTGCCACTACTAACTGCTGCAGTGCAACTTTTGATACTTATCCATTATTGAAATGGATTCTTTACCATCCCCATCTTCTCCCTGAAATGAACAAACTTTGTTCTTCCTAGAGCCTTGGTGAGGATGTTTGCCACCTGTTCAACTGTAGGAGTGTACGACAACTGTACTACCCCTCATTGGACACAGTCTCTGACAAAGTGACACCTGATATCTGTTGGAATTTCTAAGTTTAACCCGTTAGAAATTCTTCCTGTACTATCTGGTTTATTTCTTCCTACTTGTTTAATTACTTAATAATTTATTTACCATGTAAATATTGAAAATAAACACAAGTACAATATCAACATCTACAGATCATCAACTGAAAGAAAACATGCACACAAGTGACATCATTATTTTTGGACCAATCTCCCCAGAAAAACCTAATACGAGAAAACTGGTGTAGCTATTCAAAGGGTTATATTATTATGCAATTTATCAGAGTACAACTGGGTGCCTAAATTGGCTCACCCGATAGAGAAAAATATACAGCAGCAATACCTCTATATTCGGAAACAGGTATTCAGAAAACCTGTCCCACAGAAACCCTCTCTGGCACAATCGAAACACAATGTTGGCCCTTCTGAGCCACTGCATCATCCCTCTGCTAACTTGCGTCGTCCCCAGGACCCTCTGCATCATCCCTCTGAGGCACTACGCAACCTCTGGAGGCTTCTGCAACACTCCCTCTTCCCTTTGTGTGGATGACGCAGTCTCTCTGGACTCTGCACTGCCTTTGCTGGGCTCTGCGTAGCCTAGATTGGCTGTTGCTTTGACTGTCTCTACTTTTGCGTTGGTCTCTCAGTATCGTCTCTGCCTCTTTGCCTCGTACTCACTGCCCCTCGCTGCTGGTCACTGATTCAACTTTTCTTAGCAAACTCACTCTAGCAAAATGAACCACTGATCACTTTGGTGTATCTTCCAATTGACCCTCAAGCCACCTCTTATACTTTTCTCGTTGGTCCATCAATGACTGAGATTAAATCTCTAATCAACGGCTAAGATTAGATTTGGCTTGATCCATGACTTTTGGAACCTTCTAACCCAGTTTTATATTAATACCCATTAATATTTTATTTTTCCTAAGTTTAATATTAATTATTTTAATATCTCTCAAACCGGTTAGAATTTGCCCAAATCATTTCCGGGTCTTGGAGATCGCATGTGCTTTAGCCTATCCACCAATTTTCATGGCTATAGCACATCCGATGCTACTCCAAATCAACACTCCCTCTTAACGAGGACTGTGCTCTAGTAATACTCCACACTGAGCATCACCCTGATTATCCGACACTGGTCCCTGTGCAGATGCTAGGCCTCCCTGCCCAACATGCTCTACACTGTTTTATCTTGTACTGCTACCCATGGTGCTACCACTGCTATTGATGCATCCGTATGGCAGCTCCTTCCGCATCCATGCTGCTCCTGGTCCATTCTCCCAGCACTGGATTTGCATTGCATCCCCTCTCATCATGTTGCATCGTGCTACTACATACTGCTACTGCACTGCAACTCAGTGACTGAGAAGTAAGTAACTGATCCACCTAACTCTGACATCCCTGTTAGGCTAGAAACACTCCCGATGCTGAAGCTCTCTCTGCCGTTAACAAATTCTCCCTCTACTGGCCTCTGCGCAGTTGCAAAAACTCCCTGCATCTCGCACCGTTGCACACCTCTCTGTGCCATCCTGCACTGGTGCAACACTCCTGTGCCTCTTGTACTGTTGCAGCTTGCTAGCCTCACATTGTCCCGGGAATCCTGCATTGTAGGACTCTCTGTCGCTCCATCTGCATCTGTCTCTACTCACATCGCCAGTACTGCTACTCCCCTTCAGGGGTCGCGTAGTAAGGTCTAATCTAAGAGGCTGGGTACCTCGAGGATCCTTCCCCTCATCGCTTGTAGTCCTCCTGACTATAGCTAAATGTCTTCCCACTTCTTCTCAAGTGGCACATGAGCACTCATGGCACAATCGTCCTCCTCCTCGACTTCTTTCTCCGCCTTTGCAGGTGTTGCATTCGAGTCTGAAGCCTCTTCCTTTCTCTTCTTCCTAGGACACTGGTTCATAAAATAACCCAATTCCCCACAATGGAAGCACTTGACCTTGGAGAGGTCGTTCTTCTTCTTCTTCTCTTGCTTTCCCACAAATGCTAGAGCTGCATCCTCCTCTTCCTCCTTGATTCTGACCTCTTTGCCACTACTCCCCACCATGGTCAGTTGTCTGATCTCTTCTTGACGAAGAGCCACCCACAGTTCTTCCCAATTTGGAAGACTCGTCCTACCTAGTATGCTTTGGACAAATACCTCCCAATCCTTGAAAACTACGTTCAATGCAGTCCTCACCATCAATTCCTCATCTGACGTGGCCCCTATGGAAGTTAGCTGGTCACGAATCTCCTTCAAGCGTCCAAGGAAGACATCTATCTGCTCTCCCTTCTACATCTGGTATGCCCTTAGTTGATTCTCCAGGAGCATCTCCCTCTGCACAAAAGTATGCTAGTACAATGTCTTCAAGGCATCCCACATCTCCTTTGTCATTTCCTTCTCGGCAATATGTGGCACTGCATGATCCTTGACCCCATCAAGCATGATGCACTTAGCCTTCGTCATTGCCTCCTCGTACCTTTCATTAGCTACCAGGTCAACTGGGACAGCTATCACTCTTGTGACGAAGCCCTTGAGGCAATGTTTGTCTAGAATGGACAAGATCCTTGCCTTCCAGACCACAAAGTTGGATGCTCTGTCCAACCTAACCCGATCTCTCAACCCATTCACGGCCATTTCGTTGCTCTTCTTTTGACTCCTCTGAGTCTCCCTACTTCCCTCCTGGAAGTCCTCTCTCTGACTCTTGCTGAGTCTCTCAACTTCCCGTTTGGAAGTTTTCGATTCGACTCCCTCTGAGTCTCGATTTCCCTTTTAGAAATCCCTCTACCAATGTCAAGTTTCCCCACTCTGATTGTCTCTGCAACTGCACTACTGATCCGGATTCCTTGGCTAGAAATCTGCCTTGGCAACAAATCCCTCCACCTTGGTCTTGCCCTGTTAGGTACTGTTCTGACCACAGTACCCCACCAGCTTCGCTTCGCAAATTACCCACAACCTCCTATACCCCAACAACTGAAGGATTGAGCCACTTGGCTTTGCGCAATCTCGACACCGACAAATTAGCTCCCCCAACCAACTACGTCAACCCTCCTAGCCTTTGCGTGAGCCTGATACTACCTCCCTTAGCCTCTGTGCTTCCTTTCTCTGGCCTGGAATGATGACATAGTCCCTCTGCGTCACTCCTTCCTTTGTCACCATCTGCAAGGATCATCTTTGTCACTCGGGATAGCTAAATTTGTTGTAAATGCTCTGCTCGGCTGATGCCTTTAGTTTTCTTGTGATTGGAAACACGCTGTAATACCATGTTGGAATTTCTAAGTTTAACCCATTAGAAATTCTTCCAGTACTATCTGGTTTATTTCTTCCTACTTGTTTAATTACTTAACAAGTTATTTACCATGTAAATACTGAAAATAAATACAAGTACAATATCAACATCTATAGATCATCAACTGAAAGAAAACAAGCACATAAGTGACACTGTTATTTTTGGATCAATGTCCCTGGAAAAACCCAATGCGGGAAAACCGGTGCAACTATTTAGAGGGTTATATTATTATGCAGTTTATCAGAGTAAAACTAGGTGCCTAAATTGGCTCACCTAACAGAGAAAAATATACGACAACAATACCTCTATATCCGGAAATAGGTATTCAGAAAACCTGTCCCGAGAAACCTTCTCCGGCACAATCGAAGCACAGTGTTGGCCCTTCTGGCCACTGCGTTAACCCTCTCCTAACCTGCGTCATCCCCAGGACCCTCTGCGTCAACCCTCTAAGGCACTGCGCAACCTTTGGAGGCTTCTGTGTCACTCCCTCTGCGTGGATGATGCAATCTCTCTAGACTTTACGTTGCCTCTGCTGGGCTTTGCGTAGCCTGGACTGGCCACTGCTCTTTCTGTCTCTGCTTCTGTGCTGGTATCTCAATATCGTCTTTGCCTCTCTGCCTCGTACTCACTGCTCTAGCAAAATGATTCAACTTTTCTTAGCAAACCCGCTCTAGCAAAATGAATGACTGATCACTCTGGTGTATCTTCCAACTGACCCTCAAGCCTCCTCTTATACTTTTCTCGTTGGTCCATCAACAACCAAGATTAAATCTCTAATTAACGGCTAAGATTAGATTTGGCTTGATCCATGACTTTTGGAACCTTCTAACCCAGTTTTATATTACTACCCATTAATATTTTATTTTTCCTAAGTTTAGACTTAGGAAAAAATATTAATTATTTTGATATCTCCCAAACCGGTTAGGATCTGGCCAAACCATTTATGGGTCTTTGTGATCTCATGTGCTTTAGTTTCTCCACCAATTTTCATGGCTAGAGCACATCTGATGCTACCCCAAATCAACAATATCAATGTGCTTCGACCAATCATGAAAAACTGGACACTCAGAGAGCTTGATGCAACTCTGATTATCACACATGATCTTAGTCGCTTCCATCCTTCACTTGAATAGATTCACAAGCAATTTCCTAAGCCATATGGCTTTGCACGAATTTGTGCTAGCTACCATATATTTTTCTTTAGCTAAGCTCAGAGCCATGGATTTCTATTTCCTATTGCACTAGGAGGTCATTCCTGATCCAATGTTGAAATAGTACCCAATTGTACTTTTCCGATCTACTTAACTTCCAGCCCAATTTGTGTCAGTGAACCCACTCAGCCTGATGTCATTGCCTCTGGTGTACAATAGTCCATGCTTGACTATTCCTCGTATATACCTGAGAACATGTTTGGCTACTGCCCAATGTGCCCTCTTAGGTTCCACGATGAAATGATTAAGGGTGTTGACAGCATAACAAATCTCTGGCCTAGTATTGACCAGATACATCAGGGTTCCTATGAGTTGCTTGTACAAGGTGGAATTAATATCTTTGTTTTTTGATGCATCAATTTTCTTTTAGTTGGTGATCATTGGAGTAGCCATAGGCCTACAATCCTGCATCCTGAATCTCTTCAAGATTTCTATAGCATATTGTTAATTTTAGGTATGTTCTATGCTTAGAGCAATTTACTTCAATTTTTCCATATTAGCTCAATATTAATTCCAGATTAGAAATCACATCATCATGATGGTAAAGTGCAGATAGAACATAAACATAAACATCAAAAAACAAACCAAGACAAGAGGACACAAGATTTTGCGTTAGCCAGGGAAAAACCCCAATGTGGGGAAACCCTTGATCAATTCTTCTTATATTCTTCAATAGTTCAGCAGAGAGAGATAGTACAAACACATTTGAAGTCAACACTTTGACTTGCCAAAATAAGAGATCAAACATCAGAGATCTTCCCCATGAAGATGACACAATGAGGTTGTAGATCTAATGACAAGGATTGCAGTTTTGAACTCAGGTGAAGGCATACTTATCAGTGCTCATTCTTCAACTAATTCTCTTAGGTGATCCCATCCCATGCTGTACCTTGCTAGCTGACTAATCTTCAACACAATAATACCAACCCATGACAATAGCTATGTCCATCTCATATTGCAGCAACATCACACAACTCTCTAATGGCTTCAACAGTATGACAGCTCCATGTATTATGCTAATGATTTGAGCCCTCAAATTCCCATACAAAATATTCACTGTGGTGTGCCTTCACACATTTTCTCCCACTGTCAGCTACTTGAGGCTGTTATCCTTCTTAACACATCACTTTAAATACTTCCAACTGTTGGCTATGGCCTATGGCTTAGCCCATTAGTGGGTTGAGACTTAGGTCCCTTTGATTGGTGCCTCAATCAGCCCTTAAGCTACAGTCTCTTATTCCTCCTTTTAGCAGCTTCCTCTGCCCTTCAATCAAGCTAAAAAACAATACTAACGTGCCCAAACAACCTTGATAGAGCACGCTGTCACCTACAACAAATCAACACAGATCCTTCACGTTCTAATACTAGCTTCAACCTTCTGATTAGGGCCTCACAAATTGCGGTTTGGAGAGCTATGTATAAGGCCTTTTGGTGAAGCAATAAGGAGCCTTTCTGACCTGCGTATGTGTCTTCTTGACAACAGATTAGGGCAACTGTTGCTGCGTGACTTGACCTACATTTAGGGCACAAGGGACTGTGTTATAAGAGCTTCCTTAAACAATGTATAAGGGCAATTGATTAGGGTTCTAGTAAGGCTTGTGTTTAGGGAATAAGGGTACTTCTAAGACAACGGTTGTGTCTCCTCCTTTAGGATTGTGTTTAGGTCATCATTAGGGCTTCCTGAAACAATGATCTTTGACAACATTAAAGCCTCTCCTTGCTGCATTATAGAAGCCTCTTTTAGGACAGCGTAGGATCTTCTCTTTACTGTGATAAGACTCCTCCATGACTGCGGCTAGGGCATGCTTCATTGACTGTGTTTTAGACTTCTCTTTGACAACATCTAGGGCTTCCATTGACGACTATAGAAACCCTCTCCTTGCTGCTAGAAGAGCCTCCTCTTGACTGCATATAAACCTGCATAGAGCCTTCTCCTTTTGACTACGTCTAGCGCTAGGGCTACTCCCTTAGTCTCCTTTCCTCCTACGTCTAGGGCTTCTCCCTCTTGATCTCTCTAGCCACCAAAACCCAAAACAAGTGGAGAGAGATCTGAGGAGAATTGTCTGTCAAAATGACTTGAAGACCTCTTCTATTTTTAATAAAATGTTGAGGATAGATGGGGGTAATTTGGTTGCTGGCCGACCTTGATGAATTGTCACATAACACAAATAAATTCATATATCAATGAATACATGTTGGAATTGAATGATCTTTAGATCAATCCTACACATATCAACGAGAGGATTCCAAGAAAAATATCAACTACCATAAATAAGAAGACCCACATGGAGTTTGGCCCTAGTTTCCAATTTTAACACTCCCTCTCAACTAGGGAGAACTCCATCTACTAATCCATTTGCCAGTCCGTACTATGTCTTCCATTAGTGCCCTACACTGCTTTGCTGAACTATGAAGAAGAAGAAGTGATCGAGAATGTATCATACCATTCTCTACTGACCCGGAGTCAGTCCCAAATACAAAGTGTCTCGTACCACTCTTACTGATCCGAAATTAGTTCCAAATAAAGAGAGTGTATCATACCACTCTTACTAATTTGAAATCAATTTTAAATAGGGAGAGTGTATCATAACGCTCTTACTGACCCAAAGTCAGTTCCAATTGATCCCGTATCAATATCGTCATAGCGTAGGGAGTACGGTGCTACACGATGTGTCCATCAGTAGTACTATGGTCCCTATCCTCATTTCCCTACTCATTGGCCAGATGAGAAGTACTTCCCATGAGTCCCATACTGCATGGGTAGGATGTCTTAGCAGGAGAAGGATGAACCACTCATCCTGCCTACATGTCGCCATGGGGTACCCCAGGGGAAGGCTGAACCACTCACCCTGTACATAACAAATCACTAGGGGAAGGTTGAACCACTCACCCTATGATTGTGTCTCAGCAGGAGAAAGATGAGTCACTCATCCTGCCTACATAGAAAACCACTAGGGGAAGGCTGAACCACTCACCCTATGGTTGCTGATCGCTCCAAGAAGTACCCCCAAGCCCCCCAGAGCTCCCAGAGCTCAAAGTCCATATCATACAGGACCTTCAGGAGATAGTCTCTCCACGACCCCTAGTCGTTCTTGGAAAGTCAAGAATTTGACCTTTCCTAGGGGCTTCATCTGAATATCGGCGACCTGCACATCAGTCCCAGAGTGATGGATCCTTCTTACTCCCTGTTGTACCATATCCCAGATAAGGTAGTACCTGATGTCTATATGCTTGGAGCAATCATAGAACACGGGATTCCTCAACAATCGAATCCTACTCTGGTTGTCACAGAAGATCACGATGGTATCCAACACATGTCCAAACAACTCACAAAAGAGCTTCCACAACCAGACAGCTTCACAGGAGGCCATACTCTCAGTTATGTATTCGGCCTCGGTGGTGCTCAAAACAACCGTGTTATGCTTCCTGCTCATCCAAAATATTGAAGCAGAACCCAAAGAGAACCAACACCCAAAAGTGCTCTTGCGATCAGAATAATCATGCAGCCTCACAACTCTAACAATGTATCTCAGTCCATGAAGATATCTTAGAAGATTCTTGGCACCAATCCAATGACGCTTAGCCATATATTGGCTCAACATGCTAACTATAAAACATCTATCCAGACGGGAGTTCACCAAGAACATCAATGCTACTACGAGTTGACGAAACTCAGAGGCATTTCCCAAATCACGCCCGACAACACTACTGCATAAATTTTTAAAGTTAAGCTCCATCGAGGTAGTCATGGGCTTGCATTTCACCATTCCAAATTTGGAATTCAAGTCCCTCTTACTTTTACAAATGAGAGGGTTTGTACTTTTTAGAAAGAGGTCGTCCTCATAAGGTACCAATATGAGAGGTCTATCATTCATGACCTTAAAGCAAAGGTTTGGAGTGGCTTCACTCCTAGTGAATCTCAACTTTATCAGATAGTTGTCAATCCTCTCACACCAAGCTTGGGGTGCTTACTTTAAATCATTGAGAGTTTTCTTCACCCTGCATACATGAGATTCCCGATCATGAATCTCAAATCCCTCGGGTTGTTCCACATTTGTGGTCTTGCTATTACATGAGGGGAATGGTCCCCTTGTAAGATTTCCTTCGGTACATCTCGAACAAGTACCTTCATGCTCTTATTTGAATTCAGGCATCCCTATCACCATCTGTCTCACATCGGGTAGGGCCTTACAATGAAGATGGGCAGACCTCCAGTGCCATAGAAGAGATGTGTCACACGACATGGTCCCCATTGGACTTCCTGCAACTTGATACAAATTGTCAACACTGAACCCAAGAGTAAAAGCATCTTTAGAATTCCTTTTCCAAACACATACATTTCCATCGATGAATGCCACCTTGAAACCTTTGACTTCCATTGCCGAAATGGACACCAAGTTCTTCTTGAGATCAGGTACAATTTTTTTTTTTAAATGAATGGAGTTACTCTGATTCAGTTGAAGAGTAACATTCCCTACACCCTTTATGGGAGGTTGCATCATCTCCAAGGATAATCTCCAAGAGTGGTTCCTTCTCTATCAGATTAGAGAGCGCTTCCTTATATTCGGTAAAGTGCCTTGAGGCACTACTATCAATAACTCAATTTCCCAACAAGTCCAGAGGAGGGGTAGTGGAGAGGGCCAATATAAGATAATACTTATTTTGCTTATTAGAAACAACATTTGATTCTTCATACCTGGAGTTCCTTGCTTTCTGGGAGAGTCAGCCATTTCCTTGACGTCCTGCATTCCTTTTTCCTTTGCCATTATACATGTCATTCCTTCGATCATTGAAGATGCCCCTGGAGTGATTGAGATCATTATCATGTGATGTGTCTCTTCTATTTGGACACTCCCTTGCTTAATGGCCAAACTTACTTCAAGCAAGGCATCTGCTCTTCCTTCCACCCTTTGATCTGGAAGTGACCTTTAGGTAGGCCACCATATGCTTGTCAATGGAATCTTTGATAATCATGTTCACTTCGACTTCACCCTTGGTGTATTTGTTCTTAGGAGCAGCTGATGCATTTGATGGAGGCTCAGGGATTTTACCCTTCACAAAATCCACCACTTCTTGCTCTTCCAATTCAGCCGAGAAGTGGGATGGGAATCCATTGAGCCTTTGACCTTGTCCAACAGGTGATTTCTCTTTCACTCTTTCTTGGGCTTTGTCTTCGCCTCAACTCTGATACCATGTTAATTTTAGGTGTGTTCTATGCTTAGAGCAATTTACTTCAATTTTTCCATATTAGCTCAATATCAATTCCAGATTAGCAATCACATCAGCATGATAGTAAAGTGTAGATAGAACATAAACATAAACATCACAAAACAAGCCAAGACAACAGGACACAAAACGTGGTGCCAGCCAGGGAAAAACCCCAATGTGGGGAAACCCTTGATTAATTCTTCTTATATTCTTCAATAGTTCAGCAGAGAGAGATAGTACAAATACATTGGAAGTCAACACTTTGACATGCCAAAATAAGAGATCAGACATCAGATTCTCCATGATTATGACACAATGAGGTTGTAGATCTGATGACAAGGACTGCAGTTCTAAACTCAGGTGAAGGCATACTTATTAGTCCTCATGCTAATGATTTGAGCCCTTAAATTCCCATACGAAATATTCACTGTGGTGTGCCTTCACACATTTTCTCCAACTGTCAACTACCTGAGGGGTGCTATCCTTCTTAACACAACACTTTAAATACTTCCAATTGTTGGCTATGGCCTGCGTCCTAGCCCAACAGTGGGTTGAGACTTAGGTCCCTTTGAATAGTGCCTCAATCAACCCTTAAGCTATAGTCTCTTGTTCCTCCTTTCAGCGGCTTCTTCTTCCCTTCAAGTCAAGCTCAAAATCAATACTAATGTGCCCAAACAACCTTGATAAAACACGTTGTCACCTACAACAAACCAACACAAATCCTTCACGCTATAATACTAGGTTCAACCTTCTGATTATGGCCTCACAAACTGTGATTAGGAGGGCTATGTATAAGGCCTTTTTATGACAACAATAAGGAGCCTTTCTGACCTGCATATGTGTCTTCTTGACAACAAATTAGGGCAGTTGTTGTTGAGTTACTTGACTTGCATTGAGGGCACAAGGGATTGCATTATAAGAGCCTCCTTATACAGCATATAAGGGCAGTGGATTAGGGGTGTAGTAAGGCTTGCATTTAAGGCATTAGGGCACTTCTAAGGCAGCAGTTGTGTCTCCTCCTTTAAGACTATGTTTAGGTCATCATTAGGGCTCCCTGAAACAATGGTCTTGGATAACGTTAAAGCCTCTCCTTGTTGCATTATAGAAGCCTCTTTTAGGACAACGTAGCAGCTTCTCTTTACTGTGATAAGACTCCTCCATGACTGTGGCTAGGGCATGCTTCATTGATTGTGTTTTAGACTTCTCTTTGACAACATCTAGAGCTTCCATTGAAAACTATAGAAACCCTCTCCTTACTGCTAGAAGAGCCTCCTCTTGATTGCATATAAACCAGCATAGAGCCTTCTCCTTTTGATTGCATCTAGGGCTAGGGAAGCTACCTCGGTCTCCTTTCCTCCTGCGTATAGGGCTTCTCCCTCTTGATCTCTCTAGCCACCAAAACCCAAAACAAGTGGAGAGAGATCTTAGGAGAAGTGTCCGTCAAAATGACTTGAAGACCTCTTCTATTTATAATAAAAGGTTGAGGATAGATGGGGGTAATTTGGTTGCTGGCCGACCTTGACGAATTGTCACATAACACAAATAAATTCATATCTCCATGAATACATGTTGGAATCGGATCATCTTTAGATCAATCCTACACCTCTCGACAAGAGGAATCCAAGAAAAATATCAACTGGCATAAATAAGAAGACCCACATGGAGTTTGGCCCTAGTTTCCAATTTTAACACATATCTCCCTTGTCCAAGGAAGATTTCCCCCTTCTACTGCCAAACTTCCAGCATGAGGAAATAGTGCACCTGTCCCAAATCCTTCATGTCGAATTCTGTGGCTGGATTCTTTTCGCAGTCCTTGATTAGCTTGGATGATCCTGTCAGGAACAGATCATCCACATAAATACTAGGACTAGAGGCTTATTCTCTACAACTAGATAGTAGAGATTGGAATCTGCATCACTCTTGATGAACCCCATCTTCTACAAGTAGCCATCAATTTGACCATACCATGCTCTAGGTGCCTGTTTGAGCCCATACAAGGCTTTCTTCAATTTGGATACATGAGATTTCTTCTCATGTGTCTCAAAGCTTTCTGGTTGTTCAATGTATACTTCCTCTTCTATTACCCTGTTCAAAAATGTTGTCTTGACATCCATTTAATGAATCTCCCACCCCATCTGTGCTACAAGAGATATCACTGTTCTAATAGATGTATACCTAACTACTGGGGCAAAGGTCTCTTCATAGTCTATTCCTTCCTTTTGAGCATACCCCTTAGCCACAAACCTAGCTTTGTATTTCTCCACACTGTCGTCTGCAACATATTTGATCTTGTAGATACATCTCGAACCTACCATTGATCTGTCCTGAGGCCTAGGCACCACTTCCCAGACATCATTCACCATTATAGAGGTATATTCCTTCACCATCGCATCCACCCATACTTGATGCTAAACAACCTCCTGAAAACTGGAGGGTTCCCCAACTTGAGCTACTAAGCCCTGGTATCTGTTTGGCTGTTTTCGCTCCCTTTTACTATTCTTGGGTGCATCAATGAATTCTTTTGCATCCCGTAGAATCTGTCGAAGTTCCCAGCTCGTTCTTCCTCAGGTAGTAGGCTCATTTGTGAGCTCTTCCTTTTCCTGTGATTCCTCCTGTTCCGAAGGAGAATTTCTGGTACTAGCTTCTGCTAGTTGAAGTGGTTTGACCAATGACTCATCTTTTGATTGCTCTTCAAAAGGCATTTCTCAAGATTTTTTGAAAGTTCTATCCTCCATGAACTTTACATCTCGCTGGACTACTACTTTCCTGCTCCCCGAAAGTTAGACTCTATATGCCTTAGCATTCTCGCTATATCCCACAAGATATCCTTTCTTTGCGGCTTGATCTAACTTCTTCCTCTTCTCCTCGGGTATACGACAATATGCTAAACTCCCAAATATCCTGAAATGACCGACTTCATGTGCCTTCCTAGTGAAGACTTGCTCTGGAGTAATCTTGCCCAATGCCCTATGAGGAGTTCTATTCCGGACATAGATTGCCATGCTGCATGCTTCTGCCCACAAGGATTTTGGCATATCCTGATCATACTTCATTGCTCTAGTTGCTTCCACAATAGTCTCATTCTTCCTTTCTGCTACTCCATTCTACTCTGGATTATAGGGAGTTGTCCACTCTCTTTTGATGCCCTCCCTAGCGCAAAAATCGATGAAGTCCTTGTTAACATACTCTCCACCATTGTCTGAGTGTAACACTTTTATCTTCTTTCATGTCAGATTCTCCAGTATAGCCTTGAACTCTTTGAATCGACCGAAAACCTCATCCTTGATTTTCATAAAGTAGATCCAAATCTTCCTAGAATGGTCAACGATGAAGGTGACGAAGTATTCGGCACAGCTAAGAGCTTTTGTGGACATCGACCCGCAAATGTCTGAGTGTATCAATCCTAGTACACTCTTGGCCCTATTGTTACTTCTTGGAAATGTTGCTTTGGCATACTTGCCCAGAGCACACCCTCTACATACATCATCTCATTCAATACTAAGATCTGGAACTCTTGTTACAGTTTTTCTGAGAATTCTCAGAGCCCCATCGTGCAAATGTCCCATCCTTCTGTGCCATAGTTCATTCAAATCCTTGCCTCCATTACTGCCTATTAGTGCCATTGGTGATTCTAGTTGCAACATGTACAACCTGTTACTCCTGATTCCGATTTGGACCTTCTTTTTCCAACTCGAGTGTTTGACGTATACTTTCTCCTTAATGAAGAAAATGTCATAGTCGTTGCTTTGAAGTTGAGATACGGAAAGAAATTTCATTCCTAGTCTTGGCACATGCAGGACATTGGTAGCTCGGAACCGCTCTCCTGTTTTTGTTTGAAAAACTATAGTATCTTTCCCTACTAGAGTACACTTTGCCTTCTTCCCCATGGTGATCTAAAAATTCATTCTTTCTTCCTAATAATCTAAAAAACATTCTCTGATTCCTGTCATATGCCAGGAAGCTCCACTATCTATATACCAAACCCCCGAGGAGGCAAAGCTTGCTACGCAAACAACTTCTTCTTCCAATTTGGAAGCCAACATAGAATAATCGTAATTTCTATCTGTTGTGCATTCTTCTGAAAATATGCACGAGTCTCCTTTAGTGGATGCTTCTACATCATGCTCTTGACCCATAATCAATTTTCCCTTCCTGTCGCCGAATCTTTGCTCTGATACCATGTGAAAATTCCTAAACAGAAATTCTATTACTACAACAGTTGATTTATTTCACCTACTTATTATTCCCAATAAGTTATTTATGAAATCTTTTCAATATATATTAAAATAAATTCTGCTGCACATATCACACCATTATACAAAAATAAACATATGCACAAGAATTAATCACATCAACATAGTTATTTTTGGACAACTGTCCCCGGAAAAACCTAATGCAGGAAAACCAGTGCAACAGAGGAGGGTTTTTATTAATCTTTAACAACAATCGCTTTTACAAAAAAAATTACATAGACACCGGGAGAAAACACCTGAGACATTTCTCTGAAACTTTTTGACACCCTGGAGAGCTTCCTTTCTCTACTACGTCAGCCCTGTGTCACTCTGCACAGCTCTGGTCCCTCTCTGCGTCTCACTCTACACTCTCTCGGAGTCCCCGCATCACTTCTTCTGAGCTCCCAGACTGCTACTAATCCCCTCTCTTCCTCCACCCTACAACTCTCCCTCTGAAATCGATCTCCTCTTCCTTAAGAATCGAATTTCCTTGAGATACTGAGTATGTGTCGTTGTGTCTCCAAATGACCTTCAAGTCTTCTATTATATTTTTCATGTTGATGAATCAACGACCGAGATTAAGTCCCTAATCAACGGCTAAGATTAAAATAGACTTGATCCTCGTCTCTTAGAAGCTTTTCATCCTTATCTTTATTAATACCCATTAATATTTTTATTTTCCCAAGTTTAAACTTAAGAACACATTAAAAATATTAATTATTTTAATAACTCCTCATTCGGATGGAATTTCTCAAAACGATTTCTGGGTCTTGGAGATCTCATGTGCCTTAGCCTCTCCTCCAAATTTCAAGGCTAAAGCACATCTGATGCTACCACAACTCAACAACATAGAAGGAGAGCTCTGACGCAGTGGAGACTAAGAGCTCTTAGTGACGTAGTGGAGACTAAGAGATCTCAGTGACGTAGTGCCGCAATGATGCAGTGGAGGCTAAGGGGTCACAATGACGCAGTTCCAGTGCAGAGCTTGGAGCATCTATTGCTGCCCAGCACTGGGAGCAGCACAGTCACTTATGGGGTTTATTCATCTATCTCTGGATAGAGGTACTTTTGCCGAGTTTATTCTCTGTTGGGTGAGCCGGATTCGACACCCTAGTTGTATTCATAAATTTGCTTAATAATACAAACCCTCTATATGCTGCACCAGTTTTCCCGCATTGGGTTTTTCCGAGGACGATTGTCCAAAAATAACAGTGTCCCTTGTGTATTTGTCTCATTTTATTTTAGTTCATGATTTGTATGTATGTGTAGTCTGCAATAGTGTTTTCATTGCTATTTAAATAATTAAATAACTTGTTGAATGTAAAAACCAAGTAGGAGATGGCAAACCATTGATTGCAGTAGGATTTTTGATGTGTAGATTCAAAAAATTTCACAACCTCCTTGGCATTTCTCTAAGTTTTGAAGGTCGAGCTTGGGCTATAAAGGGCCTAGTATTGGAGGGATTTTTTGGGTGCCTAATGTGGCCAAATTGAGGCACCTTTTACGCCCTATTTTGAGGCAACATCTGTAGCTTATCTGTGGCTATATCTGTGGTCCCTTTCTCAGTGATATATGCACTCCTCCAAGGATAACTACGACCTATCTCTGAGATCTATGCAAATTTGTTTGAGGTATTTCTGATCATGATTATAGACCTAAACCAAGGTTGACAAGGAGCCCTAACCAGAGCCAAAGTATCTCAGGTATATGTATCTTCCAAGCAGAGGTAAGTTGATGTTTCTTTGTTTGACGTCTTGTATGTCAGAATAAGTCTTGGTTGAAAAAATGTATATGGAAATTGGTGGACAATGTTAAGAGATGTTGAAGAGCTCTAATCTGAAGGGCATAAAGGGAAATTATGTGGGTAATATATTGTGTCGTAGGTCTTGTGCATTTGACAATAAAATATGGCAGAGGTATTTGCTCTTGTATGGAAGTGATACGTGTGTTTATGGAAATGATGTTTGGCAATGGCCTCATGACATTATGGTTGTGATAATAATATATGACAAAAGGGATCTATATAATAGTGACTTTTATGGATGACAATGACTTATGACAATGAGTTATGATAGTGCATCTATGACAGTTATGACAATGCCTCTATAACAATGATGTGTGACAATACCTTTATGACAATATTGACAATGATGTTTGACAATACCTTCATGACAATATATGACACTGATAGGACATTAAAGACCGTGATACTACATCTTGAGGTAGAGATCTATGCTATCTATAGGGATTTGGAGACAAACATTTCAAAAGTATCTTTGCTTGACTTATGAGGATCATGTATGATCCAAGTTTGGCCCTAAGTGGCCTAATGCAATGCAAGACTTATGTCTCATGATATTTGTACATTGTATCTCAATTGAACATTTGACGAATATCTAAGAAGAAGAATTTGGTTGGTTTTCTCCCATGTGGAGTTTTTCCCTAGTCTCTGACCTAAATCTCAATGTCTCTATTGTGTATGTTTTTCTTTTATTGTTCCATATTGTTTTGTTGCATTGTTGATGCTATTGTTCTCTCTACATAATTGTTAATGATGATATGATGTTATGAGGTGAATGTAATATGAAAAATGTTGAAATTTTTTAAAATTACAACTATCTACAACAAAGAACAATCTAGCCCTAAAAATTAATACAACTAATTCAACCTATTCTCAGTTTATCTTTGTAGTTGACCAACATATTAGCTTTAGTCAACTAACTAGCCTATCCCCTCCAACAAGACCCACCTAAAAAGGGGTCCCACTCATTAGTGAAATTTTGAGATCTAAAATGGGCTTCTTAAGGAAACTAATAAAATAACAATTAAGAATTTTTAAATGAAAAGAAATAAAACCATTGTTTTAATCATATTTTCAACTTATCTCCTTATAGGTCAACTCAAATTTCAAGTGTGGGTACACATTGGAAGTAGAATTAGATTCTGCGTCCAACAAGCACCAACTCCACATACTTTTGAATAGACCCACACCAAGGAAAAATGGAAATGTATAAAAAATATGTTAGTTATTTGGAGAAGCATGTTTGACATGAATTCTCATGTACCCGCATATCTTTAGTGCATATGAGGCACTCTTGTTGGCTAAGATTCTCTCGGAGGTTGGAGGTTGCATTGTTTTAGGTTAGGGTTTGGCCTTGTTATGTGGTGTGCCGCATTTGAAAGTCGTTCTTTATAACATCCCCTCTTTTCATATTTTAGAAAAGGGAATGAGGGATATATTACTTCATACAATAATAGTTAGTATATGAGTGATTTCACTGTTAATGATAATTCTTTGTGTTATGAGCATTGTAAGGTTGGAAGAAACTAATTTTAATTCATGCAATCTTCTTTTATGCTAAAATACAAAGATATGTGATTGCTGGTAAAGAATTAGTTGCTGATCTGTTTTTTTCCAGATCTGATTTATCATCTATTTACCACTGGGATGGCAGCATATTGATACTATTTCTTCATAGATCTGTTATCTAAGTTATGTTGGGCTGATTGCAGATTTAGCATGTTGATTCGATTTCCTAGAACAATTCGATGTTTTCTGTTGGATGATCTAACCACTCGATATGTGGTGTTTACAGTCTTGAATCTTCTGTACAGCGTATTGGTTTATGCAGACCTGAAGTTTTGATTGGTGTCATAGTTCTCAAATTCCACTGTAGGGTTTAAGTTCTATGAGTGCAGGTCTGCTCTCTTGAGGTGAAATTTTTACATGCCTTATCTAACTGACATTGTCTGGTAATGTCAGTAGTAACTAAAAATAGTAGATTTCAAATGTGCTTGCATCCCTTCATCAACTTTCACTTGAAATGACTTGAAAGAGTCCAACCACAAACTTGTCATCACATAACCAATCGCACTTTTCGAACTGTTCATTCAAACTTTAAACAATTTAACCTTCTTTCCTTCACAGTATCTTGACCCTTCATACATAAAACAAATTGCAACCTGATATAGCACAAACAATGTCCTTTAAGATATAACATGACAAAATCCTAGATGATCCTATGTATAATATTTTAATTGTTTATTGAAATACATGAAACAAAAAACTTGCAATGCTGCTTTTCTGCAGTTATCAGCAAAAATAACCATATAAGGATTTAGACACGGATAATTCAAATGGAGTTATGCAATCAAAACTGTCTTATCAGTAATTTACAAGTTTTCATGGAACAAACAGTATCTCACTTCTACGACTTGCTCTACATCCAACCAAGCTAACTCATTCAAATTTGAAGATCAATAACTCAAATCACTTTTGAAAACATTATGCGTTCGAAAATTTTGCAAAATGAAAACCATGGGGCAAATATGAATAGAGTATCTAGGGCTCTATATTGAAGAAAACTTTGTATAGGAAGCTTCTCTAGCTAAGTGGTTAATTTTGAAATTCGGAAATGTAAGCTTCTGAACATAAGTTGTGCGTGGAGTCTCCTTTAGTTCATTTCCAATCTCATTAGAGACTGGCAGAATGAGGAAGAACTTTACAAAATCCAATGGAAATATAACAAAATATTCACACAAGGTACAGAGTGTAGACCACAATCACATCTCAAAATGTACAAATCACTTATAGTTGATGCAATCAAAAACCCAAAAAGAATCATGCGTGAATATCTTAAATTTAGTACACATTAAACAATGCAGAGAGCTCTTTTCAGAGAGAACCAATACATGGACTCTAGAGTATAAATACAGTGATAAAGTGCTGCTAAATAACAGAACCGGATATCTTTTTTAGAGCTTCTTCTTCCATCTTTGCAAGAAGGCAGCAGAATGTTTCAATGTCTTCAACTTCTCTACCAAAAGAAAAACTGAAGTCCTTCCACTCAAAATGACTAGATGATGATGCATCCTTCTTAAGATCAGTTGAAACCTTGACAAGGACATCGAAACCTTTCCGGTCAACTGAAAGAATCAAAGCATCCTGTGCATCAAAAGACAAACAATGAGATAAAAACTAATTAAAAGCACACAAGAAACTATACAGACTGGGAATAAGAAAACAATATCATGACATGATTTTCCTTGACTATTTAAAACTGCAAAGATAAATTATGCTTCTCTCTAAGGGCAGTAGTACAAGGATGTTCCTAGCTACAGCCATAGACATACAATGCTGCCCCTGGTAGATGGCACTCCACTTTCCAGCTCACAGCAAAATCAATTTCCTAATTTGTTGATATTTTGTAGCATCGGGAGGTATTCTCACACATGCCATTGGTGTCGGGCGTGTGAGAATAAATTTGAGACACTCACATTGTGATTTTGGCTTGCAAATCCAATGTGAATGATGTGTGGGGAAAATGGGCTAAGTGATGGGGTTTTACGGTTTTACCATAGAACATTGTTCCATAGGAACATGTCCCCTAAGGTGGGGTGTGTGTATCCTGTTGCTGCAAAATCTAGCAGGCCTTGGAAAGGGGTATCCTACAAGGCTATCACTAGACCAAGTGACAACAATAAGGTAGTAGCCCACTATCACCACAGCTACTATCTGTTGAAATTCAAATGCAAGCTAGAATTTCTGATCTTGATAATTACTTGTGACAGATGTATATATGTTTTCTTTTTAGCATTCACTGCATTCAGTTATGTCATCAAGCAATTATACATTCAATTATGCAAGTACAAAGAAAATAAAAATCACAATGCACAAAGAGACACCAAAATGTTAGGTCAATGACCAGGGCAAAACCCACAAAGGGGAAAACCCAGCAATCATTTCCTTATAGAATCATTATCAACAAGAGTGAAATCCAAGTTATAGACAAACTGACCAGTATGGTAGTATGACAGCCCAAGTGCCAAGTCAGCCCTTCCACATGTCTGTCCAGAACACAGTCTACAAGATGTCACATTTCTGTCACAGGATTGTCCACAAGACACCCCCAAATTTTGCCCTCTGTTCCAACCACAACCTTTGTGTCAACCTCAGGAACTTCACATAAGATGGCTGCCTCAGACTTCGCATCACAGAGAGATTGCCCAAGACTTTGCAATAAAGAGAGATTGCCTCAGATTTCTTTTGAAGAGATGATGTATTGATCCTTTTGGAGGAGGACAAGTCGGTAATTATAGTTGTTCATGTGAAAGGGTGCCTCTCTTGGGCATGCTGACTTGACAAAATGAAGGGCCAACTTGACCACTTGGGTTTGACTACAAATAAATTGTTGACTCTAAATATGTTTAATAATATATATTATGAAGCACGATACTAGAGACAATTTCAACACCCCCTCTTAACTAGGGAGGTATTCATAATGACTCATCAGGATTTTCTCAAGTTGAAATATTCTATAAGGAAGAATCATCAAGATTAAGATAAGCATCATCATCAATATTATAATCACCAACATCGACCACATTTCCATAACCTAGTTAGTACCCCTGACGTATGGCACATATGCATCATTTGGTATCCATAAACAAGCTCACTATAGACAAAGATTAGAGCATGATACCAAAACAAGCTCACTCTAAAAAGAGATCAGAGCACAATGTTAAAACAAGCTACTCTAGAAAGATCAGAGCATGATGCTGGGGGGCTACAACCACTGGGACCATCCTCCCTATTCCCAGTCAAAGTGACACAAGGACAACATCCCTAATCAGGTCACTATACAATGACACAGGGAGAATGATAGTCCTCTACTGGACCATTTTCCTATATAGGTCAAAGTGACACAGTGACTACAGCACTAATCAAGTCACTATACAATGACATAGGAAAATGTTTGTCTAACGGACCATTCTTCCTAATTCCGATCAATGTACTTGATATAGGGATAACATCCCTAATTCCGATCAGAGTACATAACACAAGAAGAATGTTTGTCCATGATTGTATCTAATCTATCAAACCATTATCCCTGATTTCAGTCAAAGCACTTGACACATAAATAACATCCTAATTCTAGTCAAAGTACATGACACAGGGAGAAACCATATCCATGATGCAATCATCACTCCCTCTAAACCAGAGAGGCATTCTGTATAAGCCCAAGCTTGTCTTGGAAGTACACAAACTTCCCTTAAGAAGAGGCTTTAACAACATATTGGCTATTTGCTTATTAGTGAAATATACTTAAGCTTTACTGATCCCTTCTACACCATGTCTTTCATCATGGTTGTCACTTGCACTTGATTAAAAACTGCAAGTAGCCTTTGAAGCTATACTACTTCTCATCTTTCCAGTTCAGCTGCAATATTCTCAGCCTCTGTCATACTGCTTCATGCTCATTCATGAAATTATAACAGAGCCCAAACAAAAGCAACATCTTGATAAACTCTTCCAACTTCACATGATCAATCATCACAAATGCTTTCAGGTCACCCTAACTGGGTGCTCCCTCTCACACTGATAGTCCATCATTTTGGAATATGAGGTCAACTTTCTCTGAGGACTTTCTGGCTACTCCCTTTGGAGGAAATAGCTGCTCCCTCTGACACACGAGTCCTTCAACTTTCATTAGAGATAAATCATATAGGATCATTCTTGATCCATACAACCAAGCCCAAAGTCTTCTGCAATAACAAGGCTTCATTTCACGCCCTTCAAAACCCTGCGGCAACTCTTACGACTAAGGCAAACATCTTGACATGATCCACTCCCTCTTTTTGGGAGAACCTTCTCAAATCTTGCTTCCATGTTGCCATCTGCTACACTGAATTCTCTTTGGCATAACTCAAACAACCCGCTTCCTCCAAACTTTGGTTTTATCTGGTACAATATCCTTCAAGTAAAAATTCTGGAAAATTCTCTTGCTTTGTTTTGCTCGTTCACTTCTTCCATTTGCTGCCAAAATCTAGGAAATCCTTGTCATTGACCTGAAATCCTCGCTAGGAGGTCATGGGAGAATGATTACAACCAAGAAAATGATACATAGACAAGAGACTAACCAAAAATTAAAATCAATAACAATAGTCTTAATCAAAGAGGAAAGATGTAGAATACTTATCTTCTGAGAAAAGTCATCTCCCTCTTACCCTTGGAGTTGCTTGGATTATTGCATCTTCTCTTCCTGATCCCCATCATGATGTTATTCTCCCCTTACTACAATTAGGGTTTCTTCTTTCAACAGAAACATCCAATCCTAGGCTTTTGTCAATGAACCCTAGGTTTTCTCTCCAAGCCCTTTAGGCTAGCTAGAGTTTTCAAACCCTAGATCAATGTTAAATCCCTAGAGTTTGATTTTGCACGTGAGATGAACTTCATCATTCTCATCAATTGATTACAAGATGACTTCATTTATAATTATCCTTAATTCTTTTAAACCAAGAAGTTCTGATTTTCTAAAAAATCGATGTAGTAAAAATATTTTTGTCCTTAAACTTTACTCCATCATTATGGATTTGAGTATTTGATCTCTTTTCTCATAGAAGTGTATATGACATCAATTCTAATAGAAATAGATCCATAGTATTGCATTTTGAGTTCTGCAAATCACTTTATAATTATTTTTTTTGAGCAAATCTTGAAAGAGGACTCAACATCTTCTTCACTGTGAAATTAGCATCAATATATAAAATGTATCTTAATATTTAAATGTTTTTGCAAGGTCCAATCCTTGAACAGGTTACAAGCATGAGAATTTTCTGTTAAACCTTCAACCTTGAGGAACTTGGCCTTCTAATAATATCATCAGTATGTGTAATAATTGTTGGAAATTACAACTAGGTTTGGTCTTCATAATGACCTTTGTAATCATGATAGTTGTATATTTTGTATATCATGAAAGAAAATTATATTTTATTTTATGAATAGCATGGGTTTCATAGTTAGGTCAAAAGCATGTTCTTCGTGCTTCTAGGTCTTCTTGTTATAGTCCCATTTGGACTCATTGTAACAAAAGAAAATATTTGTTTTGAGTCAAGAAAACCATTTATTCCTCCAAGACCAAGTCGGTCCAATCAAGGTGAATTTGACCCAAAGGAAGACTATTCGACCCCTCAAGAAGGCTATAAATAGAAGGAGCTTGATTCATTTGGAACACACATCTTCACAAGTTTGATATGCAATAGTGAAGAAGGAGAAAGAGTTGGAAGGACAAAGAATAGAAGAAGAAATCAAAGTCTCTTGGGTTGTCTCTCTTTCTATCTGTTGTGCATGGAATCCCCCCATAGCATGTTTTGGGGCTCAAAGCCCACGTTTTGAGTATTATTGTTGAAAAGATTCCGCAAATTGCGAGCGCGGAGCGCAAATTGTATGTCAGAGTCATAGGGTTGTCCAGCCCAAGTTTTGAATATAGTGTCGGCCTACCAATGGTTCGCGGACCATGGGATTGTATAAATAGAGCGAGGCTCTAAGTTGTAAAAAAAAAAGAGATACATAAAGAAACAAATGGAGTCTAGAAGATAGAGAGCATAGAGTAAAGGTCTAAGTGTTTTGGGTCGTAGTAGTAGGAAGAGGCTCTGCAGCTGAGTGCGCAGAGGCCTAGTAGAGTCCGCCGCTGGGTGTGCAGACCCCTGCAGCTGAGTGCGCAGGGCGGAGGCGAGTCTGTAACCAAGGAAGAAGAATAATAAAGAGAAGTTTGATTCCAAATCTTGTGTATCTGTTTTGAGTTATTATATGGTTGATATCTTTTGCAATTATACTGTTTTATTTATCGCGCGCACTGATATGAATGGTGAACACTGTTAAGTATAACTAAACACATGCAGATAAGCTAAGTGATCAACTAATATCGAGTTGATAGTAAGGGATTAGGTACTAACGCGGATCGAGCCCCGAGTAGGGTTGCACGAAGGCAGCATCGCACGCTGCGAGGTACTGATAGGTGCGCATAGCGACATGCATGCAGGGTCAAACCGCGAACCACCAAAAATCATCAGACATCTCCAGGGTGCGGAAACCTGGTTCTAACACCCTCCCATACTACTTCGGGTGAGACCTTAGTCCACGCTCGGCGGAATGTTGCCGAAAGGGCCAGTAGTACTAGGATTTGTTTGGCTAAATCACCTCTAAGCCTGGGTCAGGCCCCAACAAGCCAATAAATGGTTCCGTTGTTGGAACTAGAATCCGCATAAGGGATGTTTGAAATCGTGTCACTGGAATCCAACCAAGAAAGAAATTGAAGGGTGGTTGGACAAGAAGATTCACAAGTTCACGACACAGGAAAACAGGAATCCACGAGTATCTAAGGAATAGATAGTGGTTGGAGTGCTACTTATATACGAAAATCCACAAAATTTTCTTTGCATCCTTTCCTGCTGAGCTATATGAGTGGATCGCGAAGCTAGTAGACAGTCGGGAAGGTGCAGGCTCGATAAACCAATCGTGTGGACTCCGGAATTAGTGCGCAGATTAGAAGCATCAGAAGACAAGATCACGCGGGCTATGGACCATTGGCTCAATCGGATTATAGGAGGATTTATCACTGAGTTCGTGGTAGATACGACCGTCAGCTACAGTGAGGCAGAAAGACGCTTCCTCAAAGGACCGCGAGGTAAGTATATTAAAACGTTGAACACCTGGATTAAGATGCTATTGTCTGAAAAGCGGGTTATGCGAATAAATTAATGTTTGAGACTACGTGAAGTGGGAAGATCTACAGAAATAGAAGTAGTGAAGAGTTAGAAACTAGCCCCTTAATTTCACCCTCGCGGAAAGCGAGGAAGAGCTCGCGGAAGTTTCTCCGAGAAGCGCGGTTAGTTTGATAAGGCAGCGAATTCCGCGCTTACCACCTACATCGCCACCTGTCTCACCTCTTCACCTCAATCTCCACCCACCCCACCTCCCCTGCCACCACAGTTCAATATGATGAGTGCGATCAAACTGCTGGTATTCAGAGGAGTAGGGAATGAAGATCCGGACCAATTCTGGTTCGTGGTAAGGGCAGTATGGGAAGCACAAGGAGTCGTGGATGACAATATAAAGAAGGTTACGCTGGTAAGCGCGTTACATGATCGCACATTAACATGGTACATTAAGCATTCTAATGACCATCCAAAAGCAAGAATTGTAGAAATCCAGGCCGCACTAAACAAGGAATTTAGCAGGCCAAAGTCGGAGACACAAGCAATTATCGGGTTAAGGAGATCGCAATGCTCCCGGGCGAGATCCCCTGGGATCTGGACCAGAGGTTGAAGAGTATGATTCGTGAAGCCAACATGACTTTGACGGATGGACAGCACCGTGCTTGGTTTGTAGCATCATTAACACCGCATTTAAGGACGACGCTGTGACAACAAAAGCTTTCCACCCAGGCCGAAGCCTTGGAGATGGCAATGAGATTGCATGAGACCCCTATACAAGATCATGGTCTGGGAGTCCAACAAATCCATGCGCAATTGCAAAATTTGTGTTTGGAAATGCAGAGTTTGAAACAGGACAGGACACCTCGGCTAGAGGCGCGCGAGGAGGTATGATGCATAAAATGTAAAGGCCAGGGGCATGACAAGGACCACTGTCCAGTTTTTGCAAATTACCTGGCGGGACGAGGGCCGATGCCGTTAAGATTTGAGGCACAAGTAGGACCAAGCGTGGCGCCTGCACTATGGTGCGTGATTTGTCAGATAGGAGGAAAACATACTACGGATAATTGTCATCTATTGTAGAAGTATAAGCAGACGTCCCAGCAATTGTTTTGTAATTTCTGCAGGTCAGTAGGCCATGATGAACGCACTTGTAGAAGCTACGAACTAATGATGGATCAGACTCTTGCCTACAGGGTTCAGACTAAAACGCGAGCCCTCGACCCAAATGCAGGAATGGTGCGTGCTGGATTTCAAGGGCGCGGACGAGGTCGAGGAGGAATGGGACTAGGAAGGGGTCACGGACAACTAATTTGTTACAATTGCGGAGGACCAAGACACTATGCCTGCGATTGTACGAATCCGACAAGAACATCATATTTGTATTGTACTCAGTTTGATCATGAGGCAGAAGACTACCCTACCTTGATAGCGAGGCTGCGTGAAAAAGGGGTACTCCAACCTCCCCCGACTCAAAATTTGCAATGATGAGGTTTGAGCCGCGCGAAGAAGACCCGAATGTAAACATAGTGCTCAGAAGCGGTATCACCACTGGAGATGATAAAGGGAAGCAGTCAGAATAAAGTGCGTGGGTTCGCAAGGCTCCTAGAAAGGAACTTGAATTTGATTTGGAACGCGCGAAGGAGACGTTCATGGAAGCTAAGAAGAGCTTCACGGAGGCCTCCACTTCAGGTAGTAAGGATCAACTAGAACCAGGGATGGATCTTTCAATGCTCACTACCTTTTTGGAGACATGCATGAAACTGCTGCGTGACAGCAAGGTAATAAAAGGACTACAGGAACTTATCATTAGGTGAGCGAGGTCAGGAGAACTGCGCATGGTCCGGAAACTTGAAAAGCATGCATTGCGCACAAAAAGAGAAATGAGGTTGACTGCGCAAATTGACGAGTATGAAATGGATCAGGTAATCCTGGATCTTGGATCAGACGCGAATGTACTACCGAAACAAACATGGAAACGCATGGGCAAACCCACACTACAATGGTCTCCTATTCAATTGCGAATGGCGAACCAATAGAAGATCCTCCCCATGGGGAGATTGCAAGGGGTAATGGTGGATATTGAAGGCGCGAGTGTATTGGCGGATTTCGAAGTGATAGAGATTGTCGACGACAACAATCACTACACTAGGAATAGATTGGGCCACCGATATGAACAGTCATGAATCTGAAGAAGCGCAAAATGATTTTTGAGAAAAAGTCATTATGCATAGTAGTACTACTAGATCCGGCCGAAGGAGCGCGATACACTAAACCGGTGCACGACGATGATAGTGATGACGATCTCGATTGCATCTACAAGATAACCGCGCGAGAACAGGACTGAGTGAACCCAACTGCAGATGGTAGGATTTCGTGGGAGCGCGAAAGCTCCTGCATTTCGGATTCAGACGAAGAAATAGAGCGATGGCAGAATCAGCTGCATGAAGTAACAACGTTTAATTGCAACATGATGGTTAGATCACTGCGTTGCGTGACAACAGAGGTAAGGGATCTGCCTATGTATGATGAGTTGACAACGGTCGATGAATTCCTGGACAAATTTGAAAGCGCAGTGCGAGAACAGCAACGGTTCGATGTTTTGAAATGGGCACTGAGTGCGACGCCTGCAAGATGGTGGGGTACACATCAGGGAAATTTTGAGGACTGGCACGGATGCAGAAGGATGATGTGCCTACGGTTTGGGAAACTACAGATGCGACTAGTAGACAAGTATGACGGATGGGATGATCCACGTACACACCTTGTGAAATGGACCAAGGTCTACGGAGAAGAGCCACAACTTGAATGGGTACATATTCTATCATACCCTAGATGTCATACCCATGAATTGGTATACCAAGACGGAGCTCCCCCATGGTACAAGCGAAGGGGATATCTTGCGCGAGGGATTTCTGTTAACTTTCACGTTTGAAGATCGTTGGTGGGATACCATTGACGATGCACTATAGGCAGTAAAGGTAGCTATCTTCAAAATATCCCAGGAGCCAATGGAGGCACTTCAGCTAGAATGGGCGACACAACTGAGTTGCGCGCTGGAGTGTTACAATGTAACTATTGAGGAGGATGATGAGGACCCACAAAATATTAACATTCCAGAAACGGAAGGCTGTCGCGAGGTTCGTGGACCTTCGATTGAGGACCCTGACATCATCGCGCCGCTAAAAACAAAGCAGGGAAACATTGTAACAGAGGCGGAGCCAAAGTATGCAACACTTGGGGACTATTGGGATGATGCCAAGGTGGCTAAGGTCGTTGAGTTACTCTGCGAATACCAAGATTTGTTCCTAACCAAAATTATGGACTTAAAAGGGATCATTGGCAACTTAGGGATGATGAAGATCACCCTGAAACCTGACGTGAAGCCGGTTAAGCAGTAACCTTACCGCTTGAATCCGAAATATAAGGGAAAGGTCCACAAAGAATTAGACAAAATGCTCGTAGCTGGAATTATTGTGCCAGTGGAAGAATCCGACTGGG
>APFE031223832.1:105813-123109 GCA_000404065.3 Pinus taeda
CAGCAGCAAAACGGTCAACCCTTTGACCTCGATTTTTGGGCCAGGTAGTACGGCCTTCAAAAATCGAATCTTCCACAAAGTTTCAGCTTGATTGGACCAAGCGTTGACCAAAGTCAACGCTGGTCAAACTTCTGCGAAACCCTAGCAGCAGAAAACTCCTCTTCGTCCTTCCCACGTGTAGCTGAAATTCGTCCTCTAGGTAGCTCGTACTCTTTAGGATGAGAGAGGAAGATGTGAGTTGTGTTGTGATCAAATTCTCTCCAACTTTTCCTGTATTTATATCCATCAATGAGGGTGTGTGACACATCTGTTGGGCATGTGAGCCAACATTACAAAACTGGCTGACCTTGCACATATAATTTATTAAGAATAATAAATTCAACATATAAGTTCTGCTCATCGGATTAAGACTATTTTTATATGGATTTTACACCTCTCAGAAAGAGGAATCCAACAAAAATATTAGCCTCTTAATCTGAGCATCAGAACATGGAGTTTGGACCTAGTTGTCCAAATTTAACAATGGGGTTGCTTTCAATACACCGTTATGTCATTTGGATTGAAGAACGTGCCAACCATCTTTTCGCACATCGTTGTGGCTGCATTCAAAGAATACGTCCACAAGTTCTTGGAGGTCTATCTGGATGATTGGATTGTCTTTGGATTAATTAAGCACCATGTAGCAAGCTTACGCTTGATGTTAGATACTTGCCGTCGACACCAGATTGCGCTGAACCTTAAGAAGTGCACATTCCTCGTTCCCTTTGGAAACCTGCTAGGAAATGTGGTCTGCAAACAAGGACTGATGGTGGACTTTGCAAAGATTGTCGTTATTCTAAATTTGGAAGCACCGCGAAGTGTTAAACAACTGCGCGCTACCTTGGGACACACCAGATACTATAGGAAGTTCATCAAAAGTTATGCCCAAATAACAACGCCGATGGAAAAACTATTGAAAAAGGATGTTACATATTGCTGGAATGATGATTGCATGAAGAGTTTGGATGTCCTGAAGGGGAAACTGGCCCTCGCTCTAATCCTGGTCTTCCCAAAATGGGATGTGGAATTTCATGTACATGTTGATGCGTCGTGTATTGCGCTGGGAGCAGTACTCACACAGGAGGGCGCGGAGGGCGTAGATCACCCGATCGCGTTTGCAAGTTGGAGATTGTCCAAAGCAGAAAAGAACTATTCCACCACCGAGCGCGAGGGGTTAGCAATGGTGTACACGCTTCAAAAATACCGACACTATTTACTCGGAGGACATTTCAAGATGTCTATCGACCGTTCCACGTTGAAATACCTGGTCAATAAGCCTATGTTGGTGGGGCGCATATGCAGATGGCTCTTACTGTTCCAAGAATATGATTTTGAGGTCATAGTCAAGCCGGGACGCCTGAACGCAGGACCAGATCACTTGTCACGAATTGAGACAGGTGAGGAACCCACGAATTTGGAGGGACTACTTGATGCACAGCGCTTTGCAGTGCGCGTCGCGGACGGACACTTCGAAGATATAATCCAATTTCTAACAATAGGGACTAGACCGAAGGAATACTCAGTCCAACAGAAAAAGGAATTGGTGGTGGCGCAGCGGACTTTTCTGTCATCACGGGGCACCTATACAAAATGGGAAATGATGAGATATTGCGAAAATACGTACCTGAATTTGAACACGGTCAGATCCTCGTGGAAGCACATGGGGGAGCTGCAGGAGGACACTATGCAGGACGCGTGACCGCACAAAAGATTCTTCGTGTTGGGTTATGGTGGCCAACCTTGCACCAGGATTCGAAAGCGCACTGTAAGGCTTGCGATATATGTCAAAGGACTGGAAAACCCTCGTGGAGGGACGTGATGCCATTAAATCCACAAATGACACTGCAGCCGTTTGAAAAATGGGCAATCGACTTTGTGGGACCGATCAAACCTCAGGGAAATACGGGCGTGCGCTGCATCATCACCGCGACAGAGTACCTAACACGATGGGCGAAAGCACAGCCGGTCTAAAACTGCACGACTGCTACGGCCGTGAAGTTTTTGTTCGAAAACGTATTGACCCGATTTGGCTGTCCGAAAATCTTAATCAGTGATTGCGGAACACATTTCCTAAATGAAACCATCAGCGCGCTCACAAAAGAGTTCCAGGTGTATCATTAGAAAAGTACACTGTACCACCCACAAGCTAATGGGACAGTAGAGGCATTCAACAAAATACTGGAGGCTGCACTGACCAAAGTGTGCAATGCGCAGCGAAACAACTGGGACCTGTGCGTACCTGTCGTACTATGGGCGTACAGGGCAATGTGCAAGAAATTGACGGGACAGACACCTTTCTGGTTAGTTTATGGTGTGGAAGTTGTCATGCCGATGGAATACATCGTACCTAGTTTGCGAATAGCAGCACTCACAGGGATGATGGACCACGAAACTCTGGAGGAAAGGCTCGCGCAATTGGATGAACTCGAGGAGGAATGGTTTTTGGCTGGATTTCATCAGCAGGTACAAAAGCAGTATGAAAAAGCCTGGCACGACCGCCATATCAAGTTGCGCACCTTCAAGGTAAACGACTTAGTGCTGCTGTATGACAGTAAGTTTGAAAAATTTCTGGGAAAATTCAGAATGCACTGGTTCGGACCATACGTGGTTAAGGAGGTCACAGACGGAGGCGTGGTCCAGCTAGTCAAACTAAATGGAGAACCCTTCGCAGGCAAAGTAAATGGTAATTGCTTGAAGCCCTACACGGGTGGGCCGACTATATGACTAACCGGCCAAAGCATAGTCTTCACAACCCGAGGAGGCGGACAAGGGCGCGGGACTATAAACATACGCAGCAGATGTCGGTATAGATTAAGGACCCAATTTAGACACGGAGGTCTCAGAAGACAGAATGCAGCAAGTTCAACAGGCAGCAACTTAGTGCGTTACTGACATTCAGTTCGTTCGGGACCAACTGGAGGGACTCCACGCCAAGATCGCCACGCCGACAGAGTGACTCGAGGACGAGTCACGATGTTTTGTTGGGGCTCTGTTGGGCATGGAATCCCCCCACAACATGTTTTGGGGCTCAAAGCCCAAGTTTTGAGTATTATTGTTGAAAAGACTCCGCGAATTGCGTGTGCGGAGCGCAAATTGTATGTTAGAGTCATAGGGTTGTCTGCCCTAAGTTTTGAATGTAGTGTCGGCCTACCCATGGTCCGCGGACCATGGGATTGTATAAAAGAGCGAGGCTCTAAGTTGTAAAAAAAAAAGAGATACATAGAGAAACGAATAGAGTCTAGAAGATAGCGAGCATAGAGTAAAGGTCTAAGTGCTTTGGGTCGTAGTAATAGGAAGAGGCTCTACAACTGAGTGCACAGAGGCCTAGTAGAGTCCGTCGCTGAGTGCGCGAACTCCTACAGTTGAGTGCGCAGGGCGGAGGCGAGTTTGTAACCAAGGAAGAAGAATAATAAAGAGAAGTTTGATTCCAAATCTTGTGTATCTGTTTTGAGTTTTTGTATGGTTGATATCTTTTGCAATTATACTATTTTATTTATCGCGCGCACTGATATGAATGGTGAACATTGTTAAGTATAACTAAACACATGCAGATAAGCTAAGTGATCAACTAATATCGGGTTGATAGTAAGGGATTGGGTACTAATGCGGATCGAGCCCCGAGTAGGGCTGCGCGAAGGCAACATCACAGGTTGCAAGTCGCTGATAGGTGCGCGTAGCGCCGTGCGCGCAGGTCAAACCGCGGACCACCAAAAATCATCAGACATCTCTAGGGTGCGGAAACCTGGTTCTAGCACCCTCCCATACTACTTCGGGTGAGACCTCAGTTTGCGCTCCGCGGATTGTTGCCGAAAGGGCCAGCAGTACCGGGATTTGTTTGGCCAAATCACCTCTGAACCTGGGTCAGGCCCCTACAAGCCAACACTATCCACACATGCGAAGTTGCTAGGGTGTTCTATGTAGTTTCCAGTTGCATGAAGCTGAAATTGTAGGGCCAAAATTCTAAAGTGAAGTTGCAGGGCTGAAATTTTGGATGTAACGCTGCAAATTCGAAGTTTTGAAGTTGCCTTGAAGAAGACCTTCCTAGTGGGCTAACTTGGTGCTTGGGAGGATTTTGGGATTTGGTATTTGGGTCTTAGAAGACTACTTGTAAGAGGATTCTACAAGAAGAGAAGCTTTCTTTCGGGGTTTTCCCCTTAGAGAGAATTTCCTTTGGCTTGGAGCCTATATCTTGTGTACTTCGTCTTGTTGTGATCTTCATTGTTTTGATAATTGCTTGATGAACAAAGAATAATAAGTAATAAAAGGCCAACTAACATCACAAGTGATTATCAAGTAAAAGAAAGTCATCTATAATCAACAAAACCCTTGATTTTCCAACATGGTATCAGAGCTAAGGTACAAGAAGTAGATTAACGATCACATCCTAATTGGCACTATGGCAAGGATTATGAAGAAGGGTTTCAAGTTTCTTATGAATCTCACTACATCCATCAAGGGTTACATCTTGAAGATCATTTCCAAGTTAGAAGTAATGGATGGAAGTTTATTTTCCACTTTGTTTAGGACTTTCAAGGATGACAATGTATGGGTTATTGACAGTGGTGCTTCCAGACATATGACAGGAGAATGCAGCCAACTCCAGACTTTGTCAAATGGAAACTCCTCTCATTCAATAGAACTTGGAGATAAAAAGAGCTATTTGGTGAAAGGGATTGAATTTACTTCGTTGGAGCTCGAGTCTAGTGGAACTATTCACCTCAACAATATTCTCTTTGTTCCAAGTTTGAAGAAAAACTTACTTTCTATTTCTTGTCTAGAGGATAAGGGTGATAGAATTAGGTTTGTTGATGGCAAGGTTTTGGTTTGGGGTAAGGAATCTAGTATTGATCATGCTAGGGTAATTGGGATTCATGAGGGGACATTGTATAGACCAGAGTTGCGGGGCAGTGCTCCCCCCCCTTCGAACCTGCTCCCAATCTGCGCTCCGGGCGGGAGCGGGTCGGGAGCGCGCTCCCGATAAAAAAATTTCTGCTCCCTGCCAAAATTGGGAGCGATATCAGGAGTGTCACTCCTGTCGCTCTCGGAGCGAAAATTACAGCTCGGGAGCGATGAGGGAGCGATCGCTCCCGAGCGTTAAATTTTCGCTCCGGGAGCGATTCGACCGACGACGGGAGCGATCCGGCGGAAAAAAGAATCGCGGACGCCAAAAAAAAAATCAAATTTAAAAAAAAAAATTTGTTTTAAAAACACAATGGGGCAAAAAAAATTTCATTATCACTTGAATGAGTTGAGTAGAAGCTGGAGAGCAAGATCAAAGGAGCGAGGAGAAGCGAGGAGCAAGCGCCGAGGAGCAAGGAGCAAGCCTGCAAAGAGGTAAGTAACTTAGTAATTTAGCTAGTTTAGTTAGTTTAATTTAGTTAGGTAGTAATTTAGTTAATTTAGTTTATTAACTTTATTTAGTAAAAAAATCATGAATCTAAATTAAATTAATTAATCTAAATAAATTAAATTAATTTGGCAGATTCAAAAGCCTACAAATATCAAAACATCATGGACCTGGCTTATATTTCTTGGCATTTTCCTCTTCTTGGTCCCTTTTATGGTTATTATGGCGCTGGAGAGTAGGAAACGGAGGGGCCAAAATGAAGAGGGAGATGAAGAAACTGGAGAAAGTGGATTTGATGAAAACCCCTGGTGAGGAGGAGCTGGAGGAGGGTGAACATGACTCTCAAAAACTAAACAAGACCAAACCCCATTGTGGAAATATGTTAACAGGCCTGAAGCAGGGAGAGGGGGTGGAACCACTAAATTTCATTGCCCCCATTGCAACAATGATTACTCAGGTTCATACACCCGTGCCAGAAAACACCTCTGCGGGAAAAGGCCATGGGATGGAGCCAAACAAATAGGAATCAAAACTTGTCCAGCGGTGTTAGCAGCGGATAGAGCCAAATACATAAGGGAAGAAGAGGAAGCCCAATACAAATCAAAAAAATCAAGAGGTTTCTTTGAACCAAGCTCACAATCACAAGCACAAAGAACTCCTTCAGCATCCTCCCAAGGCAGTGGATATGGAGGCCACAGGGTCATCAGCTTAAGGCGTAGAACCATATCAAATTTCCTTGATGAGGGGTGTAGGGATGATGTGGATTCAAGGTTACAGGTTTCTCTATGCATGTGGATACCATTCAATGTTCTTCGCTCACCTTATTGGCACGAAATGGTTTCTGCCATAAATGATGCCCCTAAAGGATACAAGAGCCCTGGATATGACAAGGCAAGAATCATTGGACTTGATCATGAAAAAGAAAAAATATCACATTCTTTGAATAGAATGACAAGTTCTTGGACTGACCATGGGGTGTCCATTGTATCTGATAGATGGACAAATGTAAAAGGCAAGCCATTGATAAGTGTTCTCGTTGTGTCTGTTAGTGGTGCCATCTTTCTGACTGCACATGATTACTAAGACAAGTTCAGGACCGCCATCAACATTGCAGAAGCATTACTTGAAACAATTGACCGTATTGGGCCATACAATGTCATCCCAGTCATCACTGATAATGCTCCTAATTGTAAGGTAGCGAGAGCAATTATTGAGGATAAATACCCCAACATATTTTGGTCTAGATGTTTGGTTCACACATTGAACCTTCTGATGCATGATGTTGTCAAGAACAAAAATGCACAATACAAATGGATTGGTGATTTGTACAAGAAAGGCAAACAAATGATAGAATTTATTACAAATCATAGCAATACCCATGGCCTTTTCCGCAGTCACTTCTAGATTGGAGTTGTTGAAGATTGCGAAGACCAGATTTGGTAGCTATTACCTCACCTTCAAGGGCCTTTTGAAGGTAAGAGAGTCATTGGCTAGCATGGTATCAAATCCACATTGGCAGGGATTAAAGGAAAGGGCTACAAATGCAGCTGACAAGCGAGGTTTTGAACTGGTGGGCCGCTCTTGATGGTCAGTTTTGGACAAGTGTGAGGCAAGTATTGGATTTCACCAAGCCCATTTATCACATTATTCGATTTGCAAATACAGACAAACCAATGATTGGCGAGGTGTATGAGTAGATGGATACCATGTTGGGGCAAATAAAAGATATTGTTCATAACAGAGATCCCGACTTGTACAAACCGATTCACGATTGTGTGTGTGAACAGTGGAATAGACTTAATCTTCCACTACATTGCTTGGCGTATATCCTTACGCCAAAATACTACTCTACGTCTTGGTTGGGCCAACCTGCAGCAGGGGGTGGGGTTAGGACCAAACCCCATTTAGATCCAGAGGTAACTAGAGGATATTTGGAAGCATTAGAAAAATTGGTACCTGACAGGGAGGAATGTGCAGCTGTGCGCCTTGAAATAGGCAGATACTTCAGTGGCACTAGTTTGTATGGTAACTTCCATGCAATGGATGACAGAGATAGATTTGATACTCTCACATGGTGGGAAACATATGGCGGGCAGGGACTTTTGCCAAAATTGGCAAAAAAAGTTCTTTCACAGGTTGTAAATACTTCTTCTGCAGAGAGGTGTTGGAGCACCTACAGCTACATACATAATGTGAAAAGGAACAGACTCAATGAAAACCGAGCAGAAAGCTTGGTTTATGTGCACTACAACTTGAGGTTGTTGAGTCATTACTGTGATCGGGCTTATGAGGATCCCACATATAAAATTTGGGACAATCACCCAGAGGATGACAATTTGGAGGATGGCATTGTACATATTGAAGAACTGGAAGAGGAACTTGTAAGGGATGAAGATGATGCTTCCATGCCACCTCCACCACCTCCACCATCCAGTAGCAGTGCTCGAGGTCCGAGTCTTGTTCCTTTGCTGTCGCCACCTCCATCTACACCCTCACGTGGAGGTTCTAGTTCTGGTCGTTGGTCTGTGCGGGAGACTCCGAGAAGACCACCACGACCTCCTTATACTCCTGGAGACTCTCGTGGCAAGGGCCACATGTAGATTTATCATTTACAGTTTACTTGTCTTTTTTAATTTCTATTGGACTTTAGTTTTAACTTTTCATAACTGTTGAGTTTTGAGTCCTTGACTCTTGACTCTTGACTCTTTCATATCATAATGATATTTTTTGTAAACAATATATCATTGTGACAATGAAAATTTGAAGTTTGAAGTTGGCAATTATGATTCATTGGTAATGATTGTGAATTATGAATATGATGCTTCGTGAAAGACTAAAGTTGTTTCATTTCATTTCATTATTCATGTTTCATTTTATAACATTTCATTTCATGTTAACAGTTAGCAGTTAGGACTTAGAAATATCTAAGATATTACTTCTTGTAATGGTTAAACTTAGCTTACAAGTACAACTTTGGTGATCAATGATGATAAATGTTATATATTGAATTTTCAATTTTGAAAGCTTGAAGTTGAAACTTCAAGATTGAATTTGATGAATCATGATTCACGAGACTCAATATGTTGCAGTTGTAATACATATTTTACTAACTTGTGGACATGGTTGATGAAGATTATAACTTCTAGATGATTGATGTGATATGGTTCAATGATCAATCTATGTTTTTTTATGTTTTTTATATCTAATTCATCATTCTACATGTTTTTGTTGACATATATATATCAAAAATTAAAAAATATATATATTTTTAAAAAATCGCTCTGGGATTCGCTCCCAAATTGGGAGCTTCTGAAAATGTCGCTCCTGCTCCCGTTTTTGCTCTCGCTTCCCGCTTTCGTTCCCGCTCCCCGCTTTCGCTCCCGCTCCCAAGTAACATTGGTATATACTTTTTACACCTCTCTCTCAAGCCTAAGTTCACTTACATGTGAACCCTTCTGAACTATGGCATGGAAGATATGGACACCTTCATTATAAGATTTTGCCATCTCTAAATCAATGGCATCCCTGAATTGAAGGAAGAACATGAAGGGACCTGTAAGGGTTGTGTTCTAGGAAAGAAAATAAAGAAGCCATTTGCAAAAAGTGATACCAGATCTAAGGAAATTTTAGATCTCATCCAAGTCACCTAACACGAGGACATGGGACATGTGATTCATAGTTACGGAAATTCTCATGATGATACAAATTCAGACATATGCCTAGATTCTACATTGTAAATTTGTAACATTATGCATACAAATACAATTGTGATAGATTCATCAATGATCCAATGAGAAAGACAAGAAATTAACAATAAGCTACAATTTCCTCATTAAGTCATCAAAATCAAAATGTGTTACATAGGTACGGAGTCCTGAGAACTCCTAATTAGGAATGCCAATGACAAATAGAAATAGCAAATACAAAACAACTACAAGGTAGTAGGTACCTCATCAATCATCATCATCAAAATTAGCATCACTGTCACAGTCACCACTACTCTCCTCTGCATCCTCCTCCTTTGTATCTAATGTAGTTTCTGCATCTACTAGTGTGGAGGATGACCCCTCAAGAGTATCACCATCATCAAAAGGGATGGGCTCTAGCACTAGCTCATTAATATCCAAGTTGGCCAATACCAACTCAACACTGCTGTCCAAAGTGCAGACCCATATCATCAGGAAACACACTCCTAAACCCTTTTCTACTCACTCTCGCACACCCACAACAAGAGAGACATTACAATGAAGAGAAAGCGGCCCTAATAGAACTTTTAAAGAGTCGTGGCATGCTTTTTGAGAGGGAAACACGTCCCAAAATCGTGACACATTGCTCAGGAGAAACGAATTTGCTAGGTCCACGAATCCCTTGTGTTTGGACATGCTCGACCCACGAATCAGAGATGTGTCCCTCAAGAATTGTGTCTGAAAAGCGGGATTCATGACACGCGGGGGGAGTGGGAGGGAGGGAAAGTCTAGTTTCATAGGATCTCATACACTCTGATGTATATGGTCCTATGGCAGTAAAATCTCTTGGTGGGCATCAATTTTAGGTAACCTTTGTTGATGATTTCTCAAGGAAAACTTGGTTATACCTCTTCAAGAACAAAGATGACGTATTCAAGAAGTTTCAAGAATTTAGGAATGAAGTAGAGAATCTGACTGAAAGAAAGATAAAGACTCTAAGGTCCAACAATGGTGGAGAATATACCTCTAAATAACTGACAACGTTTTACAAGGAAGCAGGGATTAAGAGGGAGCTAATTGTTCCTTATAATCCCGAACAGAATGGCATGGCTAAAAGGAAAAAGTAGAACAATTAAAGAATGTGTCAGAGCCATGCTTCATGATCAAGATCTCCCTCAATTCTTGTGGGGAGAAGCATGTGTAACAACTGTCTACATGCAGAACTGAAGTCCTCACAAGATTCTCAACAACATGACACCGGAAGAAGCATTTATAGGAAAGAAGTCGAGTGTGGATCATCTACAAATATTTGGGTGTCCTGTTTATATGCATATTCCAAATGAAAAAAGGAAGAAGTTGGATCCTACTAGTCTAAAGGGCATCTTTGTGTGAAAATTTCTTAATCTCCACATCAGAAATCCTATTGCAATCACTGGTTTATCATCTCCTACTTGTTTTTACATTCAACAAGTTATTTAATTATTTAAACACTGATGAAAAACACTACTGTAAACTACATTGACATACAAATCATAAACTGAAATAGATATGAGACAAACACATAAGGGACATTGTTATTTTGGACAAACATCCTCGGAAAAACCCAATGCGGGAAAACCGATGCAACATATAGAGGGTTTGTATTATTAAGCAAGAAAAATCTGAGTACAACAAGTTGCCTCTCACACTGGCTAACCTTTCCGAGAAATATCGGCAGCAAGAAATACATAAGAGAGTTTACCTCGTTCTCCAACTCACAACTGATCCACTAAGTGGCCTAACTTTGGCAAGCACTGCGAAAATCCCAGCGCAATCTCTGCTTGGGCCAACGTCTTTCCTCTGGGAGACTGCATCACTCCTTCTACTAGATCGATTTGTTGGAGGAAGATTGTTGTTCAACCCTCACGGCTCAAAACTTCGCTTCTCCAGCAAAATCTCGAACTTCTGACAATTATCTTGCACTACCACTACAAGAGACCCTCTTGGCCCGCATCAGCTCTGCGTGAGCCCCTTCCTAGGCTGCGTAGGCCTCTGCACTGCCTCTTTGATGCTACTGCTGCCTCTCGTTGGCTCGTAACTCCTTTCTGATCCAACTCTCTCCTTCTGCCCCTCTCACTGCAACTCAGATCACCTATTCGATTTTCTCAGCAAACCTCACCCCAGAAAAATCAAATTGACTGATCAACTTGGTGTGTTTCTCCAATTGACCCTCAAGCCTCCTCTTATACTTTTCCTGTTGATGAATCAACGATCGAGATTAAGTCCCTAATCAATGGCTAAGATTAATACAGACTTGATCCTCGTCTCTTAGAAGCTTCTCACCCATCTTTTTATTAATACCCATTAATATTTTTATTTTCCTAAGTTCAGACTTACGAACCCCATTAAAAATATTAATTATTTTAATAGCTCATCATCGAGATGGAATCTCTCCAAACGATTTCTAGGTTTTGGAGATCTCATGTATTCTAGCTCCTAAACAAAATTTTGGAACTAGAGCACATCTGATGCTACGCAAAATCAACACTTTGTTGGATATAGCGCGTCATCAAAAGCTTATAGAATCTATATTAAAGAGGATTGTCGAATTGAAGAAGCAGGGACGTCATCTTTGATGAAAATATAGCTTACAAGAAATCAAGATATGTTCTAGTTGATTCAAATGAAGAAGAGGTACCTATTTTTGAGGATATCTATAGGGATAACAATGTCAAGATTCTACATCAAATAAAGAAGATGTTGAAGGACCTAGTGAACCTGTTCAGCAAGTTATTGTTCCTGAAATCCATAAGAGACCTGCTTGGTTGAGGAAGCCTCTACAAGAAGCAGAAGGACATACAACAAAAGGAACAATCAGAGAATGTAAAAGACCTAGAAGGTATTCTGGTTATGCTGCATATATGACAAAGCTCATTGAAGCTGAACCTTCCTTCTATGAAGATGCGGCGAAACATCAAGAACGGAGTAATGCAATGTAGGAAGAATACCGATCAATTATGAAGAATGATGTCTCCGAAATTGTTCCTAGGCCAAGTGACAAATCAATAGCCACTTCAAAATGGATATATAAAATAAAGCATGTTGCGGATGGAAGCATTGATAAATTCAAAGCAATGTTTTTAGCAAGAGGCTTCTCACAAAAAGAAGGTATTGATTACGAAGAAACCTTTGCTCCTATAGCTAGATATACAACAATCAGATCTCTTATCTCTTTGGTTGCTACTATGGGATGGAACATTCATCAAATGGATGTTATGACAACTTTTCTAGAATGGGGCTATTAATGAAGAGGTTTACACAAGAAATCTCAAGGATTTGAAATAAATTAGAGGGCGTCTCATGTTTGCAAACTAAAGAAAGCTCTACATGGCTTAAAGCAAGCACCTAGAGCTTGGTCTGCGAGGATGAATGTAATCAATGAATGGAATGAATTGATTTACAATGAGCAATGAAGCTCAATAAATAATACAAAAGTATTTACAAAAACAACAAGTTTCTACTAAGAAAATAGAAACAACAAGTTTCTAATAAGAAACTGCTAATAAGATCAAAGACGATCTTATCTACATAAATGAGCATTAAACACTAAAATAGCATTATTCTAATACCCTCCCTTATTCTCAATCTATTTACAACACCTATAGACCCTCTAAATTTTACAAACTTATCAAGACCAAGGGGTTTGGTGAAAATGTCTGTTCGCTGCTCCATTGTGGGAACATACAACAACTGAAAAGATCCGTCTTCAACAAGCTGTCGAATGTAGTGACAATGGGTTTCCACATGCTTTGTTCGTTCATGGAAGACTGGATTCCTGGCAAGTTTGAGCACTCCTTGATTATCACAGAACAAGGGAATAGGACCTGCCTAGGAAACATGCATATCCGCAAGCATACGTCGAAGCCAAACTGCCTCACAAGATACCTTAACTGCTCCCCGATACTCTGCTTTTGTCGAGGAGAGAGCCACTGCCTGCTGCTTCTTACTAGTCCATGTGACAGCACCGGATCCCAGACTAAACACATACCCAGCTGTAGATTTACGGTCATCAACCGAACCTGCCCAATCGGAATCTGTGTAACTAATGAGTGTAGGATTTGAACTCCGAGTGTATAGAAGTCCATAATCAGGAGTGCCACTCACATAACGCAGCACACGCTTCACTGCTATCCAATGATCAGCCTTAGGAGCTGACATGAAGCGTGAAATGTAGCTCACTGCAAAACTGATATCAAGTTTAGTGGCAGTAAGGTAGATGAGGTTGCCCACTAATTGCCTGAATAAAGATTCATCCACAAGTGGTGAGGATGACTGAGCTGAAAGTTTGAGCCTTGGTTCCATAGGAGTCATGGCAGGTTTGCAATACTGCATTCTGAACCTGTCCACAAGACTTCTGGCATACTTGGACTGAGAGAAAGATGTTGTTCTCAATCTGCCAGACTTCAACCCCCAAACAGTAATGAAGAAGTCCCAAATCTGTCATATCAAAAGCGCTGCACAAATCCTGTTTGATCCCATGGATCAAAGGTGCTGAACTGCCAGTAATGATAAGGTCATCCACATAGACAACCACAAACAGAATATCATCACCAATATGTTTGATATACAGGTTTGCATCAAATGGACTCCGCTGAAAGCCATGATCTGTTAGGTACTTATAAATTTTCATGTACCAAGCCGGAGGGGCTTGTTTCAGACCATAGAGTGCTTTGACTAATCTACAAACTTTTTGTTCTTGACCGACAACCTTGAATCCTAGAGGCTGCGTTATGTAGACTTCTTCCTATAAGTCACCATTCAGAAAAGCACTCTTTAGATCCATCTGATGGACTTTCCAACTGAACTGAGCTGCTAAGGCAAGGACGCGCTGTATGGTACTCATCTTGGCTGTAGGAGCAAAGGTCTCCTCATAGTCTATGCCTTCCTTCTGTGAGAACCCTCAAGCAACAAGGCGAGCCTTATACTTGTCTAGGGTTCTGTCAACTTTGTATTTCATTTTATACACCCATTTCCAGCTAATGGGCTTCTTTCCTGCAGGAAGATCAGAAAGGGTCCAAGTGTGATTCTTCTGAAGACTCTGGAATTCAACTTCCATAGCCTATTCCCACTCAGGTATACCCTTAGCCTCTGAATAGGTTTGAGGCTCAAAAACACTGTGTAGGTTAGCCGTAAGAGCAAAATTTACTGTAGGCTGTTGTTTGCTCTTATTTCTGGAAGTTCTACCTTCAAGGAGCTCATTATCTCGGAGATCACCAATAGTTTTAGCCCACCATTTAGGCCGAAGAGTAGAAGAACCAATATTTAGAGTAGGTGGAGGAGGCTCAGGAATAACAGGAGCAACGAGAGGAGGATTATTTTCTAGAGGAAACTCAGGTAGTGCATCATCAAATATTGATGCTGCATCATCCCTCCCATCAGGTGGACCTAACGGAAGAAGAACACTGTGAGGTTAATCCTCAGACACTGCTCAGAAGGAGGGGAGTGAAAGAACCCTCTGTCTTCATCAAATACTACGTCTCGACTGAAGATAAGACGATCAGTGTCTAAATCTATCAGCCTATAGGCCTTGTGGTGATCACTGTACCCTGTCATCATGAGTTTATGGCTTTTGAAATCCAACTTAGAGCGCTTAGCAGCTGGAATCCAAACATATGCAACCGAGACAAACACTTTGAGGTGACTGATCTTAGGCTTATGGCCAAACCAAACCTCTTTTGGAGTCTTCCCCTTAACAGCCTGAGTAGGTGATCGGTTAAGAAGATAGACAGCGGTAAATACTGCTTCAACCCAAAATTTGTTCGGAACACTCCTGTGTTGTAACATGGAACGAGCCATTTCAACAACCATATGGTTGCGACGTTCGACAACACTGCTCTGCTGAGGAGTGTAGGGTGTAGTTAACTGGCGTTTGATGCCATGGGTATCACAGAAGTTGGAGAAAGCAGAAGAACAAAATTCCCCCCCGTTATCTATCCTAAGAGTTATGATATTACAGCCAAACTCTTTTTCAACTAAGGACTTAAACTTCTGAAAGATACTAAATACATCAGATTTATGTTTTAAAAAGTACATCCACATCTTTCTACTGAAATCATCTACAATAAGCAAAAAATATTTGCAACCAGCAACTGAAGATGTATTCATAGGACCACTAATATTAGCATGAATTAATTGGAGTACCTTAGATGCGCACCAAGATTCTCCATCCTTGAATGAAGACCGATGTTGCTTGCCAGCTTGACAGGCGCCGCACACTCCCAATTATTGAGTCTGAATATCATGTAACCCTGATACAAGTCCCTCCCGAGATCGCTGAGAGAGATACTGAATGTTTAGATGTCCATATCTCTGATGCCATAGAGTGTTGATGGGAGAAACACGAGCTGCTAGAGCCACCTCTAGAGAATCGCCAGTGTCAAGAAGCTTGTATAGGCCATGATCCTCTAGGCCAATAGCAACCGTAAGACGAGTTTCCCTGTCAATAATGGAGCACTTGTGCGCAGTGTTGATAATATCGCCGAAATATTGGCGATATTCGGAAATATCGCAATATTTTCGGCGAGCCGATATATCGCCGACAAAATATCGCGATATTTTCGGCTTTTGAAAATATCGCGCGATTTCCGAAATATCGCCGATATTTCGGAAAATATCGCACGACGATCGAAAATATCGCCCGGTGACTAAAAAATTTCTGCATGGCCTATAAAAATCTGATTTTGGTTTTTTTTCATATCATTTTCATTTCTCATTGTTGGAGAAGGGGAGAGCTATGTGGTTGCTGCCAAGGAGGGTTTGAGCATTCTAGGCCCTAGTATTGATATGCTACTCATGGTAATGTTAAATTCTTAAAGTAAAAGGATGAAAATGAAATGACTCAGGATGTTTGAGAGTGGTTCCGGCCTCATTGGATTTCATATGGAGAAAGTAGAATTTTAGATTTCATTCAAAATGCAACAGACTTATCAGTTTTTTAGGATTTCAGGGTTGGGAGATTGTAATGTTTCTAGGTGACACCACCTGCCCGGGGTACCCCTACCACCAGTAGAGGACGTGGTCTACCTCCTATAGCTCCTACTTCTAGTTCTTCAACGTCTAGAGCATAGAAAACTCCACTGCCAACTCCACCAGCACCAGCGTCTACATCTAGAGGGAAAGGGAAAGCTGTGGCATTTTCTCGCGAGAGGGGCAAAGGAAATCAATAGGATTAGACTTTAGTTATTTTCTTATGTGCTTGTAAGTTGTACATGAACACTGAACATTGAATATTCAAGAATCAAGACCAAGCATATCACATTCTAATTTCTAAATCGTAAATTTTGATTCTAGTTATTTTTTTTAAGTGAACTATGAACTTTGAGAAGTAATTATATTTTAATTTGATTAGATAAGTTGCAACCTGCAATTTAATATGGATAAAAAACTATATTTCGGTATATATATATATAAAACGTGTCCCCCGTGTCTTGCTTCCAGGTCATTGCGTTTCGTATTGAATACTCGTATTTACGTGTCCTCCGTGTCTCGTGTCCTCGTGTCATGTGACTTAGCTTAGACAATATTGATGTATTGTCTCTGTGGAGGGTGGAGTTTGAGGAGCCCCTCTTGGAGGAATCACCTTCATGGTTAGACCCAGTGGCAGATGATCCATTAGAGCAGGGGTAGCAAGAGGAGGACTCGGAGTCAGAGGAGCAGCAGCACTTAGAGGAGGAGCAGGAGGAGGAGGAGGAGGACACTGCGGGAGCATTAGCATCAACACCATCTGCTATAGATATAGGAGAGCATAGCCCCATACCTAGCACTCATTATTTGACATTAGGTGCAGAGGCAGGGTCAGGGCCTCCTACTACTAGGGGCAGGCCTGGCAAACAACCCATCATGTTTTCCCGTAAAAGGGGGAGAGGGCAGTGATTTCAGATAGATAGCTGCTAGTTTTATTTGTTATGCTACATATAACTCATGATGATGAGATACTTTTATATATGTGATGTTATTTGTATTGGTTCTCCACATTTGAGTCCTTGAATGGACAATTATCAGGGATCAGCAGGATTTGGTATTGCCTTTGATGTATCATTTCTATTTGACATCATATATATCATGTTGTTATTGCTTTATATGTTTAAAAACCTTAAAAAAATGAATATATTATGCATTTTTTATGCTTGCCGATATTTTGCCGATATTTTCGCCGATATTGCCGATAAGATATTTTCTGGACCCT
>APFE031223832.1:123129-145549 GCA_000404065.3 Pinus taeda
AGGGTCAGGGCCTTCTACTACTAGGGGCAGGCCTGGCAAACAGCCCATCATGTTTTCCCGTAAAAGGGGGAGAGGGCAGTGATTTCAGATAGATGGCTGCTAGTTTTATTTGTTATGCTACATATAACTCATGATGATGAGATACTTTTATATATGTGATGTTATTTTGTATTGGTCCTCCACATTGATCCATTAGAACAGGGGCAGCAAGAGGAGGAGGACTCGGAGGAGCAGCAGCAGGAGGAGGAGGACACTGTGGGAGCATCAGCATCAACACCATCTGCTATAGATATAGGAGAGCATAGCCCCATACCTAGCACTCATTATTTGACATTAGGTGCAGAGGTAGGGTCAGGGCCTTCTACTACTAGGGGCAGGCCTAGCAAACAGCCCATCATGTTTTCCCGTAAAAGGGGGAGAGGGCAGTGATTTCAGATAGATGGCTGCTAGTTTTATTTGTTATGCTACATATAACTCATGATGATGAGATACTTTTATATATGTGATGTTATTTTGTATTGGTTCTCCACATTTGAGTCCTTGAATGGACAATTATCAGGGATCAGCAGAATTTGGTATCGCCTTTGATATATCATTTCTATTTGACATCATATATATCAGTGTTTTCTTCATATTTATGTGCCAATGTGTTTATTTCATGTTGTTATTGCTTTATATGTTTAAAAATATTTAAAAAAATGAATATATTATGCATTTTTTATGCTTGCCGATATTTGCCGATATTTTGCCGATATTTTCGCCGATATTGCCGATAAGATATTTTCTGGACCCTCGCCGATATTTTCCCGATACCGATATTATCAACACTGCTTGTGCGTACTGAACACCACATCGAGCTGAGGAGAGTTCCTCATAATCTGGCTGATAGATAACAGATTAATTTCCATACCAGGAACATAGTACACATTTAGAAAGATGAGTGTGCGCCCATTAGACTGGATTTGAACTGTACCTCTGCCAACCATTGTGTGTACTCCTCACCTCCACCGAATACCATGGAATCACTGAAAGATGAGAAGTCAGTAAACCACTCACGCTTGTGAGAGAAATGACGTGATGCACCAAAGTCAATGTACCAGGCAGAAGACGGGGCATCATCTGAGGACCTCTTAGCCATAAAGGCGTAAAAGGTAGATTCCTTTTACTCGGAATGTTCTGCAACATTCACTTTCTGATGAGACCCTCCCTACTTCTTTTGTTCAGAAGCAATCCTCTGTCAGCAATCTTTCTTCATGTGTCCGAACTTGTGACAGTAATTACACTGCACATTTTTCTTCTTAGCAAGATCAGAAGGCTGACAAGAACCTTTCTGTTGAAAGTACTGAGAGGACTGATATTTGGCAACAATAGCATTTTTTGAGGAGGTTGATGAAGCACCACTACAAAACTGTTGTTTCCAACGATCCTGCTGTAGGAGTTTGGTGCATAACTTCGGAAACTTCAGATCAACATTAGTGGAGGTACTGTTAAGTGTTTCTATGAAGTGCTCATAAGGTTTTGGTAGACTTTTCAGAGTGATAACTACCATATCTTCTTCCTCCATAGTCCGACCAATGGCTTCAAGTTGATCTCGAATCTCTTTAATCTTGTTAAGATGTTCTTGTAAAGACATACATTCGTCCATCATGATGGAGAACAACTGATTCTTTAGAAAGAAAGCTCTGCTCTTGTCGGATGTCTCGTGCAATTCCTTCAAATGTTGCCAGATTTCGGCAGCTGTCTTGTTGGAAGGAATCTGTGGTAACTAATCATCAGTCGCAGTGAGTTTGAGAAGCATAACAGCGTTCGATCATCAAACTTCTCTTGATCTGCACCAGGTGTACCAGGACTGAGCTCTTTGCCCAAAACGAGCTGGTCAAGACACCTATATTAAAAAATGGTCAACATTCTCTGTTTCCAAATGTTATAATTGGTGCCATTAAAGCGCTGATTACCTTCCAACATCAGGTTGGTTAGCAAGGCCATCTGCACGTTTCCCAAGACACGGAAAACAACAAGCAAGTCAGGCACGGATTTCAATGCAAATGCTGCCTGATCCGGACAAAATCTGACAGGTGCAAAAATTCCCCACGCTCAATAATTACGCCTGCATAAATTTGCATGCACTGAAAATACACGTCCAATCACCGACTTCTGAAAAGGCTGAAAAAGAAATGCCCTCAGCCCCCACCAATTATGCAATCTAGAGAATTTACGTTGACTTAATTTGTGCAGCCAACAATTAATTCGAGAAACGACACTCACTAAGGGTTTCGACTAAAGTTCCATGTTGAAACCACTTAGACAAAATGATTAGGCAGAAAACCAACGCCACACCAGTTGTTTTAGCGTAATTCTTGTGCTAAAAAAAATGTTGTTTCCACTACCAATTTGATGCAGCAAACAAAAAACTGTGCCCCGATAGTCTGCCAGGGTCAATTATGGAGGTCCCGTGTTCAATACTCCTCGATGACGAACAGGTGCGGACTCTCAAGTAAACCTATTTGTTGTCGGGATTGATTTCAAGTCGGCCTCAAAAACTGTGACAAATCAAGACGTGTCGAGACATGCGGACACAAGGATAACCTCGTGTTTACACAATTGATTCGACTCACCAGAATTGCTATCCAAGGAACAATTTTCCTCTGCACAGAATGGCAGATCTATTTTCTCTCTCCGCAGAGAAAAAATACAAGGAATTCTGTGAATCGATGGAGAAACCCTCCTGCGTAGCCTCTTCTGGAATAGAATTAGACCTGCCAGGGGAGAAAAAGAAGCGTTTGGAGCTCAAACCATGCACCAAACCCGGGGGCAAATCGTTGGGCCCGCTGCTGGAATCTGTAGAAAAGACACTAGACAGCCTGCGCGTCCCGAGAGAAGGAAAAAGCCAGGGAGTCCAACGCACTGCTGTAGTCGAAGACATCCCAGATTTGAGAAACAAGTACCCTTGAATTTAAAGGATTGCGATGATGGTTCCAAAAACACCCGACAACAGTGGATTCTCTGCTGCTATTTCAGTAGAGAGCAATTTCGAAATGAAGCACGAAATTTTTCAAACAATGAAAAATTATTTCGAAAAAATACCCGAGCTCTGATACCATAATCAATGAATGGATTGAATTGATTTACAATGAGCAATGAAGCTCAATAAATAATACAAAAGTATTTACAGAAACAACAAGTTTCTACTAAGAAACTGCTAGACGATCTTATCTACATAAATGAGCATTAAACACTAAAATAGCGTTATTCTAATAGAATGCATATCTATTGACACTTGGTTTGCCAAGAGCACGACAGATCCTAACCACTACATCAAGGTAGTCCAGGATGAGCCAGTCATCATACTATTGTATGTGGATGATCTACTTGTTACAGGTGTAGAACATCGAATTCAGGAATGCAAGAAGCAGTTAGCAGCTGAGTTTGAAATGAACGATCTTGGGATCACGCATTACTACTTGGGACTAAAAGTTTGGCAGCAGAATGGTGAAATATATCTAGGTCAAGGGAAATATGAGACCAAGATTCTACAGAAATTTGGCATGATGGATAGCAAACCTATGATGATTCCTATGATTACTAATCTAAAGAAATTGAAGAGTTCGGATTCTAGTCTTGTGGATCCTACTTGCTACAGACAGTTGATTGGGTCTTTGATGTATCTGGTAAATACTAGACCTGAAATTTGTTTTGCAGTAAATGTCCTCAGTCAATTTCAGATGGAGCCAAAGCATGACCATTGGGTAGTAGCCAAACCAACGTTGCACGAAGCGGGGACACGAAAGCATCATTTCCCAAAAATCTAGGAAGTGAAGCGTCTCGAAGCGTCTAATCTATATATATATAATATATATATATATATATATATTATTAAAAAAACAATCCCAAATACCAAATTAGTTGTAGAAGACATGAAAACATGCATATTTTTACATAAATCAAGATAGATATGGCATCCATGATTCCATTGTACATCAATGATTAATTATTCGAGCATCAATCATCTAGATTCAAGCAATTACAAACATACATAAAAATTTTAAGCATATCATAAAACATCAAATGTTTAGAAGATAAAATCATCAAACATTCAAGTAACTTATCTAGCAAGTGAGAAACTGTCAACATGAATCATTTCCAAGATTCAAATGATAATGTTTACAAAATAGGCCACTTGGCCACCACCAAGACTCAAGTACACACTAAACTAAGAAGAGTAAGACAAAAAAATTCAAATTCACAACAAGAGTCTACAAGTCTAATCTATGACAAAAGTAGTAAACTGTGAATATTTCTATTAATCTCTCCTCCTTCCACCACGAACAAGACGTGAGCCTCCACATCGTGGCAATGAAGAAGATGGTGGCAGTGACTATAGAACTAATGAAGATGAAGCCCCTGTTGTTGGTGTTGAAGCATGGAACCTGGGAACCAAGGGACCAGATGGGGGTGGCATCTCAACTCGATCATCATCATCTTGGATAAGAGCATCCTCCAATTGCTCTAATCCCAACACTCCATCCTCCAAATTGGGCTTTGCTGGATTTTTGTCCCAAAGCTTAAGGTCTTTATTAGTCTTTGCATCATCACAGTAATGGGACAACAATTGAAATTTGTAGTGAACATAAACCAAGCTCCCTTCCCAGTCTAAATTTAACCTGTTCATTTTAACACTATGGATGAAAGAATAAGAGCTCCAACACCTCTCTGTAGAAGAAGTGTTTCCCACCTATGATAGCACCAACAATGCCAAAGTTTGTAGAAGTGGAGTGGCACCTCTATGCATGTTCCACCACTCAAGAGAAGAAAATTTTTCTCGATCTCTAATTGCATGCATGCTCCCAAATGGACCAGTGCTAAGCGTATAGTTGCTCAAATATTTCTATACCATGGCAACCTCCTCCTCAACAGGGACTAATTTATCCAATGCTTTCATATAACCAGATAGAACCTCTGGATCTATGTGTAGTTTTTTCTTGCCCCCCCCCAAGGCGCTGGTATTGAAAGCCATGATGGATGATAGTATTCAAGTGTGAGAACATATGCTAAGGAATTCAATGCAACATTTAGCATATCCCATCGTTTTTCCACCTCTGCACAAATATAATTATAGAAGGTGATATCTCTAGGCTCAACAATGTCTTTAATTTGCCCCAACATGTTATCCATTTGCTCATACACCTCCCCAATTATTGGTCAATTTGAATCTGCAAACTTGATCATGTAATAAATTGGTTTGGTGACTTGCAAAACATATTTAATCTGTGACCAAAAGTAACTGTCAAGAATAGTGTCCTTGGCTACAGTAGCACCATCTCTATCAGTGTTAATTTCCTCCCATGATGTAGAGGTCACCATATTAGTTAAAGCTTGTCTCACCTTCACTAGCCGCCTAAAGGTGAGGTAATAACTTCCAAATCTTGTTTTTGCAAATTTAAGTAAATACAACTTGGAGTAAGTGCCATAAAAGTAGTTTACCCTTGTATGCCCTATGATAAATTTAATGAGTTGCTTCCCTCTCTTGTAAAGCTCATTAATCCATCCACATTCTTTATGCTTCAGAATATCATGCATTAAAATGTTCAATGTGTTCACCAAGCACATAGACCAAAAGATGTGTGGATGAGTATGCTCAATAATTTTTCTTGATGCCTTACAATTTGTTGCATTATCAATGATCACTTGAACCACATTATTAGGACCAACATCGTTGATTGATTGCAATAGGAGATCTGCAATGTTTTGGGCAGTTGCACTGACGGAGGAGTCATGAGATGTAATAAATATTGCACCACTAGTAGAAACACCAAGAACATTTATCAAATGCTGGTTTCTAACATTTGTCCACCCATCTGATACAACAGATAGCCCACAATCCACCCACTCATTTGTAAAACGTGTCAAATCTCTTTGAATCTTTGCTTTTTCTCTTTCTAATAACATTGTTCTAGCTTTCTCATAGTTGGGGCTCTTGTGTCATTTTGGGGCTTCATTGATGGGCTTAACCATATCATGCCAATAGGGAGAGCGAAGCACATTGAATGGTACACCGCAAGCACAAAGAAACCAGACTATCTTTTCATCCACATCATCCCTCCCAACAACAGTAAGGAAATCCCCTATTGTTCTTGTACTTCCAGAGGTTGCAGAAGTACCATGAGGAGATGAGCTCGCAAATCTAGAGGTTGCACTTGATTTGGAATGAGTTTTTTGTTTCTTGTTTTTTTGTTGTGCAACCTCCTCTATTTGGATGCTTTTTCGTCTTTGTTTAGTTGAAACCTTAGGAAAATTTGCTATCCCAATGACACCCTTTATGTCATCAGTATCCAAAACCCCACAAAGATGCCTCCTCACACAGGTATATGAACCACTATATGGTTTTCCTCCATGAAAACCATGAGGGCACAAAAAATTGTAGCTTCCAACACCTTTTCCCCCTTCAAGTTTGGTCACATAATTCCACAAGAGTGTCAATGCAGCTTTCCTGTCTAGCATTCCAGTGTTCTCTTCATCCCCTTCCTCTTCAAACCCTTCATTCTCATCATACATTGGGTCACTCATATGGGGACCACTATCCTCTTGTTCTTCTTCCCTTCTATTTCTACTTCCACTTGCCATCATGAAAACCAAAAGTGGAATGATACATAGAAGCGAAAAAAACACTATTTTGGAATATAAATATATATGGACAACCTGCAATGGAATGAGCAAGAAAAAAGAGTGGGAAAGAGTAGGAGAAGAAGGAGGAAAAACACAAACAGCAATGACAAAAATGTGGGAGTTTGGGGTTTGCGCTTACCTCTTTAGCTCTTGAAGATGGAAGCCTTTCTTTACTCCTCCAAGCTCCTCCTCCTTCACTCCTCCAAGCTCTCTTCAAGCCTCTCTTCTCCTCTCTTCTCCAAGCTCTCCAAAAATACAAGAGTGAGGAAATGAGCTTTATCCCCATTTATCATTTCCCTAACTCAACGTAAACCCACCCCCAACTCAAGTTAAACAATAAATAAATAAATAAATTGCTTTTATGGGTCGGCTATGCAAAATTGCCCGTTGGGCATCAGATCTGTGCTTGATCTGAGGTTCGGAAATTCGGAACAACAGATCGGGTCAAAACAATTATGAAATTCCAGGAACTGTTATTTCCAGCCCGATCTATGGTTCCGGATTTCCAAACTGCAAATCCCTCGCGGATCTGTATGGGACGCGGATCCTAGTTTAGATCAAGGGGAGGGGAGGTGTTTAGTGCAACACCGAGCCAAACACATCCTAAGATACCTACGTGGAACCATACATCACTACCTTCGGTAAAATGGTAACAAGATCTAGCTCATGGGATACACTGATTCTGATTGGGTGGCAGTGAGACAAATGGAAGAAGCACAATAGCAGGAAGCTTCAATTTAGGATCTTCCATGGTCTCATGGATGAGCAGAAAGCAAGATACAATTGCTTTGAGTAGTGTTGAAGCTGAGTATGTTGCTACAAGTGAAGTCTACAGGGAAGTTGTTTGGCTCAGGAAGTTATTATCAGACTTATTTGAAGGGTCGCTTAGCCCTACATGTATACATTGTGACAATGAAAGTTGCATAAGATTGACATAAGACCTAGTATTTCATGCTAGGACAAAGCATATAAATAATATGTACCACTACATCAGAAGCTTGGTAAGAGATAGGGTCGTGGAGCTCATGAACAGGTAGCAGATATTCTGGCTAAAGCATTACCAAACAAGAAGCTTGAGTATCTAAGAGACAAGCTTGGTTTGATACACATCTCTTTCCTTATTGAGAGGGGGTGATGTTGGATAGTTCTTCTCCTTATGTGGCATGCACTAGACCAGGACTAACAACCGTAAGTCTTAGTGAAGGCCATAAGGAAGGAATGGAGTCCAGAGGATTGGATAAGCATCTGAGATTGGAACTTCTGATGGATTATAGAATCCAGGAAAGAAGTTTTAGATCGATACTATTTGAAGATGAGGTAGGGCATCCAAGATAAGAGTAGTCGAAGAGGACAAATATTCTTTGAGGATTCAAGATTGGAAATCCAAGATAAGAATAGTCCTAAAAAGTCAACCCGGTGAACATCCGGATGGGGTATGTGCCTTAGAGGTATTGTGGTAGCTCAAATAAAACCTTCCAACATAATGCTCTCGACTAAAGTTGAGCTTGTCTAGTTAAGGCCTTCAATGACAGTGTTGGTTATGATATAGATGCTTGATAGATGACTTATCAATCTGACTCTTCTTATGAGAATGCTTCAAGTTTGAGATTCTTTGAACTTTATGATGGGATTATGAATACCTCCCTAGTTAAGAGGGAGTGTTGGAAATTGTAACTAGGTTCGGTCTTCATATGACCTTTGTAATCATGAAAATTGTATATTTTGTATAAAAGGAAAGAAAAAGAAAATTTATTTTATTTATAACATGGGTTTCATGCTCTAGTTAGGTCAAAATCATGTTCTTTGTGCTTCTAGGTCTTTCTTGGTCAATGAAGAATTTATGTCATGTATTATAGTCCCATTTGGACTCATTGTAACAAAAGAAAATATCTATTTTGAGTCAAGAAAAACCATTTAATCCTCCAAGACCAAGTCGACCTAGTCAAGGTGAAATCAACCCAAAGGAGGGTTATTCAACCCCTCAAGAATATATAAATAGAAGATGCTCAACTCATTTGGAACAAAGATCTTCACAAGTTCGAACTGCAATAGCGAAGAAGGAGAAAGAGTTGGAAGGACAAAGAATAGAAGAAGAAATCAAAGTCTCTTGGATCGTCTCTCTTTTTGCCCACACGTGAGAAGCTGCTAGTGTTTTCAGTGTCGCTGGCAGTTGCAAGAGGCCGAAATTGTACGGTCGAAATTATAAAGTGAAGTTGTAAGGCCAAAATTTTGGATGTACAGTTGCAAAATCGAAGTCTTTGAAGCTACCTAGAAGAAGATCTTGCTAGTGGGCTGACTTGGTGCTTGGGAGGATTCTAGGCTTTGGTCTTTGGATCTTGGAAGTATCATTGTAAAAAGATTCTATAAGAAGAGAAACTTTCATTTTGGGTTTTCCCCTTTGAGTAGTTTTTCCATGGCTTGGAGCTTCTATCTTGCGTACTTTGTCTCGTTGTGATCTTCATTGTTTTGGTAATTACTTGACGAACAAAAAACAACAAGTAATAAAAGGCCAACTAACATCACAAGTAATTATAAAGTAAAGTAAAGTTATCTATAATTTACAAAAACCTTGATTTTCCGACAATAACAAATGTCTTTGAAACTTCAGCATTCTACCAGACTTTGCATAGGACATTGAATTCAACCCTTATTACATTCAAATTTCAAAGATTTAGGAGGCATCATACTTAGATTTCAAGCATCTCTCATTGCATGAAAAACATTTAGTGATTTCACCAATCTTACTGAACTTATATTTCAAACTTCCTCTTGACTTCTATAATTGACAGTCTTAATACTTCAATCCTTTGTGTTGGAAATGTAACTTGTGTCAGTCTTCATAATGTAATTCAAATGTACTATTGATGTATTTAATATATTCAATATTATTATTTATTGCCAGTCAAAGCATGTTCTTCATGCTTATAGGGTTTATCGAGTCAAAAAGAAAATTTATTATGAGCCAAAGTCCCATTACCCACCACCAGTTTGTGACCCCTATAGGAGAATTTTTCTTCTAGATTTGTCTTCAGTTGGCAACTGGCAGCGCCTTGCCAGACACCTAATAGATTTGATATGCTACTTTTCTCTGGCACTTGAACCAATCATTGTGTACCCTCGCTCATATGTCATGATCATATGTTTGAAGGTGGGTCATCTAATCCTGAAGGTATGATTTTTCATTATGTAATTATGTGTCTATGCTTGTTTTTCTTAGGTACACTTGGGCATGGATTATTGGGTAACTTGGCAGAAGGAAGGGATTTGACTGTACTCTTGTTCCCTTACTTCAACTAGGGGGTTAATTCAAACTCCTAGTCCCGTGGGATCCTCTTTATTGGCTATTAGCTTTAGGAGTGGCAATACATGGGAACCTTAATTTTGGTTGTGTGGTCCCGCTTCCCAATACGATAAACCTCACTCCCCTTCGCTCATTACAAGCCCTTTTCCATATTTTTTTATCTAGGTCCACATTTGTCCATCGGGTCCACAAGGTGTTAGCCTCCCCTTCCCTCTGTCAACACTTTGGGTCGAGCTTGGAATGATGCCTTGAAGGTTGATGCAGCTAAAACGAAAGATAAAAGCAAAATATGGCCACATACAATAGGAAATGTACCACAAAATGCAAAAGATGGTTGGGACAATAAAATTTAGCACATAAGAAAAATCCAAACATGAGTTGTACCCCCTATAATTATGGCTATCACCCTGGTTCCTAGGGCCCCTATGAGTGCCCCTTGCATCATTAAGGAACCCATGAAAGTCCCAACCCTTGGTGGGCGATGAACTAGCCCACTTTAAGGGGGCAATCACTGCTACATATTACACATCATGCTCTCATCCCCTTGAGCCTCGAGCAGTAAAATGAAGAAAAATCAATAAAAGGCAAAAGGAAAATGAAGAAGGGTGGAAAAGAAAGGCCAGGGTAATTGATGTACAACGATTGCTCCCTCCTACATTCGTACACCCAAGGTATGCACTTTCCTCATCATTGTTATCCTTGTACCATGACATGTGACTTGGAGCCTTCCCTTTTGCCCCCACTCTGTTGCATCATTATTTCACATGACACTTGCCACTTGATGGGTGTACCTTGGACATGTCATTCCCTTAGAGGTTGAAACCACCTAATAGGGTACTTCATTAACATTTCCTACCCAAGAAGGTAACACCAATACATGTTCAAAGTCTCAAATTTGGAAGGGAAAACCCATTATAAAGTGTTCACTTCTGCCCTTGATTAGTAAGCTTATTTACTCATTTGCACTAATGAATCATTATACTGGAAAGGTGAGGAGACACATTTGATCTTATAGAGGAGTGCATGTGGGTTCTTCATCTTGGACTTGGCCTCCCTATATGGGATCCAAGTCCTCTAGAGGATCACAATGGCATTCGTAGGGTGACCATTGGGAGCCATGGACCTCCAACCATGCAGAGCATTGATTGTCACACCATGGGCTTCTTCAACACCACCACTTGCTTGCTCTTGCCCCAATTATTCAGAGATGATGATGCACTTGGACCATGTTGCCCAGCCGGCTAGACATTGCACCTGAGACTTGTTAGTTGATCCAGGGCCCAAAAGAGATTTTGTCTTTCCTAGGGAGACATGGGAGGGCATGTGTCACCTTCTAGCCCTCATTGATGAAGCATCGACTTAATCTAGACCCATTTGGAGCCCACAAAGCCCAAGTAGGGGTTTGGAGATGTTTTGCAACTTATGGAGGGCAACCCCATCTTCATCATCATTTTTTAGGCCCTCACTCTCATCCTTAGCACCTCAATGTTGCCCCTCTAGGCCTCCATGTTGTTGAAACTTGATGTTCTATGCTGAAACAATTACTTAAAAAAAGAATCTTCTTCCAACTGCAATATTAGTTAAGCAATTGTAGATAGAACATGCACCATATAAACCATATGAAAAGTAGAAGACAACCAAGAATACAATAAGACAAAGAATTTAGGTCCAATGACAAGGGAAAAACCCACAAGGGGAAACCAAATTCTTCTTCTATTAGAAATCAATTGTTTAGCATAGAAACAAAATACAATGAGAAAATGAAGAAGTTCACCCAAATCTGAAGAAGATCTTTGATAGCAGTAGCTGGTGCAAAAACTGAATCACTTCGGCTCACCAAGTTCTGCCCTTACTCTCCATGTCTCTCTCTCACTCTCTCAATCCTTCTCTAGTCTCTCCAACTCTCTCTTTCACAAGTTCGAATTTTCCTTTCACAATGCGCAAGTAAGAGTTGAGATAAGAGACACACACACACACACACACACACACATATATATATATATAGGATGAGCAAGGAGTTCCAGTCATGAAGGAGGAGTAACTTGCATGCCTTGAGGGAAAGTTACATATGCCATTTAGGGAGGTACGCATGCCTTTGTAACTCATGCCATAAAAAGGAGTACACATACCTTGAAGTAGAGAGTGTAACATATGCATTAAAGAGTGCATAAGATGAATCTTTTATAACGAGTCTTTAATGTGTGTAAGAGGAGTGTTATGACGAGTCTTTAATGCGCGTAACATAGTGTACGAGGAGTGCAACGAATCCATTAAGAGAGAGAGAGGGGTACGAGTGCCATCAAGGAGAGAGAGAGGTGTGAAGTGGCATGATTGAGTGACAAGTAGGAAAGGTGACATGTAATTCCCTATTGATAATAATATTATAGTATCATAAGGATAATAATAATAATAATATTGATGATTGAGTAAAAATTGAGCAATTAAGATTGATTAAGGATAAGTTAAGTGATTTTCCATCATCTATACTTGATTACCAATTGAAGCAAGGTGATTTACTATTTTTGGAAAGTCATGTTTGAAATGATAGACATGACTTTCTATTTTTAGAAAGTCACTTTACAATAGTCATTAATGAGATTTTATTCAAGGAAATTCATCTGTTAGTTGCCAATTTTCAACACTCCCTCTTAGCTAGGGAGGAATTTCTTTCTGAAACAAGGATCTTTGCTTTGCAACAATGATGTTACAATCTAATGAAGAAGAATCATCATAGAGGAGATTCATTCATCACCCTATATTCATTTGGGGGGGATTACCAGATGCCAACACATGACAAGGATCTCGGACAACAAAGTCTGATCTCTGGTTCGGGGGATTACCACTTGTAAAGGATCACACACAACCAACTCTCTGCTTGGGGGATTACAACTTGACAAGGATCGTACACAACCAAGTCTTGTCTCTGCTTGGGGAGATTACCACTTGTCAAGGATCACGCACAACCAAGTCTCTGCTTGGCAGATTACCACTTGATAAAGATCACGCACAACCAGGACTAATGTCTATTTGAGGGGGATTACCACTTGTCAAGGATCGCACACAACCAAGTCTCTGCTTGGGGGGATTACCACTTGACAAGGATCACGCACAACCAAGTCTTATCTCTGCTTGGGGGAGTTACCACTTGTCAAGGATCACGCAGAACCAAGTCTCTACTTGGGGTATTACCACTTGACAAGGATCACGCACAACCAAGTCTCATCTCTATCATCAATGACCGCCCCCTCTAGGAAGGGTCACATCTGTCAATCCAAGCTGCTCTCTAAAAACCAAGAACTTTCCTTTTGGCAAAGACTTGGTAAGTATGTCAACTATTTGATCATCAGTCACAATATGATAGAGTCTCACTGCTCCTCTCTGCACCATATCTCGAATATAGTGATACTTGATTTCAATGTGCTTGGATTTGTCATAGAACATAGGATTTTCAACAAGTCGAATCCCACTGTTATTGTCACAGTAATTTACTATCGTATCCAATACATGCTCAAACAACTCACCAAAGAGCTTTCTTAGCCAAACTGCCTCATAGCTAGCCATGCTAGCAAATATCTATTCAGCGTCAACTGTGCGAAGGGTTACAAACTTTTATTTTTTCTCATCCAAGATATCATGGAAGATCCCAAGCTGAAGCAGCATCCAGATGTGCCCTCTCTGTCAGCTGAGTTACCGGCCCAATCAACATCAAAGTACCCATGTAGTCTTACATCTCCAATAGTATATCTCAATCCAAGATTGATGGTCCCATGCAGGTATCTCAACACATGCTTTGCAACAATCCATTGTGCATGTGATGGCTTAATCATATATTGGCTTAGAGTATTGACAACAAAACATATGTCTGGTCTAGTGTTCACTAAGAACATTAGTGCCACAATCAGTTTTCGATATTAGAAGGATTAGCCAACTCAGGTCATGCAACTTCAAAACATAGCTTCCTAAAATTCATTTCCATTGGAGTACTCATGGACTTACATCCTGTCATGCCAAATCTTTCTAGTAGTTTGACAACATATTTTCCTTGAGAAAGGAAAATCTCACCAGGTCACTACCATACTTCTAGACCCAGAAAGTAGTTCATCAAATGAAGATATTTCATTTCATATTGAGAAGCTAACTTCCTCTTACACTGGAGGATAAGTGGTTCATCAACAGTAAAAAATAAGTCATCTACATATCATACCAATATCAAAAGCATACATTGGATTGTTTTGAAGTAAATATTTGGATCAACATTGCTTCTAGTAAAACCAATCTTCAAAAAGAAGCTATCAATGTAAGCATACCAAGCTCTTGGAGCTTGCTTCAAACCAGAGAGGGCTTTCTTCAGTCAACATACATGAGTTTTCTAGTCATGTACTTCAAAACCTTGTGGTTGCTCCATGAATACTTCTTTCTTGAGGAAGCCATGTAGAAAAGAAGTCTTCACATCCATTTGGTGGAGAGTCCATCCATGGCCAATAGCTAGAGCCGCAATAGATCAGATGGTGGTGTATCAAGCAACAGGGGCAAAAATCTCATCATAGTTTATTCCCTCTTTCTGAGAGAAAACTCTGGCCACAAATCTAACTTTATATTTTTCAATACAACCATCAACACCATGCTTAATTTTAAACAACCATTTAGAAGACACAACAAACTTACCTTGGGGTCCTGGAACTACTTCCCATACATCATTATGAATGATGGACACATATCTGTGAAAATTTCATCTATTGCAACAACTGGAAATTATTTTTCTAATTGCTAAATAATTTAACAATTTATCTGCTACGACAAATTCCAAATAATTCACACTACAACCTTCACAAATAAACTATGGAAGAAAAATAATGCCGGAAACTGAGAAAATAATAGCACACACACAATAATTAACACAGTTATTTTTGGACAAATGTCCCTGGAAAAACCCAACTTATGAAAACCGGTGCAGCAGCTGAGGGTTTTTATTATTATGCATCAGTGAGAAATTTTGAGTACAATCTGGATGACAAATCATAGCTATCCTATAGAGAAAATACTGGCAAAAATATCTAGAGGGTAATTACCCTCACTCCAAGCAATCCCAACTCTTGACTGCCACTGAAAAGAAGCTACCTACCACGTGTTGCCCAAATAGTCCGCTAATCAAGCCGTCCTACCTGTTGTTGACTAGGAAAATGCTTCTCTGACACTCTAGAACCTCTGCCCAACCTTTGGAACTGAAAACGTCTTCCTTCCCCAGCAAATCGAATTGCCCAATGAAGCTTCTGCACTGCCTCTACGCAGCTTCCTAGAGAAATTTCGGCCTCTCTGCAAATGCACTGGCCGGATCTGGAAATCTTCCTCCAACCTCACTGTCTCTGCCCCTCACTATTTCTACTTCCTTCTCTAGCTTTCCAATAATTGTTGCTACTCTTTGGAAATCAAACCCCACAAGTGTATTCTCCATCTACCCATCGAAATCTTATAATCCTCTATTGGAGCACCAACGACTAAGATTAGAACTTAATCAAGGGCCAAGATTAATTCCTAGTCGATCTGTGTGAGTTTCTAGATGATTCTCACCTTATCTCAATTAATACTGATTAATTAACCACACTCCCTAAGTTTAGACTTACGAAATATTTAAAAAAATCGACTAATAATATAATTGAGACAATTCTAGGTGGAATTTCCATAAACAATTTCTGGGTTATGGAGATCTCATGTGTTTTAGCCTCTCCACAAAGTTTCGAGCCTAGAAAACCTCCGATGCTACAAAAACTAACACTCCAACTTAGTGATGAAGGTGTTATAATGTTGCACCACTGATGCTACAACACCCTGTCTTTGTATCACCCCTTTGTCATGCCGCTGATGTCTAGCCACTTCCCACCAACCACTACACAAACTCTGATGTTGCATCTGTGCTACTATTGACACTGTCATACTGCTGCCAACTCTGCATCTGCACCGCAACACCCTCTCATCTGTTGTTGTTGCAACTACAACAACTGCAACTGAGAAGCATCCAAAATACTAAATCAATTGTGTTCAATATGATGCATTTGTCTACTAAGTCCTCAATGCTACTAGCCTCTGCACTGTCACTGAATAATCTGCGTTGTTGTTGACTCTACACTGAGCCACCCTGCACTACTGCCTACTCTCCATTATGCTCCCCAACATCTAATTGCTACTAGCCTACAACTGTCATTCTGGAATTCTAACTACACCTCTGACATTGATCCATCCTGCTACTAAATACTGCGGGCCCCCGTAGCCAGCGAATGATCCATGAGGTGGACTCCTTAATGGACCTTGTGCAATCTCTACAATCTTTGGGACTCCAACTCCAAGTCGCCCCACCTCTCTCCTATAGGTATGACTGCAAACATGGAAAACTCTTCTTCCAACCTAAAAGACATCTTGTCAATCTTTGCGACGTTGCTACTTGGTTCTGCTTCTCCTACTTGTCCTTCTTCTTAAGAGGACACTGAGTACTGTAGTAACCGAGCTCACCACATCTGAAGCACTTGACCTTTGACAGGTCCTTCTTCTTCCTTTACTCCCCCTACCCCTGACTAGGACCCTTAGATGTTAGCGCCACATTCTCCTCCTCACTCTTCGGTCCCTTGCTATTGCTGCTACCGCTGATGGTACTCTTTAACAGAGCCCGCCTCAACTCCTCCTACTGCAAATTAGCAACATTCTGTCCCATCCAGGCAAAGTGTCTCTGCCCATTATGCTTTGGACAAACACTTGCCAGTCCTTTGAGACATTGTTTAGTGTCAATTGCACAAGCTCTGTAGGTTGGGGTGCCTCCCCAACGACTGCTAGTTGATCTCGAACCTCCTGAATCCTTATGAGGAAGGGATAAATGCCTTCACCCTTCTACATCCTGATGCTCCTGAGCTTCTCATGGAGAAACATCTTTCTCTGCTCGGAGGAACCTTGATATAGCGTGGAGAGAGCATCCCACATCTCTTTGGTAGTACCCTTGCTAGCTATGTGTGAGACTATATGATCTCGGACTCCATCCACGATCAACTGCTTCGCCTTCGCCATTTCTTTTTTTTTACTCCTTAAGCATATCAACATCCTAGGGAATTGCCACCACATTATCTATGTAGGTTTTCAGGCCATACTCATCTAGAAGGAAGGACATCCTAGCCTTCTAGATGACATAGTTGGAGGCTCCCTCCAACCTATCATGATCTCTAAGCCCAGTTGTGGCCATCTTTGATTTAGTCGAAAACTCCCTTTTTCCCTCTGCTTGGCTGCTTGTTTTGCTATTCGCACTCCCTTCTGGAGTGAGAAGATCCTCTCACAACTACTGCCAATTTGCCTGGAAAAATCGAAGTACTCTGAGAGAAATTTTCCCTCTACTGTGTATGCTTTTCTCTTCCACCTGACATTGGTTCTGCTATTACAAAACCCTTTGCATCCAACCAAGGAATCTGCTTAGCGAAAATCTAAGCTACTGCTACTCCTTCTAATTGTTGGAATCACTATTCTAGGCAACTCAAATTTTCTAAAATCCTGTAACTAAAAATCGATCCCTTGCCTAACAATTCTCACTGCCTATCTGAGTACTGCGCAACCTTTGAGAATTTCGGCCTGCTGATCCTAAACAACGAAATTCCCTTCTCTGCTTTTGAGCTTCCCAGTTGATCACTCACGCTCTGATACCATGTGAAAATTTCATCTATTGCAGCAACTGGAAATTATTTTTCTAATTGTTAATTAATTTAACAATTTATCTGCGACGACAAAAATATCAAATAATTGACACTGCAACCTTCACAAATAAACTACAGAAGAAAAATAGCGTTGGAAACTGAGAAAATACTAGCGCACACAATAATTAACACGGTTATTTTTGGACAAGTGTCCCTGGAAAAACCCAACTTAGGAAAATCGGTGAAGCAGCTAAGGATTTTTATTATTATGCAACAATGAGAAATTCTAAGTACAATCTGGATGTCGAATCCTAGGTATTCTATAGAAAAAATACTCCCAAAAATATCAAGAGGATAATTACCCTCACTCTGAGCAATCCCGGCTCTTGACTACCATTGAAAAGTAAGTCGTCCAATTCAGCCTGCACAGGCTCTGCGTCAACCTAAATCTACTTGCCACATGTGCTACCCAGATCATCTGCTAATCAAGCTGTCCTACCTACTGCGAACTCGGAAAACGCTTCTCCGACACTATAGAATCTCTACCCGACCTCTGGAACTGAAAATGTCTTCCTTCCCCAGCAAATCGAATTGCCCAACGAAGCTTCTACGCTGCCTCTGTGCAGCTTCTTGGAGAAATTTCGGCCTCTCTGCAAATACACTCATCAGATCTGGAAATCTTCCTTTGGCCATTGCTTCCTTCCATACTTGATCTTTCACAACTTTTTCAAAAGTGCATGATTCAGATTGAATAATGTTGCTCATGGCTACAACAGATCCCTGGAACTGACATGGTTTCTTGCTTTCTCTAAAGGTTCCTCTGGAGGCAGCATGTTTATCAACATCTTGAAGAGTGTCAATAAGCTATAATGGTATTTTTCTAGCTAGAGGATCACATGGAGGAGGATCCAAGGGGTGCATGGGCTCCTTGGGTTTATCAGCAAGATTAGTTCTAGCCTCAAGATCTTATATTTTGAATACATCATCTCGTCTATCAACATTAGCAGCAGGAAGAGGAGTGTCTCTTGCCTTTCTAAGAATTGCATCATCATCAAATGTTACATCTCTACTAAACTCTATATTTCTTTGATTAGATACATTTATTCTGTAACCTTTAGAATTTTCACAATAACCAACAGACGTACCTTTCTTACTTGAAGCTTCCAACTTGTTCCTCTTTTCTTTTGGCACATGGAAGTACACAGGATAGCCAAAAATCCTCAAGCACCCCACTTCGGGTTTTTCTGTTAAATTATGGTATGTTCTATGCTTAGAGCAGTTTATTTCTTTTATTCTTATTAACCACTGATTAGAAATCACATATACATTAAATAAAGTGCAGATAAAACATTAAACGATCGACAGAAAACAAGCCAAGACAAGAGACACAAGATGTGGCAACTAGCCAGGGACAAACCCCAATGCGGGGAAACCCTTTGATCAAATCTTCTTTTATCTTCAATAGTTCAGCAAAGAGAAATAGTACAAAATCAAAATTCTGTAATTTTATATCAGCAACAACAAACCCTAGATCAACAAAGTCAAACTTAGTCAAATGAGATGAAATTGACCTCCAATATGCTTGGTCAATTTCCTAGTCATCTAGTCCTCGAACAACCTGAAGAAGCAGCCCATAAACAACCCCAAAAACACAGTCAAACTGTTGTTGACTGAAGTCAACCTGCTGTCCCAAACTAGGGCAGTCAACGTTGGTCAAACTAGAGGTCAAATTACCTCGGTTTGCGTGCCAAAATCTGCGGCCTGCCTAGGAGAGGCAGCCACACCAAAACCACACTCCTAAATGGTCAACGCTTGGTCAACGCTGGTCAAAGAGATGATCTGCAGCTTCTGCGTCCTTTTTTCTGCGTCTTCCTTGCCCTATTGCGTCCTCCTTCTTCCCACGTGTGAACTGGTCCTTGTGTAACCCAAAGCTAAGGAGAGAGAGAGAGAAGAATGAGTGAGATGAGATGAGTTGATAATGAATCAACCTCACCTGTACTTATATGATTTGTTGGGCATGTGTGCAACACATTTAGCTGCTGGCCGACCTTGACAATTTGTCTAGTAAATACAAATAAATTCATATCTCCATAAATACTTGTCAGAATTGAATGATCTTTAGATCAATCCTACACCTCTCGACAAGAGAAATCTAGGAAAAATATCAGCTTCCATAAATAAGATGACCCACATGGAGTTTGGCCCTAGTTGCCAATTTTAACACTCCCTCTCAACTAGGGAGAATTCCATCTTCTAATCCATCTGATCGTCAGTACTGTCCCAGCCATCAAATGCACTGCTTGGCTCTGCTCTGCTCTTCTTTGCTGAACCATGAAGAAGAATAGATGATCGAGGATGTATCATACCATCCTCCATGGAGCCAAAGTCAGTCTCAGAGTGTGTCAACCACTCTCACTGATCCCAGATCAGTAACATTGTTCCCAGATCAATGGAGGTCATCTTAGCATAGGGAGTACAGTAGATACAACGATGCATCCATCGATAGTACTACTAATGGTCCTTAACCCTATTTCCCTACTCATTGATCAGATGAGAGGTACTTCCCATGAGTCCCAAACTGCATGGGTAGGATGCCTCGACAAGAGAACTAATCATCCTGTCCACAGGAGAATGAATCATCCAGTCCAACAGTTGCCACGGGAGAACTAATCATCTTGGCCCATAGGAGAACTAATCATCTTGTCCCACAGTCGCCACGGGAGAACTAATCATCTTGTCCCATAGTCACCACAAGGTGTCACAGGGGAAGGTTTAATCTTTCACCCTGTACATAGTGCACCACTAAGGGATGGTGAGTCACCTTGTGGTTGCATGTCGCTCCAAGAAGTACCCCACGCCCCCGTGGAGCTCCCAAAGCTCAATATATGTATCATACACGACCCTCATAAGAGGGTCTCTCAATGACACCAAGTCGTTCTCGGAAAGTCAAGAATTTGACCTTTCCCAGGGGCTTCACCAAAATGTCGGCGACCTGTTCATCTGTATTGATATTTTGGAGCCTTATTGCTCCCCGCTACACCATATCCTGGATATTGTGCTACCTGATATCAATATGCTTGGATCATGAAATACATGATTCTCTGATAAACGAATCCCGCTCTGGTTGTCACACAAGATCACGGTAGTATCCAATGTAAATCCAAACAACTCACTGAAGAGCTTCTGCAACCAGACCGCCTCACAAGAGGCCATACTAGCAGCAATGTACTCTATCTCGACGATGCTCAAAGCCACCGACTTTTACTTCCTGCTCCTCCAGGATATCGAGGCAGATCCCAAAGAGAAACAACACCCAGAGGTGCTCTTTCGGTCCACCACACTGCCTGCCCAATCAACATCTGTATATCCATGTAGTCTCACATTTCCGGTAGTGTATCTCAACCCATGAGTGATTGTGCCACGAAGTTATCTCAACAGATTCTTGGCACCAATCCAATGTGTGTGGTGGGGCTCAACCATATGTTGACTCAATGTGTTGACTGCAACATATATCCGGACGAGAGTTCACTAAGAACATCAATGCTCTGATGAGTTGACAATACTCGGTAGCATTTTGTAAAACAGGTCCAGCAACACTACTGCTTAACTTCTTGAAGTCAAGCTCGATTGGGATAGTCACAGGCTTGCAGTCCACCATACCGAATCTCTCCAATATCTTCACCACATATTTTCCTTGAGATAGGAAAATCTCCCCTGGTTTCTGCCAGACTTCTAGTCCTAGGAAATAGTGCATCAGTCCTAGGTCCTTCATCTCGAACTCGGAAGCCAACTCCCTCTTACATTTGAAAATGAGAGGGTCTGCACCTGTCAGAAAGAGGTCGTCAACGTACAACACCAGTATGAGAGGTTTGTCATCTTCAACCTTAAAGTAAAGGTTAGGGTCGGCTTCACTCCTAGTGAATCCCAACTTCATCAAGTAGTTATCGATCCTCTCATACCATGCTTGGGGTGCTTGCTTCAGCCCATAGGGGGCTTTCTTCAACATGCACACATGAGATTCCCAGTCATGAATCTCAAATCCTTTGGGTTGTTCCACATAGACTTCCTCTTTGATCGGACCATGCAAGAATTCAGTCTTGACATCCATCTGATGTAGGTTCCATCCTTGCGAAGCAGCAAGGGCTATGATCAAGCAGATGGTGGTATATTGGGCAACATGTGCAAATATCTCGTCATAGTCTATATCTTCCTTCTGAGAGAAGCCACGAGCAACAAAACGAGCCTTAAACTTTACAACACTTCCATCAACTGCATGCTTTATCTTGTAAATCCATTTTGAAGTGACAACTGCTTTGTCCTAGGGTTTGGGACCACATCTATGTTGCAGGAAACGTGGCATAGAGGTCCGTTTCTGTACGAAAACGAGTACGAAACGCGGAAACGTGTTTGGTACGGCCGTGAAACGCGTTTCCGACCGTACTGCCATGTTTCCCGAAACGGAAACATGGCCAGTACGGCCGGAAACACGTTTCAGGGCCGTACGACCCACGATTCCTCATTAACTTGTGGGTTTTTTAATTTTTTTTATTTGTGTTTCAATTTACTTTTAAGGTATGTTAGTGACTTCTTGTTGCTTCTAGATGCATGTCTAAAGTTATAAAAGTGAATTTTTGCCCTAGTGTTGATATGCAGTTCATAAGGAAGTTTGAGGGATATGCAGTTCATGGTAATGTTAAATTCTTAAAGTAAAAGTGATATTTTCCTTTATTTTTCATTTTCATCCTTTTACTTAAATTTTTAACATTACCATGAAATGACTCAAGATGTTTGA
>APFE031223832.1:165547-189413 GCA_000404065.3 Pinus taeda
AAACCTTCCGGAACGTAGATTATCACTAGAAAATTAGGTTTGCCTAGGCAGTTTACATACATGACTCAGATCTGCTAAGATTATTTACAATTTACACATGCAGACTGGATTTACAACATAACATGATCGGGCTGATGATGACAGTCAAATGGCACGGGCAGATCGATCAAGCACTACCCTTTTGCGAAAAAAGGGAGTGTACTGCTATGGGTAGTTGACACGTAGTGGTCAACACGACCCAACTACAATCTAGAACTTCAACCCCAGCAATTTCATAGTTTCGGCCCTTCCAGCAACTTAGTAGCTTCACGCGTGTGTGAGAGAGAGAGAGAGAGAGAGAGAGAGAGAGAGAATTTCGACTTCTTGTGCTTGATAGAGACCTCCTTCTTCGCTAGCCCTTCCCACCTTCCTTGAATTTCACAATTTTTACTACCCCAACAACTACAAATCGAACTTGGTGAGTGAGTGCTCCAAATGAGGTCGAGTTGTTGCCTTTATATAGGAGATTCTGCTCCTTAGTTAGGCCAACTTGTCCAGTTTGAGGCTGACTTGGTGGAGGAGGCCTAGAAGACCTAATTTACATAAAAATAAATTTTTGTCTTGACAAATGAAGCCCAAGAAGGGTCTTTTACATTATGACATGGGAAAAAACACTTGATATAAAATACTTATCTTTTGAGGAGAATGTCAGCTCCCTCTTGATCTTTAGTCTTCTTGCATCCATCTTGCAAATCAACCTCATCCTCATCACTGGTATGATGTGATCCCTTCCTTGCTTGTGCGAGGGTTTTCTTCTTTTAACAGAAACTTCCAATCCTAGGGTTTTGTCCATGAACCCTAGGCTTTCTCCAACCCCTTTTAGCCAGCTAGGGTTTTCAAATCCTAGATCAATGTCTAAATGTCAAAACCCTAGAGTCAATATGCTCTTTTCATATGAGATGAACTTCGTCCTTATCATCAATTAATCACAAGATAACTTGATCAATAATTATCCTTAGTCTCTTCAAACCAAGTAGCTCTACTTTCTCAAAATCACTTGTAACAGCAACAATATTTTATCTTTAGATATTTAGACTTTATTTCAATGGACTCCATCATTCTGGACTTGAACATTTAATCTCAGTACCCAAGATTTCCCACAACAATGTATATGATATCAATTCTTATAGAAACGGATCGATTCAAGAATACGTCTTCAGATATTTATATCCTTGGCTAGAGACAATGAGCTAGACATATCCAGTGCACATCTTCGATCAAAGTACATTTTCTAGGTGTCAATGTTTTGTAATAAAAAATACAATGTAATGTTTAATTTCTCCTTCCATATTCCACTGTCCAAGTGTATTCGAGCATTACTAGCAATTCAACTAACATTGTTTTTCAAGCCTTTCAACCCAACTAGCCTACACACATTGAGTTTTGTAAATCACTTATTTTTCTTGAGCATACTTTCAACCTTGAAAGAGGACTTGGCCTCTTCTTCACTGTAAGCTTGTTATGAGTGAAGATAACATCCAAACAAGCTTTCTTCATAACAATGATATTTTCTTTATTTCAAATAGATTCTATCTCGTATAAATCATACCTTATCACCAGCACATGCAATGCATCTTTCCAAGGCCTTTTACAACACAGGGTTCATGACAACAAATGACATTAATACTTTTCAAGTTTGTAGCTTTAACACCCTGCTTCTGATCATAATGCAACATCTTACACAGGTTAGTTATTCAACATTTCGGCATATGTATAAAGGTCACATGTTTCCCTTAATGAGCATGATGGGAGATCATTTGTGAATCTAATGAACTTGTAGGTTCACAAGGCTACTTCAAAAGTCACCACAACAATCCTTAATGGATTCTTCAAGAATCCCTAGATGTAGAGTCCCAAGATCTGACTAATCAAAGTCTTATGAAAACAACTTTTGATCCAAGTCTTCCATTCCAAGCACATTTATTGCCTTGAAATTTTTTTAAGAATGTTGCCAAAGTAGAATCTTTGATCTCAACCAAAGTCATTGTACGTAAATCAAGCAATGATACATACCTTTCATTCGCAGACTTACAACTTTGTTAGTCTCTGAATTCCGAGATCTCATACTTTATTATTGAACAACCCATCATTTTAATGTCTTTCGCATGGAGACCTTAGAGTCCTTCAAACTATGAAATTAAATAGTATGACTTGTATTGTTTATTTGCTCTAAAAACCAGAACAAACCTCAAAGAGAACTTAAGCATGAGGTACTTCAACCTTGTTATAGTTATATCAGTTCAGTGCCTTCCATATTTTTCACAGCTAGCCAACTTCAACATACTTTGGACTTCTGTAACAGACTTCGAACTTTCACAACCAGCCTTCAGACTTCTGTAATAGACTTCTAAGATTTGGTCAAAAGCTTTTTCTCGGGATTTCTTGACGTTCAGTGGATATTGAAATATATTGAGACCTTTCGGCCTAACACAACTTGGAGATCATGATCTTCTTACAAATGCAATAATGGCTTTGACCTTAAATAAGGGCTTTGACAGAAGTTTGAACTGGAACTTTTCTAGCTCGGACTAAGGCATAAAAAATGTTGCTTTTCTTGAGGCTCTTGGTTCTCTATAACAGGATATGACTCTTCTTTGGCCTTCTGAAACAGAGTAAGGTCTTTTGGCCCATAGGTTAAGACTTTGTCCTTCTTCAACCTGTTAATTAGCACTGAGGTCTTCTCCATATTCTGTAACATACTGAGGAAATTTGGATCTTATTCTAGGGCAATGGCCTTTCTTCAAGTCTCATAAGTTTGGCTTCCACAAAGATTCAGATTCTGTGGGTTGGATTAGGGCTTCTTACAAAAAAAGATTCCTTTCATGACAGATTTCGTCTTATACAGAAGATGATGTCTTTCTCATTAACTTGAGTTCTAGGGTAGAATAAAAGAGACTTCTTCAAGGCTTGAAACATAGATGATTTTTTCAGGACTGCTCTTTCACCATGGCCCTGAAACCATGTTGAAATTTCAATACTCCTCTAAACTGATAATTGTTTCTTATGATCTTTCTTAGATTGATATTTTCTTACATTTATTATTCATCATAAAGCAATTACACAGAGAACTTCAACAGTACAACAAAATGCTAGAGGATCATAAAGAGACATCCACACAAGAACACAAGAGGTTACCCTGTGAAAACCCACATGGGGGAAAAACTTAGCAACCTTTACTTATAGAGAGACATCCAAGTCAAGATGATAGACAAACTAACCAGCAAGATGACAACCTGTGCAATCCCCCAAGAAGCTAAGTCAACACTCCACAAAACTCGGTTCAAAGGTCTACAATAAAGGTCTGAAATTCAGCCTCTCTTCTTCACAGAAGTTCAGACCCTTCCTTAAAAATCATGCACAAAAATTCGGCCCTGTTCTGTCACACGTGTGAGCTGCAACAGAGATGAATTCCACACGTGCAAGATCATTTTCTTCCTTTCTTTGACTCGATATTCCTCTCCTTCACTTCGTCCTTCTCCCTTTTTACTAGGAGCAGAGATAAGCTTTTGCTTATATGTATCGAATGCCTCTTGGTGGAGGAACAAGTGTCATATAAATAGTCTTCTTGAGGGGGGCTAATAGGTGCTACTTGGGGGTCAGGATGACTTGATCAAGAGGGCCGATTTGGGATTCTTGTGAAGCCAAAACTACAAATTCAAAATTCAAATTTTCTCTTTTGGAAGGACATGAAAAACAAGCCTTCTAATTTTCTTTGTACAAATAATATAATTTCCTTTTGAGCATGAAAAACATGCTTTAGTAGATATATAAATGATGAAAATCTACATTACAAAGACCAACCATGGTTACAAAATTGAACAGATCGTGGCCAGGTATTCGTCAACAAGAGATTATAAGAGGAAATCGATGGGGCTCTTGGAGACATAATTCAGTAGGCAAGGACACAGTGATAGCGTGGAAGACACCAGCAACAAGGTTCAACAGTGATTGAGATCAATTTGCCAGAGAGAGCTTCTTCACAACGATACGAGTGATAGGGGGAGATCGAATCATTTTGCAGAGGCCGAATTTCTCCAAGTGGTGCGACTTCATTGAGAAGGCCGAGTTGCCAAAGGAACAAATTTCCCAGAAAAAGTCGATTTGCAAGAAAGATATCAAGTTTGCCAGTAGAGATCAATTTTCCAGCGGAGATTGTGTTCTTCTGCTAGAGAGTGTGAGTTGCTAGAGGAGGCTGAGTTATTTTCCAGGGCTGCATGTGTAGATCGATATAGGGTCACAAAGGAGGGCCAAATTGATTTTGAGAGCCTGAATAGCTTCCAGGAGGTCGAATCAATGTGCACAAGAAACGGAAATAATTTGTCGGTGCTTTCCTAATTTACAGCAAGTAGTTTATGCGTTATTTCAATTATAGATTTTTTGAAGCATAATAAAACCCCCATCTATAGAACCAGTTTTCCCCACCTTGGGGTATTTTCAGTGACAATTTGTCCATTTTTATGTGATTGTTATCTCAGTTCCTATGATTTATTAATTAGGTGAAATTTGCAGTTGTGCTTTTATTCGATATTCGCAGTAAATTAATTTGTCGGGACAAATAATCTAAAAGATAGGAGAATAATAGCCACATTAACTGCAATAGAATTTTCACACTTCCTAAGTTCGACTTGGTATATTCAAGATGAACATCAAGACCATCAGAAATCTTCAAAAGCTGGTATACACTGGTGTAAGTGTTGTAATTCATTGATGAACGTTATGCAACACATATTGGAATGAAGCATAAAATCTTGGTTAGAAAATAAATGATTACATTTAATGCACCTTTATATTACAATTTGAGATATGGCATAAATGTTCTATATAAACTCTCACCGATTTCTTTCTAGTATTAATAGAGATCTAACTAATGGAATAACTCACCTTGAACACCATATTACTTGTAATAACTAGTTTTGGTATGTAGAGAAAATCTCTTGGATTTCCAAAGTTGTATACAAAACAATTTTTCCTCTTCTATAAGACTTGCCAAGTTAAAAATTTTACAATGTCCCTCTACATTTGACAATACAATGATTTTTCTCATCACTAATCATTATGGTAAGACTCTTATTTTAAAAGTTTAGATGTTTGGATATCAACATTAAAATATAGAATTTCAAAATAGTAAATTTAGAAATACATACCCGAGCACGAACATTTAAATATACAAAACAAAACAGCATCAAGCCACGACGCCTTGACTCACTTCTATTAATCCCTTCAATCAATGCTCCAAAAAATGGTGCTAATCACAAAAAAATCGAAAAAATATTAGGCTACCAATATTTGGAAGTGCACAAAAACAATGTTGCAAACCCACCATTTTGACATTGACTAGTTATTTATAATAAAAAAACATAATTTACACGTCCTCAAGGAATTAAAACAGTGTACATTTACCTAAAAACTTACATGATAAGATAAGATAAGATAATTTTATTGATATCCAACGAGTGACCACAAAAATATGTCAATGGCACTCAAGGATGTATCTAGTACAACATGGGAGTGCAAATGCAACTCCTAGAAAATGCCAAAGCTAAATCTAGGATAAAATGAAGTAAAGAAGGATACAACAATAGGACAGCATTCATTTACATGTGAATAATGGATTCCAAAAATATTTGAATTTTGAGTGGGTGGGTTTCAAAAAAATAAACAATAAGCTTTCATGCTTTTCAAAGTAGTTAGCCATCAAGTTATAAACACACCCACATATTTAAAAAGAACCTACAATAAAAGTATTATGTGATAACATAACAAGTAACAAATATTACTATTTGATAGATTTAAGGGCCTTAGAAAATAAAAAAGGCAAAAAGATTTTCTTTATGTTGATAATTACTTGTAATATTCTTATGTTCTTATTAACTTTCTTATGTTATTATTTTATCTTAATCAAGCAATTATCAAAACCATATCACAAAGACCAAAGACACCAGATGTAGGTACACAGCTAGGGAAAAATCCCTAGATAGGGGAAAACCTAGTCAAAGATTCAAACCTCTTCCTTCAGTAGTTTCACAGGACAAGACAAGATAATCCAAGACTCTTTGACCTACACACAGACTTCTTCCAATCACCAAGTCAGCCCTTCCTTCCTCTTCAGATGATAACCTTCCAACAGCAACTTCGACCTAGAACTTCGACCTTGCAGCAACAGAACTTCGACCTCCCCAACAATATAACTTCGGCCCAGTAGCAGAACTTCAACCTGTGGTAGAATCTAGAATTTCAACCCCAACAATAGCCCAGTAACTTCGCACGTGTGGGAGAAAGATAGCCCAAAACATCGATTTTTGTCTTCTCTTGTAATTCTCTTCCTTCTCTTGGAATTTCACACTTTTTCTGCTTCTCTTTCTTGTCTATTGAACTTGTTGAGTGAGTGAACAAATGGATCAAATTGCCTCCCTACATATATAGCCTCTTCTGTAGGTCAAAATTCCCTAATGTGTATCGACTTCATCAGGTAAGGGTCGACATGGTGTGGAGGTGACAAATGACTTTTTGACCCAATAATAATTCTTTTTACATGATACAAAAGCCCAAGAAGGGTCTAATAAAATGGAAAATGACTGTAATGACTCCAAATAAAACCTAGAAGTCCTCAATGGTGACTTTGACCTAGAAAATGATGACCCAAGCATGAAACCCATGCTTTAATAAGTCATTTTAATAATAATAAAAAATTCTTTTTTCTTTCTTTTCATAAATACATTTCATTATGACTCAAATATAATTATGAAGACCGAACCTAGTTACATTCTTCAACACTCCCTCTTAATTAGGGAGGTATTCATAATTACATATATATACAAGTACATGGAAGATCTCAAAACACATGAACTATGAAGAGTTTAGGCATACTCAGTGCCACAGAGTAGATTCTTGACCAGGGCAATCTATTTGGGTGGGACTAAGATGGTAAAGCTTTCAACCACTATAGGTAACATCAGGCTTACTTACTAACCATCAACCCAGGGATCTAGATGCGTAACGCAAGGTCAGAGCTCTATGACCAATGCCACCCTCCCTACTTCAAGAAATAGACATCAACACATAGGCCGGTCAGATGTCCTCCTAGGCATTTTCTATTATACATGATGCTTCAACACTCCCTTATTCAGATTGGTAACAACAAATATCTCCCAGTCAAACATATCAGTAACATCAAATCAATCAAGAATGCAAAATGTGAAAATTCCTAAACCCAGAATACCTACTACAGCAACTGATATTACTTCTCCTACTTATTAAACCATACAAGTTATTTACTGTGTTCTATGGTAAATCTCAAAGTAAATACAACTGCAACATTCACTATTAAAAAAATAATACGCCGAAACAAGAAACTGAACAGAAAAAAGATACAACACAATAACATAGTTATTTTTGGACAAATGTCCCCGGAAAAACCCAATGTGGGAAAACTGGTGTAGCAGATGAGGGTTTCTTTATTATTCTTTGGCAAAAATCTCATGTACAAGATACAACCAGTAGAATAGAAGAGGATTCTCTGTGAGAATTTTACAGACACTTCTCGACGAGTTTTTGATTAAGGAGAGGACCTGTTTCCCTTTCTATGTCTCACTGCGTCAGCCCCTGCGTGAGAACTACGCTATCCCAACATCACACTACCTCTATGTTGTCCTCTGCATCACAGCCTCTGCGTTATCCTCCTTTTGCTCTGCGTCTTCTACTCCTGACCTCCAAACTGATGTTGATACCCTCTCTCTCTCCTTCTCACCTCCAACTCTCCCTCTGATTCGATTTTATCTTGCCGAACTTCGACCAGTGAGAAAATCAAACTTACTTGGGTCACTGAGTATTTTCCTCTGGTGTGTTTTCCAAATGGCCATCGATGTCCTTCTTATAATCCTCCAGTTGAGAACCAATGGCCCAGATTAGATTCTAATCAATGGCTAAGATCATTTGGACTCGATCTTCGTCTTCTTCTAGAAGTTACACCCACAGTTTAGATTAATACCCATTAATTATTTTAATTTCCTAAGTTTAGACTTGGGAACCCATTAAAAATAGTTATTTTAATAAAACTGTCACCGGATGGAATTTCCCAAAATGATTTCTGGGTATTGTGGAATACATGTGTCTAAGTCTCCTTGCAAAATTTGAGACTTAGAGCACATACGATGCTACCAGAAATCAACACAAAACATGCTTCCAAAACTTTGAGAGATTTACCTGTACAAACACAACCCCAATTAGTAACAAACTTTCAAATACACATAAGTAAACACAAACCTTTGGGGTCTTGTTGTCATTGACGTCAATAACATGGCAACCCTAGGTGCAAACCTTAGGATCCTAAGTGCAAACCCTAAGCGCATTGAGGAAACCCTAACATTGGCAAATGTTAGGTGCATGAGTGCATTGAGGAAACTCTAGATACATGGAGCTATGCCCTAGATGATGGAACCGTAAGTGTGTGAAGAAGCCCTAAGCATGACTCTAGCCTGGTTGATTGATGAAACCCAAGATGCATATGCCAAGTGCATTAATGGAGCCCTAGTTGAGCAAGTCCTAATGTGTTCTACATGAAGAAGTATATGCTAATGGTGATAAAACCCTAGTTGCATGGAAGAAGCCCTAAGTATGATAGAAGAGGCCCTCAATTATAGTGGTGCAAAAATATTTGAAGTCCTTATGGATCTGCAATTTGTTGCTGGAGCAAGTTATATAGTAACAACAAATAAGGAATCAGACGTATGGAGTAGTTTGCTAGGTACTACAACACCACAACAATAGAAGTAGATGATTGAGGAGCACTTGTTTCCTCTTGTTCAAAATCATCAGCTTGAACTTGCAAGCAAAATTGTTGGTATGTTACTGGAGATGGACAATAATGAGTTTAGTCCATACCTCTTAAATTCTATGTCCCATTGCATATTTAACTACGTCCCTGAATGTGCAAACAAAACAAAAGAACATATTATGTTAAATTATCAAAAATGCACTCCGGTGAATGATCAACCAAAGGTATACACTGTGGTTTAAATGTGTCTACATATCACTCCAAATTTGTTTAAACAAAATCCATGGCAACATTCAAGCTATCACAACTGTATATAATGCAATTCTTGTAGGAAAAAAGTCCTAGGCAAAGAAAGAATTTGATGGTCAACTCTCCTTACAAATAAAAAATAAAATTCAATATATTTTATAAAGGTCGGCCTAAGGTCGGCTCTGTCCATGCCAACCAACATGTCTCTTCAACATAGGACAACAAAGTATAAATATAAACCCAAGGTCATTTTGGCAAATAAATTTGGCCAAGCAAATACAAAGAAAAAGGACTCGAATCTAAGGAATATAGAGCTAAGAAGAACAAAGTATGGTGCAAAAGTTTTGGACAAATCTAGTGTTGTTTATTGGGATTTTTGTGTGATTTGATCTTTGGTACATCATTGTTCTATAAAAGATTGCTCAGCCTCATCAAAAGTATAGATTTCGTGATCTCATTGTATTATTGATAAGGGTTATTGAAGCTACAGACCTCACCCTCCTGTAATTTTCAGTCTGCACTTTCGGCCTTGTGAAAGACCTACTACAAACCTCTGATTTTGGGTTGCTACGGACCTGCAACTTAGCCCTTCTACAGTGTTGCAAAACACAGATTGTTGTTGAAGATTAGTTGAAGAGATCTCGAACTAGTTAATTTTGTAGATCTTGGGGAAGTTCAAAAATTATAAACCCTTGCTAAGTTGCAAACCTTGGAGACTTTGGATCTTGGGCTAGTCAAAGCAGATTACATACTTGTCATAGATACAATTGCAGACCTCATATTTAGGGCCTTAAGATTGAACTCGAATCTCTGTTTGATTAGTGAACAAACTTTGATAGGCTTGGTTTTGTAGTTGCAAAAGCTCAAACCTTTATGGTGTCTTGTTGAACCTATGGAGATTGTTCTTGTACCCTCGAATATGTGAAGAAGTGTTAAGAGTAATCTTAAAGTAGACTTGGAGGTATTGTTGAAGGAATTTGTTTGGACATAATTGATACACACATTGACCTTAGTTTAAAGACCTTTGAAGTAGCCCTTCTTCTGCACATTCTTGGTATTCTATTAAGAAGCATTAAAGACTCAATATAGAAACCTTGTTAGGGCATTTTTTAAGGCAGTTTTTGGACAGAACTTGGTGACATTGTTGAGCAGCCTTTAAGGCACCTCATAGTTGATTTGGTGTTGTTCTTAGAGCATTGTCTTGAAGACATCATTGAAGATTTGTTGAAGCAATTTATTGAAAACATCTTGTCAGGAAGCATTGTTGAAAAATTGTCGAAGACCTATAGAAGTTGATCTTGGAGTCATTCTTGGATACATCATTAACCTCATGATGTATTGTTGAAGCCCTCATGGAGCAACTTTGGAGAAGACTATTTAGGTGATATGAAGAGTTGTGGAGCCACATACTAAACAATTGTTGAAGCAGATCTTGGACTTGTTGAAGAGAATATTGGAAGTCCTGGAGAAGTAACTGAAGCCATCTTCAAGAACTGAAGCTAAGGGTTGGAGCCCTTGAGGATTGGAGTCCTCACATAAGGTTGGAGCCTTATGAAAGACCAAGGTGGAGTCTGAGCCAATTAAGAGGATTGGAGTCCTGAAGAAGACCAAGTAGGTGCTTGGTGAAGTACAGGTTGGAGCCTGGTTAATTCAAAGATTGCAGTCTTCATCTAGGGTTGGAGCCTTGAAGAAATCATAGGTGTGATTGTACTGATTGGAACTTGAATTATTGTAAAGGAGGATTGGAGTCCTCGTTATTCTAATTAATAAAATTATTTATTTATTGTTCATTTTGTGTTATGTTTTTAAGTGATCTAACTGGCATAAAATAACAATTGTAAAAGAAATGTTGATTCACCCACCCTCAGTATTTCCAACAATTGGTATCAAAGCCAATACCTTCACTCAAAGCCTAACAACAGGAAGGTAGATCCTTAGAACACAAATGGAAAAGTCAAGGAAGAAGGCTTGCAAACCCTCTGAAGATGTCTCCTCAGTCAAGAAATCAGAAAATAACCACGCTAACAAAGCTCTCTTGTTTGATGGAACAAACTATGAGACACGGAGACATAGAATGGACATCTTTTTGATGGCTCAAGGTCTTGAAGTCTAAGAATTAGTGACTATGGGAAGCTCAGGAGAGACAAATGAATTCAATGCAATAGCTATGAAAGTGATTATAAGCAGCCTACCAATTCCTATGAAAATCAAAATGAAGAAATATTTATCAGCAAAAGAGCTTTGGGAGAATCTTCAAGATCTTCATTCAAAAGGACTTTTACTCGTGACCTCAGATCCAAAAGATGGTGAACAAGAGCATAAAACCAATCAAGAGTCAAAGGAGGCAGATGAAGGCACCAATTGCATAAATTAAGAACTAGAAATTGAAGATACCAAGAGCAAGGATAAACTAAATAATGAAGACCTCAAAGGAGAACTTGTGGCTCCTCGAGAATATTTAATTAAACTCAAAGAGGATAATGAAGAACTCAAGAAGTAGGTACAAAATGCTAATCATGATCATAGAAAGGAAGAAATTGACTTTTTCAAGCTTCAAGTACAAGAAAGAGAAAAGGAGCTCAACAAACTTAAGGAGGAATTGCATCAAAACAAGAAGAGGCATCATGACGAAGTCATTTACATGACAACCCAAATAGAAAAAGCAAAAAGAAGGGAAGATATTTTGGAAAATTGTCTCAACCAGAGATCTAAGGAATTGAGTAAATCCGTAGCAGAAATTGGTCAATGTAGAGAAGAACTCACCTCCCTAAAAGTTGAGCTAGAGAAAGCGAAGAAATAGATTCAAGGAGTTGAAGCTAAGAATTTAAAGGAAGAATTGGTCCTCCTAAAAAGACAAGTTGATGAAGTTGAAAAGAAAAGAAAAATCATGGCGTGCCAACTAAAAGAAAAGAATGAAGAGACTCTTTAGGATTTCTAGATTTGCACATAAAATTTAATAAGCAAAAACATATTTGTACAAGTGAAAAAAAATACCTCCAGGCACAAACTGCCTCCTCAAGCTTGCTCCAAGAAACCAACTCCTCAATGTTGCTCCAAATGGCTGCCCAAGAAGCTACTCACTCCAGCTACAATGCTTGCCCAAGAATCCTCACTGTTGCTCCAAAAACAAACTCAACAACTCCTCACAAACTCTCACTGAAATTCTCACTCAAATGTATGAGATGGTTGTGAGAGAATGAGAGGGGTTGAGTGGGTTAAATAGTGTTTGGGAGAGGGGAATGGACCCCAAAGACCAACAAAACAAAAACTAAATTGCTTTGGAGTCCCCCACACTCAGCAAATAATAAAAAAAATTTTAAAAATCACATTTTTTTAAGTGATCAGGCCGTTGTATGTAACCCGGCTGGGTTGATACAGACTCGGCCGAGCCGGCCAGGTTAATACTGAGCTAGCCGAGTTGTGTAACAGCTCGAATGGCTAGGTACTAACCTGGCCAACCGAACCAGTTACTTGGCCGGGTTGATTTTTCCAGGCCTGGCTCGAACCAACTCGGTCGAGTCGGTTCCGAGCCAGTCATTTTTTAAAACACTGCTCCCAGCTCATCTCATCATGTAGTCTATCAAGACTACATCTCCATGTCTTCAGCTAAACCCTCTACTCCATGATCCAGACACCCACAACTCCCTCTGAGTTGCTTCGTTGTGCACACTCGGATTCACTGTCCCTCAAAGTAGCTCAGATATGCTCTCATACCATGTTGAGTTTCCACGACCTTGGGTCTAGGTTATAGTCTTAAAATCAATGAAGCTACCAAACCAAGAATCTCAACCATAAACTACTTTGCACAACGGAAATATAAAAGTAAACCACATATGCACAAATATACACGGTTTTTAACAAAACTGTACAATCCCAATCTTCGTTATATTAAACCAAATCTGAATAATACAACAGTCTATGGTATACAAGATATAATAACAAACTTTGTTGCGCAACTTCGATGTCGTATCTTGTCCTGCCAATCCTTCGCTCCCATACTGCGCACTAGTATTGCCTTAGTCTATCAAGGCCACTACACATCGAGACCCCAAGAGGGCTGCCACCTAACAATGTTTCAAGTCACTTCTGCTGCAAGTACACGGGCTCATCAAACTGCTCTTTGGGTAGGCCTAATTCCCGAGCTCCAAACTGCCAATCTAGTAGTCACTTTCATCCATCAAAGTGCTGCTCTTTAGGCTGCAATCTTCACCCAATCACGCACCAACAACGTCCTTCTTGTTTGCTGCTCTAGGGCTACTTTGGGTAGCCAACACACTGCCCTCCAATCAGATCTATGGTACCCAATCACGTCACTTTCAATTCTGCTCCTAGGAAAGACTCTTCTCCTCCTCAGAAGACCCTCCACACAACATCAACAGGCTGCTAGAAAAACTGATCCAAACAGGTCAACTCCTTTGACCTAACACATACCAAAACACTGCTGTTTGTGACTCCTGCAATGCTGCAATTTCTGGGACTGGTTAGGGCACACAACGCAGTCCTCAAATCTGGCCCAGAATTTCCCTTATGAATTGCAGCTTTCCTTTAATGGGAGGCCTCCCTTCCATGCTGCTATTTTAGGGTAGATTCAAGCCCTTATACACAGACTTACCCTCCTAAAGACAGTGGCATCCTACAGGTGTATAGACAGACCTGTGGCAGCCTCTTATGAGGACTGTCCACCCATCAAACAGCCTCCAAACTAACTCGCTGTCCCTACCTTGGCTGCAGCCTACAAGAACAGGGCTTTGGCCCTCCCACCAGCAGTTCTGCCCTCAAAAAAGGACCCCTGAACAGATCTTAACCCACGCTGTTTCAGACCCTCTCTTGCTGTGGCTAGGGCACAGAATTCTTCTCTCCAACGAGCTCTCTTCCTATGGTATGCATTGCACAAGATGGATTCCTAAATAACTCCAATAAACCTCATATTTATACACAAAATGAAGGCTCCACGAATTCATGAAGAGACCCATCTATTGGACGAATTTTACATCAAGCCTACATGACTTGAAAACCAACAATTACTAGTCAACTTAAAAAATTCATAACTTTGTTTCTAGAGCGCCGATTTGCGTGATATTTGGAGCATTGGAATCGGCTCATCAAGCTCTATCACCTCAAATTTTCCCAAGCTCAAATTCATCATAGTTTTGACCCAAACATCGATGTCTGCAAAACCCCATACTTGGGATCCAAGCCCACAATCTGCCCTTGTAGTGCTTTGCCCTCCAAACCTTGAACCCTAGGGCTTGGAGTACCTCCCAAGTACTCATTGAGGCAAAGCTTCCTCCCATTGGATCTCTTTGCAACCATCTCTACCTCATTCAATGGATAAAGATCAAAGGGGAAACATACCTTAGATTAATTTTATTTTCTTGCAATCACACATCTCTATTGTACAGGTGTTTACTAATAAATCTAAATCCAAGTGAAATTTAATTTAATAAGATTTACCAATAGCACTTTTCACAACATTGCTGAAGCATGCATCATTTTGCTACAATCTCACTTGATTTACTTTCAGTCACAAGAATTTACATTTTGCAATTTACTTTCAAGCAGTTTCATTTACTTTTTGGCAATTTATTTCCAAGCATAAGAATTCACTTTTGGCACTGGTCTTGTCATTATATCATATGATTATGAATGGTTATTTATGCGCTTGTGATTATATCATTTACATGTGAATTGTATTTACATGCATGGTTGAATGTATTTACATGCATGGTTGAATGTAATTTCACTGCTAGAATATCTCTTATTTTCTACAGCTTAATTGAGCTTTAGTTATTTTCTTAGGAACTACCCTCCTTTGCTTCACTAGGAGTTAGCCTAAATGGAGGAGTTGAGAGTTAAGTGACAGCAACTCAACTTGAAACTTGCCCCCAAGGCCACGCTTAGTGGATAAAAAATTTCTTCCACGTTTGCCAAGTTGTGGATTAAGCGACAACAAGCACTAATTCCCCAAATATGATACACATTTTGCAAGGAAGAGAACTTGCCGGCGTTGGCCCCCAGCCCTCAATTGTTTTTCTCAAAACGCATAAAAACTTCAAAAATACATTTAAAAAAAGATAAAAAACAAAACAAGAAACTTAGTAAACTACTAAGCTTAATTCACCTTCACCTATACATCTCTCTTATTTGATATTTAAAAGTCATTTAGCATTTGACTTTTAAAGGATAGTAAGCCACGAATTTCCTTGGTGCCTCATTAGAGTGGCTCTAGATAGTAACCCTACCTTGATGGCCTTGATGCCTTTGTACAACAGATAGATGTAGAGAACCAATCATTGGCATTGACTCATTTGTGCTCAATCAATGTTGATTTCCTGTAGTTACTTCTAGTTTTCAATGTCCACTTTTAATTTTCAGTTGTAACTTTTGACTTTAGATATCGATGACCAAGTTTTCACTTGTCATTCTTTACCGTCTTTGAGTAATTTTAATTTAATATTTCATACTTCAGTCTCTACTATTCAGTATTTACATAGCACTATTTGGAATTTGAACCAATGTATTTTAATTTGTTACAACTTTTAACTTCTGATATGCATGTACCATTGATTCAACGTGAAATATGATAATGACAATCATGATTGATGAATTGGATTTCTATCATTTACAAATCTGAATTTAGTATTTACATTGCAGAATGATGAATTTAATTGGAATGAATTGTTACTGTTGGAATTTTTCATTTAATTTTAAAGATAGGACCCCCTATGCTAGGGATCCCAACATCCCCACATCCCCCATCAATTTCCATAAAATTTGAGGGGGCGTCACCACATATCCTCAATGTGTGTTTCTCTACTCCTGTGCTACCAAATCCTGAAAACTTGGGGGAACATGGATATCCTTAGCTATTACAGTACGTCGCTGATGACATGGAAGAAAATTAGGATGAAAACATATCAATTAATGATTTCAAAAAATATGGAAAAAATGGTTCTTGTCGGAAATAGTTCCAAGTGATCTTAATGTGCTGTGACATATTTGAGTGCCGAAACAGTGCATAAATCTGAAAGCACCATATTCAGCAGAGAAATTTCCTTTCTATAACACTAATTTTACATGACAATACACCTTATAAAGCCAATCACCTGAATTTGAACGTGTACAGAAAGCAACTTTTCACATCATAAATTTTCCATTGTTTAAGAAATGAACAAATTTAGTTCCACTAATATGATAGGGGGGACCTTACAAAGAGGGTCCATCGGAGCTCTTTCAATGTCCTTCAAGTCAACTTCATGCCTTTGCGCCAAAAAATCAACATAATTACATGACCTGTATTGTAAAAATGAGGATGAGATCTGGAATTAGACATGGAAGTAGATTGCATCACACCTAAACTCAATGGCACAATGCATGCCAGCAAGTTATGATAGAAGTAGATTGCATCACAAACTAAACTCCAAAGACAGAACTCATGTCAGCAAGTGATGAATGTATTCTTGTGATCATATAGATTACGATCTTAGAAATCCAAGGTCACTAGTTTTAATTCAATATCCTCATGTAGATGTTGAAAATAATTCCAACAAAATATGTATTTTGTGGCATATTCCATTTCTGCTCTCAGAGACTTACAAAGAACAAGTTTAGCTACTAAGCCACACCAACCTTAAATACTAAACATAACGAAAATTAAAATAGGCAAGAAGTAAGAAGTAAATTTATGTTTAAGGAAAACAACTCTTCAAATCAATAAAAAAGTTAAAAAGGGGAAGGACTGAGACAATGCTCCTAAAAGGCTGTGACTGCTTAAAAGGAGAGGAGTTTGCTATATTCCTACTGGAAGAATCATATTCATTCAGGATGGGTTAAAGCCTAGTTAAGAGAAAAGGAGATGTCAACCTATAGCAGTTTAGAACAAGAAATGATCTTAACGAAACACAATTCTCATGCAACTCTAGAAACCTTGCTAAATCTTTATAATTTTCAAAAAAACTGACTATAAAGAATTGGGAAAACATTTAGAATGGTTTTCAGAATTTCCTTGTTTTTCATTTGTTATAAGAAAAAACTCGTGATTTTTAAAAGTCAAAACTTTTACTAGGTAGAAGTTTGGGCAAATCTTCATTTTTCAACTGGTAAATTCTTTGCAGAAAATTTTTGATGAAAAATTGTAAATCTTAGCTGGTAAGAATTTTCCTAAGATAAAAGAATATAGCAGTGGACACAGCACATAGTACCTACTACTTCTATTGTTAGTCCCATATCATACCTTAATTGATTATTATGATGTAAAAACCATAGAACCTTGGGCTTTTTCTGACCAGAATGGATCCCTTAGTGTGTATTCCAAATATAAAGAGACTTATATGTAATCTTTATACCTAGGTATGGCTAGGATCTCTATATATTGCCTTAATGTTGCTAATGCTATTTTGAACTCTAATTTGTGGAATCCCTGGCTCTAGTGTTCGAGAAGATATATTGTCAAGGAATGGTCTTGTTTCTATCATTCTATGTTAAGAACTTAAGATCTCTTCACCAAACTTGTGCAAAAAGAATGACCTAGGACACCTTTGTCTTCACACCCCTCATGACTCTCACAAAAGCTATTCAGGTATAAAATCTCTAGAAACAATGACAAAGTTGTAACAAATATTTTGCAAAACATACCAAACTGAAATATGGCCAAAGCATGCCATACCAAAATGACAAAAGGGTACCAAAGAATATGCCAAGATACAGTTCAAAACATCATAGCAAATCTGATCGAGATGGAAGATCAAAAGCTCGCCTATCAGTCATCCACAATAAGAATCATCTAGTTTTTTAACCATTTCTATCTCCTTATTAAGGAATTGTTGCCACAAAATCTAACAGGCCTGTGCAAGGCCCCACTAGGTGGAACCAAACCTTATGGCAACAAGAGAAATTGTCGCCATTGTCACCTCAGCAACCTCTCTCCTGTTCTTTAGTGGTATTTTACCACAAGGGAGGCTTCCCTAAATCACCTTGTTGACCACTGGAGTGGCACTTAATCATTATCCAAAGACTCCATGGCCAAGGATGTACCAAAGGATGCGTGTACCATCAGATATCATCACATTACCAGAGTTTTTAAATTCTACTTCTGCTTCTTCTCATTTTCTTCTTCAGTCCTTAGATTTCGCAACCCTACGGGGATATTGTATAAATGTCACTAGCATGATGAATAAAGCCATGTAGCAGGCCTAGGGTGTTGGGACTCAATCAACAAGCGAGTACACCTTGGGAGTGTTTTTTTTACTTGGTTAATTATTCCTGCTTTTTAGTAGCGAATAATTTTCTACATTTTTTCACTCACTACATTACCCCAAAGCCAGGGTGACGGCTTGAATGTTGAGCCCCTAATGCATCTTAGTGCCTAGAGTCAATGTATATTACCATGCTAGGTCATCTCTGAAATTTCGTGGAACTTAACTAGGTCACTAGGTCTAACTAGGATTTTTTAATAATTACAAATTTCCCGGAAAAAGAGATTTTTTGATTAATTTATATGTAATGATGTAAATAAAAGGTCTTCGGAAATGTCTAGGGCGTGTGACTACTTGAAACTTATCTTTAAAGACCCAACATTATCCAAGGACCCACTTTGAGGGTCAAAAATCGACCTATAGTCCCTCAAAAGCCGATTTTTACTAATGTTAGTGGCAAAAATGAGGAAAAGATTCAAAAAATGAATAATTAGAAAAATTTAGAAATTTTTCCGAAGTCAAAATGAGTCAAATTTTAACATGGCAGATTACAGTGAAGGTCAAAGGTGATTTGGTGGGGCCCACCACATAAAGCACAAGTCAAAATCAACGTTCCAAGTGGCAAGTCAAAGGGAAGTCAAAAGTATCACGTTGGTTGCATGAAATGTCACATATGGCTAAAAGTTCACCTTGAATAAAATTCAAATATTATGGATTAAAATTTGATGGGGCATAGTCTAAGTCTAAACTTTAATAAAGTGGGTGGGGATTGGACCCCACCTCACTCCTCATATAAGCTACATAGGAGGAAATCCAAACTGCAATACACAAATGCCCATTCGAACTTCCAAGCATGAAGCCCACGCTGCCATATGACTGGTCAAAGGTTGATAAATTGAGTTTTTATTAAAGTTTATTTCCATGTTGTTTGCACATGTTACGTTGGCAGTGTCCACTTGTACACAGGGTACCTCATTTCAGCTCCACATAGTCACTCCAATCAACACTTCAGCAGCATGTTGGAATCAATTTCATGTGGGAATTGGGAAGCAGTCTTACGTGGGAATTAAACTCCACTTATCTCAACTTATCATCAGCTTATACACACACTCAACACATGGAAAAATTTACACATGTTTGGAGGATTGTGGGTACATGGGATGGCACTGATCTAATGGTAGTTCACAACAGTTATATAATTGTTTATGTGGCAGTCTTCAACAGAAAATTGTGGGATATGTTTCCCTTCTTTACCACATAACTACACACTTGTGCCACTTAAACTAATACGCAGCCAGATTTGACACATGTTTATCACAGGTTCATATGTTCGGGTTATGAGCTCGTTGAGTGGGATATTTCTCCTACTTAGTCTAACAATTGTCTCGTGAAAATAATGCACATGTCAGTCAAGTGAACTTGCTGCCAGCAAAGAGAAGAACTCGCTGCCACTTCACAGCATGCTACATAAGTTCCTTTGCCACTTGGAGAACTCAACTTTGTCTTGGGATTGTCAATCTCAACCATTTGTCATTGCATTGGTCATTGAGATTTGCTCCCATAGTTCTATTTAAATGAGCCATTGACTCTCATTTGTAATCATGTAATACTAGCTATTGGGCTTGAGGACATGCCATTGGGTTGTACACGCATTTTGCAATATAATACAACAGACTTTGGGGTTACTTGTGATGGTGTTCTTCTCCATGCATATGGTAAATTCCTCACATGTTGTTATGGTGCTTCTACATAGTTCTTCATGCTATTTTTTCCTTCATTCTTGTTTCAAGTTATGTTTATATGCAGCTATCTCATATTGTTAAAATTGGCAACTAGGGCCAAACTCCATGTGGGTCATCTTATTAATGGCAGCTGATATTTTTCTTGGATCCCTCTCATCGAGAGGTGTAGGATTGATCTAAAAATCATCCGATTCCAATAAGTATTCATGGAGATATGAATTTATTAGTGTTATGGGACAATTCATCAAGGTCGGCCAGCAACCAAATAAACCCCACTTGTGCTCAACGTTTTAGTATAAATAGGAGAGGTCTTCAAGTCATTTAATACTCATCTATCGTGATCTCACTCTCCACTTGTTTGGGTTTTTGGTGGAAGGGGAGGTCTAGAAGAGAAGCCTTATACGCAGCCCTAAAGGAGAACACTTGAATGTGCCCTAGCCACAGTCAAGAAGGGCAGTGAAGTGTAAGCCCTTAACGCAGCCAAGGAAAGGCTCTCTAGTCTAAGGGAGCTTCAATGCAAATCTAAAGAATCCTAGAGGGAGCCCTAGCCACAGTAAAAGAGGCCTTCACACAGCTGAAGGTAAAGCCCTCATATGCTGTCCCAAATGCCCTAGCCGTAGGTCATGAAGGGACCCTAATTTGTTGTCTCAAGAGACCCTCAAACGCAACAAGAAGAGAACCTTGTTCTGGTGTCTATGGAGCTCCTAATCCGCAATCCTTAAAGGTTCTAATATGTTGTCATAATGGAGACTCTAGGAGAAGAGTCTTATACATTGGAAGTGCAGTGAGGAGATCTGGCCGCAGGCAAAAGGGAGATGAATTACGCTGTCATAATGAAGCCCTCAAACAGTTAGGAAGAAATCTAAACGTAGGGCTAAAGGGAGATGCCCTAACTGTTGTTTCAAAGCATAGCCATAAGCCCTAAACGCTGTCAAGAAGCGGTGACCTTAATACGCAGTGAAGGGTGACAAAGAAGCCCTTGTTCGATGTAATGAGGTGTCTTAAATACGCTATCATTAAAGACCTCAATCCGCAATTGAGGATGACTGTTCTAGGAAGCCCTTACTTGTTGTTTCACAGCTAGAGGATGATTCGCAGCTTTAGGAGGATGGTCATAGGAAATACTAACAATTGGTTGTTGTCCAGAAAGAAGCCTTACATAGTCACCTAGATGTTGTTGTTGAAGGTGACAGCAGGGCCATGTTTGGGTATGATATGTTGGGCAAAAGTATCCAATAAGGAGGAACTATGAGGTTGCTACTTGAAGGCTGGTTGGATCACTGTATGAAGCGACAAGGTTACAATCAACTATTGGGCTAGGTCGTAGGCCATAGCCAGCAGTTGGAGCCTCCTTAAGCGTTGCGTTTAGACCCTATAAGGCAGGGTATCGTTCGTATATATAGGTGCAGTAAAGCTGCATTCAATAGATGGACTGTGGGGTTGACTTAGAATGCTGTAGCTCACAGCGTTTGTGCTCTATTCAGTGTCCAGGTTTGCAATGAAATGCTTCAGTCCTTTCAGCTTACACAAGTTGCCAGATGGGCAGACTTGACATGATCAGTGAAGCAGCAAAGGAGGAAGAGCGTTATAGAAGGAAAGCTTCAGTATTCTGGGCAATTGGTTGAGCTGCTCTAGGCCTATCATCTGCTACATTGTGTTATCTTCATGGTGAAGATCTCTGATGTCTGATCTCTTATCTTGTCAAGTCAAAGTGTTGACTGATGATGTATATGTACTATCTCTCTCTGCTGAACTACTGAAGAACATATTAGAAGAATTGATCAAGGGTTTCCCCACATTGGGGTTTGTCCCTGACTAGCACCACATCTTGTGTCCTCTTGTCTTGGCTTGTCTTCTGCGATTTATGTTTATGTTCTATCGCAGTTTACTTTAATGCTAATGTGATTGCTAATCTTGAAAAGATATTGAGCCAACTATGAAAATTGAAATAAATAGCTCTAAGCATAGAACATACCTAAAATTAACATGGCATCGGAGTTGAGGTGAAGACAAAGCCCAAGCAAGAGTGAAAGAGCAATCACCGAATGCAGTTGGGAAAGGACAAAAGGATCAATGGATTCCTCATCCCTCTTCTAATTCACCAAGGGTGAAGTCGAAGCAGAGAATATTATCAGAATGGCGCAGCGTAAGTTTCTAATGGCCTACCTGAAGATCACTTCTATGGGAAGTCCGGATCTAAGAGAGGAAGAAAGGGCAAATGCCTTGGTTGAAATAAGTTCCGCCATGATGCGAAGGAGTGTCTGAATGGCAGGGACACATCACTTGATGATGATAACAATCATTCCAGGGACATCTTCAATTATTAGAGGAATGACAGTGCAGGTTATCAAGGAAACGACCGACTCTTCAGAGAAAGCAAGGAACCCCAAGTATGAAGAATCAAATGTTGTTTCTGATAAGATAAAGAAGTGTTATCTTGTATTGGCCCTCTCCTTCAGATTCTTTGGGAATCTGGCTTATTGATTGTAGTGCTTCAAGGCACTCCTTCGGATAGAAGGGTGCTCTCTCTTTAATTTGGTAAAGATGGAAACATTCGTGGGATCATGCTTGGAGCCGATGCCACCTATCCCGGAAAGGGTGTTACCCCTCAATTGAATGAGGGTAACTCGATTCATTTACAGAATCTCTTTTATGTACCTGATCGCAAGAAGAACCTAGTGTCCATTTCAGTAATGGAAGTCAAAGGTTTCAGGGTGGCATTCATCGATGGAAAGGTACGTGTTTGAAAATAGAAATTTCAAAGATGCTTTTACTCGTGGGTTTAGGGTTGGCAATTTGTATCAAATTGAAGAAAGTCCATTGGGGACCATGTCAGTTGACACATAGCACCGAAGGTCTGTGAGTCAGATGATGACAAAGATGCCTGAATTCATAAGGAGCATGAAGGTACATGTCTGAGATGTACTGAAGGAAAATCTTACAAGGGGACCATTCCCCTCATATAGTAGGTCCACAGGTTTGGAATAACCCGAGGAGGTTTGAGATTCATGATCAAGAATCTCATGTGTGCAGGTGGAAGAAAACCACCTATGGTTTGAAGCAAATCACCCCGACTTTGATATGAGAGGCTTGATAACTGTTAGATGAAGCTAAGATTCACTAAGAGTGAAGTCGATCCAAACCATTGTTTGAAGATTGTGGATGATAGACCTCTCATACCGACACCTTCTGAGAACGACCTATTTCTGACAGGTGCAGACCCTCTCACTTGCAGAAGTAAGAGGGAGTTGGTGTAAAGACCCAATAATTGATATAAGCAACAATATGCAGAGTTGAAAAGGGGATTTCAAGGCTTACCTGAACTGTTGTACGGCTGATCTGCTCCTGCTCCTGTTCTCCTGCTGCCTTCTCTATTTTAGCTGATTCGATTACTGGAAAACCAATTCCTCCGAGCCAATCCAGCAAGCTTCTCACCGAAGCTTACTGCCCCCGTGCCTACAACCTCAGGTCAATTGAAGCTCTTGATTCCTGGTTTTCTTACTGACCTCTGTCCTCTGCTCTCCTACCTTTCTCCTCCTTTCAACCCCCCCCGTTGATCGACTCAGTTCACTGGTTTTATAATAGCAGGCTTGGCGGTGGCCGCCTTCCAGCCTACGGCCACCGCTCTTTCTCCTCCCGACACCTCCCTGCATGCAAAATCTCCTCTTGAGATATTTATCCTTCTGATAGCTTCTATTCATGCGCTCCGTATGAGGTTTAAGGTTTTATCACTTTATTACCTTAATGAATTTTAGGTTCTATTTTTTTATAAAACTAAATCCCTTTTATGTTTATTATAAAGTTTACTTTATGTTTAATTATTTATTATATACTTTAATTTTTTTATGAAATTAAACTTTATATATTAT
>APFE031223832.1:196305-257819 GCA_000404065.3 Pinus taeda
GCGAGATACACTCAACCCATTTAGCCAGTCAGACGGAGATATCTCGCTCATCGACAGATAATTGCTAGGGGTAAAGGTGAGGCTTTATCGCACAAGAAAGTATATTTTCTGGGGATAAAGAACTCGTTTTCTCACATTGCACAGAAATGCAAATTTTACAGCGGGTTTCGCTTTCCATGTCGCATAAAGCTGTGTATTTTCCAATGACAAGGATGGGCTAGCTCTCTATATCGCGCGAAAATGAAACATTTGTCAGCAATACGGGGAGCAAAACTCATTTCCATTTCGTTGAGGATCTCTTTTTTTGTCAGCGATACAGCGAGAAGAACTGGTTAGCTGGCGAGATGGGCGAGGGTATCAGCAATAGCAGTAACAACATAGACTCAGCCACACAGAAAAAAGTTAAGCGAGCGTAGGCCTATACAGTCGGAGGGTTTGAACAAAAACCTCTGATACCATGTGTAAAGACCCAATAATTGATATAAGCAACAATATGCAGAGTTGAAAAAGGGATTTCAAGGCTTACCTGAACTGTTGTACGGCTGATCTGCTCCTGCTCCTGTTCTCCTGCTGCCTTCTCTATTTTAGCTGATTCGATTACCGGAAAACCAATTCCTCCCAGCCAATCCAGCAAGCTTCTCACTGAAGCTTACTGCCCCCGTGCCCACAACCTCAGGTCAATTGAAGCTCTTGATTCCTGGTTTTCTTACTGACCTCTGTCCTCTGCTCTCCTACCTTTCTCCTCCTTTCAACCCCCCCCGTTGATCGACTCAGTTCACTGGTTTTATAATAGCAGGCTTGGCGGTGGTCGCCTTCCAGCCTACGGCCACCGCTCTTTCTCCTCCCGACACCTCCCTGCATGCAAAATCTCCTCTTGAGATATTTATCCTTCTGATAGCTTCTATTCATGCGCTCCGTATGAGGTTTAAGGTTTTATCACTTTATTACCTTAATGAATTTTAGGTTCTATTTTTTTATAAAACTAAATCCCTTTTATGTTTATTATAAAGTTTACTTTATGTTTAATTATTTATTATATACTTTAATTTTTTTATGAAATTAAACTTTATATATTATAAAGTTTTAACTTTATATTTTATTATAAATTTAATTTATATTCATTTTTAAAGTTTAACTCATATTTTATATATAGAAGTTTATTATAGCTATTTTAATATAAGTCCAAACTTTACATTGGTTAATTAGTTTAAATGGGTCGTTATAGTTGGATTCCGGATATGGAATGGTAAACTGCAAGCCCGTGACTACCTCGAGGATCTTAACTTTCAGAAGTTATATGATGGTGATGCCGGACCAGATTTGGTTATATGATGGTGATGCCAGACCAGATTTGGGAAATGCCTCTGAGTTTCATAACTCATTTGCATTGATGTTCTTGGAGAACTTCCGTCCAGATATATGTTTTGCAGCTAGCATGGTGAGCTCATATTTGGTTGAGCCTCACTGAAGTGGTGCCAAGAATCTTTTGAGATATCTTCGGGGCACAATCTCTCATGAATATAGATACACTGCTGGAAATATGAAGTTGCACGATTATTTGAATGCTGACTGGGCTGGCAGTATGTAGGATCACTAGAGCACATCTCAGTGTTGGTTCTTTTGGGTTTTGCTTCAATATCATGGATGAATAGGAGGTAGAAGTCGGTTGCTAGAAGCACCGCCGAGACCGAATACATAGCCACGAGTATGATCTTGTATGAAGCTGCTTGGTTGTGGAAGCTCTTCAGTGAGTTGCTTGTACACATGATGAATACCACCGTGATCCTCTGTGACAACCAGGGGGAGATTCAATTGTTGACGAATCCTGTATTCGATGATTTCTCTAGTAGATAGACATCAGATACTACCTTATTTGGGATATGGTAAGTCGATGAGCGAGGAGGCTCCATCGCATTGAGACTGATGTACAGGTCGCAGACATTCTGTCAAAGCCCCAGGAAAATGTCAAATCTGTGACTTTCCTGAACGGCTTGGAGTCATTGAGAGACCTTCGTATAAGGGTCCTGCATGTTGCATGCATTGAGCTTTGGGAGCTCTGGGGGCTTGGGATACTTACTGGAACTACACACGACCATAGGGTGACTCACCCTCCCCAAATGGTGTGTTGTGTATAGGGTGAATAGCTCAGCATTCCCCTGTGATACCCCGAGGCAACTTTGGGACAAGATGATTCGTTCTCCTGTGAGCCAGGATGATTAGTTCTCCTGTAGGACAGGATGATTAGTTCTCATGTCGAGGCATCCTACCCATGTAGTCTGGGACTCATGGGAAGTACCTCCCATCTTATCAATGAGTAGGGAAATGGGGTTAGGGACCATTAGTAGTACTATCGATGGATGCATCGCTGTATCTACCGTACTCCCTATGCTAGGATGACCTCCATTGATTTGCGATCAATGAAACTAACTTTGGGTCATTAGAAAATGGTATGAAACATTCTCGATCAATTCTTCTTCATGGTTCAGCAGAGAAGAGCAGAGCTCAGCAGCGTAGAGTAGAGTAAAGCAGTGCTAGGTACTGATAGCAAAGATAGTACAATCGGACATATGCTTCAGCGGATGGAATTCTCCCTAGTTGAGAGGGAGTGTTAAAATTGGCAACTAGGGCCAAACTCCATGTGGGTCATCTTAATAGTGGCAGCTAATATTCTTCTTGAATCCCTCTCATTGAGAGGGCATTGAGAGGTGTAGATTGATCTAAAGATCATCCGATTCCAATAAGTATTCATGGAGATATGAATTTATTAGTGTTATGGGACAATTCGTCAAGGTCGGCCATCAACCAAATAAACCCCACTTGTCCTCAATGTTTTAGTATAAATAGGAGAGGTCTTCAAGTCATTTAATACTCATCTCTCGTGATATCACTCTCCACTTGTTTGGTTTTTGGTGGAACAGGAGATCTAGAGGAGATGCCTTCTACGCAGCCCTAAAGCAGAAGACTTGAACGTGCCCTAGTCATAGTCAAGAAGGGAAGTGAAGTGTAAGCCCTCAATGCAACCAAGGAAAGGCTCTCTAGTCTAAGGGAGCTTCAACGCAAATCTAAGGAATCCTAGAGGGAGCCCTAGCTGCAGTAAACGAGGCCTTCACACAGCTAAAGGTAAAGCCCTCATATGCTGTCCCAAATGCCCTAGCTGCAGATCATGAAGGGACCCTAATTTGTTGTCTCAAGAGACCCTCAAACACAGCGAGAAGAGAACCTTGATCTAGTGTCTATGGAGCTCCTAATCCGCAATCCTTAAAGGTTCTAATATGCTGTCATAATGGAGACTCTAGGAGAAGGGTCCTATACGCTAGAAGCGCAGTGAGGAGATCTAGCCGTAAGCAAAAGGGAGATGAATTACGCTGTCATAATGAAGCCCTCAAACAGTTAGGAAGAACTCTAAATGTAGGGCTAAAGGGATATGCCCTAAATGTTGTTTCAAAGCACAGTCATAAGCCCTAAACGTTGTCAAGGAGAGGTGACCTTAATACGCAGTGAAGGGTGACAAAGAAGCCCTTGTTCGCTGTAATAAGGTGTCTTAAATACGCTATCATTAAAGGCCTCAATCTGCAATTGAGGATGACTGTTCTAGGAAGCCCTTGTTGTTTCACAGCTAGAGGATGATCTGCAGCTTTAGGAGGATGGTCATAGGAAATACTAACAGTTGGTTGCTGTCCAGAAAGAAGCCTTACACAGTCACCTAGTTGTTGTTGCTGAAGGTGACAGCAGGGCCATGTTTGGGTATGATATGCTGGGCAAAAGTATCCAATAAGGAGGAACTATGAGGCTGTTGCTTGAAGGCTGATTGGATCATTGTATGAAGGGACAAGGTTACAGTGAACTGCTGGGCTAGGCCGCAGGCCATAGCCAGCAGTTGCAGGCCTCCTTAAGTGTTGCGTTCAGACCCTATAAGGCAGGGTATTGTTGGTGTAAATAGGTGCAGGCAAGCTGCAGTCAATAGATGGACTGTGGGGTTGACTTAGAATGCTGTAGCTCACAGCGTTTGTGCTCTATTCAGTGTTCAAGTCTGCGATAAAATGCTTCAGTCCTTTCAGCTTACACAAATTGCCAGATGGGCAGACTTGACATGATCAGTAAAGTAGCAAAGGAGGAAGAGCGTTATAGAAGGAAATCTTCAATATTTTGGGCAGTTGGTTGAGCTGCTCTAGGCCTATCATCTGTTGCATTGTGTTATCTTCATGGTGAAGATATCTGATGTCTGATCTCTTATCTTGTCAAGTCAAAGTGTTGACTTCTGATGTCTATGTACTATCTCTCTGTTGAACTATTGAAGAACATGTTAGAAGAATTGATCAAGGGTTTCCCACATTGGGGTTTTCCCCTGGCTAGCACCACATCTTGTGTCCTCTTGTCTTGGCTTGTCTTCTGTAATTTATGTTTATGTTCTATTTGCAGTTTACTTCAATGCTGATGTGATTGCTAATCTCGAAAAGATATTGAGCTAACTGTGAAAATTGAAATAAAATGCTTGAAGCATAGAACATACCTAAAATTAACACATATTAGCATAGGAATTGTTTAAGTGCCCTAGGAAAATAAACATTCTAGTTGATGTCAAATATATCTCTAGGAGTTATTTCCATTGCATTTATTTAATTTCATGTGGATTTAATGTGTTGTGGTGAAGTTTTGTAGAAGAATCTGTCTTTGGTCAATCTTTCAAGCGTGAAAGGAAGTTCTCGAAGGAACCAACCCACTCTTGAAAATATTCAAGGAGAACCCGCATGCATTAAATTCTAAAGTCTCATCTATTTCGAATTGTCTTGCAAGCGTTCTTTTAAGTTTTAGGCTCTTATTTATTGCATCAAAATCACATTAAAAATTTTATTGTTCACGTATTGCACTTCATTCACCAAGATCTGGCTATTTCAAAGAGTCAAGTCGTGGCTAGTCAAAGAGGAGAGTTTGTTCATACACTTTGCCCTAGCCTCTTGTAGATTATTTTGTAACATATTTTGTAGTTTTCTTGAGCTAATATTTGTTGTGTTGTTGTGACCATTTCTAACATGTTCTCTTGTAGCTACTTGTGGATTCATCATCAAAAAACCACTTACAAGTTTGCATGCAGGACCTTGGGGCTCGAATTTAATGACTACTTCCACCATTAGGCCAAATTCTTCTTGGACAAGGTTGTGTTCTTCTTGAGGAAGGTCGAGTTCTTTTGGCTATCTCTTTCTATCTCTTGGTCGTGGCCATAGAGGAGGCTTATCCTCTCTTCTCCTTCTTCAAAATCTGAATTTTGTTGAGCTTATTTAGGCCTCAAATTACAGAAAATTTCAGCTTCAAAGGGTTTATGGCTTGAAGCCAAATTGTTAAGACTTTCCTTAGATTTTAGAGAAGACTTTATTGAATTTTCCTTCTTGTAAAACCTAACAAAATTTCTGATTTTGGGAGCGTGTGTTTTACCCATTAGTATCCCTATCTCTCCACATTTTGGAGAGGCTTGGTGGTTTGATCTTTGATCTATTTCATTTGCATGCATCTCATTTAATTGGGGGATTAACACAGTCATGCATCACACTCATTTTGCATGCTATTTAGTTTGATTTGCTATAAGTTTTAAGTTCATTTATTTGCATAGCAAATTCATATTTTTTACATGCAAGAACCTTTAACTTGATTTTATTTGGCTTGAATATTGTTCCAAGTTTACTTATGCTTCACCGTTGAGCATAATTTACATGCATCAAGTATTTCAGCAAATTCTACTTTACAAAGCAACATTTTATTTCATGACAAGCAAATATATTTCAGGTTGAAATTTATTTATTTCTTTTGGTAATCTACTTGCAAAGTTCTCAATTTTTTTTTATCTTGATGGTTTAAAGTTTCACATGCAAATATCATTTCAAGAAGCACTTTTGATGCAAGCATTGTAATCTCTTAAATTTTGCAACAATTTAATTCTCTTGTACTTGGAATGTTGTTTACTTTTGCAACTCCATTTCATGTTATCATTTTGATGGTCATTATGCTCATGAATGATTGATGTATCTTGTAAGTTGAGCATTTCATTTTCAAGTACTACTTATTTTATGTTGGAAATTTAATTTCTTCTTGTTATCTCGGTCTAGCATTTAAATTCTCTATCAATTGTGTCTTAATCTCATTTTGAGCAAGCTATTGTTTACTTGAAGGCACTAGTCTACATGTTGAATATCTATTTCAAGTTTACTTATATGCTTGTTTAATGTTTTGAGGACAAGTTACTTTGATAGACATTGACAAGGATCATCCCATTTACATTCTTCAAGTAGATCACTAATTGTTTTCATTTTGGCAAGATATCTTTACATGCTTTGATTTATACATTTGTTTATCTTATAGGCATCCGTGTATCTTGCATTGATTATAACTTGTGCTAACGGTTTCTTGTTTCACTTTTCAGGATTACTTTTGCTTTCCATTTGAAAACATTTCATGTCATTTAAGAAAATATAATTTCATTTTAGAGCAATCCTTTGAAGGCAGAAGTTGTTAATATGCTTTATGTTTATCTTATGTATTGATGGTTGTTGCTCATACCACATTTGCTTATAAATCTTAAGAAGTAATCTATTTCACTTTAACAATTCTCCTAGAAACCTCAAATCTCTAACTTTAGTTTTCATTTAGGGACCACCCCCAATAGCTAAGGAGATAGCTTAAACGGAGAGAGTTGGGAATAGGTGACAACCCCTTCTCTAGGTTTCTTTCCACCAACCATACCTTGTGGGGTTAAAGGCTTTTCTCACTAACTGTAGTTACGTGTAGGCGGCAAGGTCAACACACCTAAAGGATAATCAACTACAATGGCTCAAGGTGATATATCAGAGATCTATAAGATGGCATAGTGTATTGGCAAAGCCGAGAACGACATAGATATTCTATGCCACAATTCAAGTACTCAATTCCTAGACAAAAGAAATGGTTGTTATAAGTTAGGGTTTCACTGATTTGCAATGATAGAGTGCACAATGTCATATAGCAACAAAAGAAAAAGCCTTTCTAGGATAATCAACAAAAGGGAATAAAGGCCTTACAATCAGCACTTAGGGTTAGGGTTACAAAGGGAATATTATGGGCAAAAATTATGCATAAACAACAAATTAGGACGACGTCAACCCTATAAGGGAAAGATTTAACCATGTACAATGCTATATTTTTCTTTTATGTGATTTAATGATGCAAGTCCTGATTTATTAGCCACAAACATGTTGAAATATGTAACTAGGTTCGGTCTTCATAATGACATGTGTAATCATGATTTTATGTAATTGATGTAAAAAAAGAAAAATACAATTATTTTGTAATGCTTGAGTCATAGGTTTCATAATCAAGGAATTTTATTTTATAGATGAAGCTCCCATTGTGAGCTATTAGTTTTGGTCATCAGGTCATAAAGTATATTGAGCCAATGTCATGTATTGATTTGGGCATGTTACACATTGTAAAAGCAAATTTGTTTGAATCATTAACCCTCCAAGACCTTGTCACAAGCACTCCTTCAAGTTGGCCTTCAAAAGGAGATGAAGATGATTCTAAAATAGCATGTCGGCCTAGTCACAAGGTCAAGTCAGCGTATTTTTGCATGGACAGGTCATTATATATAGAAGGACTTGGCACCACTTGAAGCACAATTCGATCAAGCATCCAAGAGAAAGAAAGAAGTGTGAGAGACAAAGAAGAATTGATATGTTTTTAGGCAAATATACTTCACATGCACAAGGAGAATCCGTGATATCTACTGCAGAAGGAACCGAGCTATCACAATCACACTAGAAGGTCAAAGTAAGGAAGAAAAAGACAAGTTGATTCTCAAGCCGAATTGCAGGAGTCTCAATCTAAGCGAAGGAAATCAAGGAATAAATCTCTCACATGTGCTGCAACTAGGGTTTCAAAAGAGCTTGAGGGTTGAAGGTCTGAATCAAGAAGCCAAAATCTGAAGGAAGCCAAGATCATAGTTGAAGCAAGCAGTTTGACCATCGTTGACTCAAGGAAGAAGAACTTGCTCAAAGAAGCCTTGTGACTTGGTCTTGGAGAGGTTAATAGGTCAAGAGTCTTGGTCTTGGAATTCGTCACTTGAAGATTCTATAAGAAGAATAATTTGTTTGGGTTTTCCTCTCATGTTGGAGAGGTTTTGGCCTTGGCTAATTGCCTATATCTTGTGTCCTCTGTCTCATTGTTCTTTATGATTTGGTAGTTGTTTGATGAAGAAGATCACATAATAATAATCAAGACAAGAAGAACATAATTAAGAAAAGTAAAAGACTTCACAAGCAATCATCATCGCTAGAGAAATCACCTCTTGTCTCTGCCCCAGATTTCTCAACAAAACATCCAACACAAATTCACTTTTTAGGCAAAATTCTGCCCTAAAACCCTAACAGCTAATCCTAGATGCCCATGAACAAGGAAAACAAGATGAAGTTGATTACAAGCTAGTGGTGGGATCACATCTTATTCATTTGCATGTGCATACAAGGTCATCATTGGAAGGGACCTTTCTCATATAAATCTGCCTCATTTTTAGTTTTATGTATGTTTGCAACAGCAATAACTAGATCATTTATCATACATTTGCAACACTTTTGATTCTCATAGTGATTCCATTTGCCCAACTTGGATAGGCACTGGTCTTGGTCCTCCATCACCTTATTTTTACTATGCCACAATATCATGTTTTATTAAAGCTAACTCTTCGTTTCACTCTGACCCTCTGTTGCCTACCTTTAGCAATCCTATCCTAGGGACACCCCCCTTGTACCAGAGGATACCCAGTCTAATTTGAGAAGAGGGTTGTGTGGTTACATTGACATCCCTCTTGAGTTTCCCTTTGGCTAGCACCACCCTTGGATTTTGATCTCAAATGCTAGTTGGATCAGTAACATGGTGTAATCTAGATGTGTGAACCATTAATTAACCCAGCATCTAGGCTTAGAAGTTAGAAGTGTTAACCATTGATCAATCCAGAACCTAGGCTTTGGATCTACATGGCCATGTGACCATTACATGAATGTAGCAAGTAAATATTCAAGAGAAAAAATCATATCAAAGCTTATAATATAAAGAAATATGGTTGAAAACTATAACATTGACATAAATCATTATGTAAACGGGCTCTATATGACTCCCATTCCTTGCTTACATATCAAATACAAACCAAAATTCAAATCCGGGAAGCACATTCATTCTATCATTTACAAAGCATAAGAAGACAAAACTATGGACTGGGATGAACATGAATTCTAAACCTCATGTTAAATTCATATAGAACCGATGTTTCAATCCTCTCTAGTAGTGTTTCAAGACCTTTAACTCTTGCATTCAGAATGCTGCCAGACGTATTCAGAATACCAGCGACTGGATAACTTGCCCGATCCATAGTATTCCTTTCTGAGAGTATCATCTCATTTAGCTCCTGTTTTGCAGACCCTACCTGTCAAAAGACCAAGGTACTGTTACAATGGCTACTCTACACTGGTAGCAGACATTTGTAAGAGAAGCTAGAACTCATCCAATGGATATATTTTGACAGAAAGATAACACAAGAGCACGATGGGAGATCATTCAATTGTGTTTTGGATATTAATGTTATATGCTATAGATGCATATATATTATACACAGAATATGAAACTTACTGCATGACCATCCTTCAAGAAGGGTAAGGCAGACTTAGAATTTAGCATAGGCATCTAGTATAACAACTTAGTTTTAAAATTCTACTACCTTGAAGTTTCTTCAAATCAGTTGAAAAGATTGCACTGTTCTTGATCAGAATTCGACTCAAATTAAACATTTAAAAGGAACAAAAAGAAAAGAAAAGAATACTAGTTCTGCCTTCGCTTATAGACATGAACTTTAAATGTCAGCATCAATTTTAAACAACAGAAAAGGAATAAAAAAAGAAGTTTCCAAAATCATTCTCTATCTGCACTTCCCCAATATATCATTTAATTTCATAAAAAACATCTGCAAATACTTTCAATAAATGATATATGCATAGCAGTCTAGGAAACAGGCCTTCTTATCCATATCAAAGAAGCTACCACATTACTCAGTGCATTTAGTGCTGTGTTACATTAAGGATGAAAATTTAAACTACTATATAGTTTACCTCAACAACAAAAATACAAATTGCTGCAGCCAGTTTCTAATGATTGATTTTTCTTTCGTATTAATCTCTTCACTGTCATCTCAAAGATTTATTTTTAGTATAGTCTACCTACTCAAGAAATAAATTTTCATCAGATTGAAAAAATCATATGTGACATGAACATCTATTTTCATTCATGTTTCCAGGAGTTGCAGAAAAGGATGCCAAGCATAAAAAGAGTGCTATTTCAGTGCCAACTGATTAAGGCAGAAGGAAACCAGGTATTTGAAATAGACATGTAATCACAATTCCAAATGGGAAAATGTGGAGTACCATATTAACTTTGTTACTCCTATACCAAGGACTGCTGGAAAAATGCAGTATGGCAGCTATTAATTTCAATTTTCCTTAACCTTAATAATTGTTTGTGAGCTTTATTTATCTTTTTGTATTAGATCTTCTTCATCAAACAATTATCAAGAGCAAAATAGTAAAAACAGAGGACACAGAAATTAGGCACCAAGCCAGGGCAAAACCCCTCCAAGGGGAAAACCCAAAAATTCTCTTCTCGTTTTAGTGGATATGCTTCAAATGAGACAATCAAGACCCAAACCCAAGACCAAGTCCTCCTCCAAGTACCAAGTCAGACCTTCAAGAGAATCTTTCAATAGTATCAGATCAGCCATGCTCAGTCCTACTTCAACTAGCTTCCAGCGTTGACTTCAACCCCATCTTTGACCTTGAAACTTCGGCCTTGTTGTTGCCGCAGAAACCCTAATTCCGGCACAAGACAGTTCTTCAAGGAATCATCCTTTGAGCAAGACAGATCTTCCCAAGGTCAACGAGGTCAAAACAGAATTCGCTCTTCCAGCAACTTGATACTGCAACTTGATCTTCCGTAATTCAGACCTGCAATTTCGGCCTTCCTGGAAGCTGCAGAAATGCTACATTCCGAACATGTGAGAGAGATAGAACCCAAAAACAGATTTTCTTCCTTCTTCCTGGATTCCCCTTGCCTTCTAGATCTTTGTTCTCCCTTTTCTTCCTTTCTCAGCTTCAGATCAAACTTCTTCTTAAGAGACTGAACTTGTGTGTGAGAGTGTGTCAAATGAGGTCAAAGCTGCCTATATTTACAGCATTTCCAAGGGGTCGAATTCCCTCCTTTAGGTCAACTTGAAGTTGCCAGGGCCGACTTGTACTTTGGAGGTTTCTAGGACCTTCTAGACTCAAAATAAATTCTTTTTCAAGTTACATCTTGCCCGAAAGGGTCTTATAAACATGCTGTTGACTGTCATAACTCATGACAATAAATCCTATGACCTAACAAACTCTAGAAGCACAAAGAACATGCTTTTACCTAGAAAACCATCAATAAGAAGGCATGAAACCCATGCTTTAAAAATGATAGCTTTTCTTTCTTCTTTTGTTTGTTACATAAGATATACATATTGAAATGAGTAAAACAACAATTATGAAGACCAAAACTAGTTACATCTTCAACACTCCCTCTTAACTAGGAAGGTAATTGTACAACCAGTACAACATCATTCTCAAACTGAAGAGTTCTCATAGGAAGAGTCAAATTGATAAGCCAACTATAAGCATTAACATTATGACGGTATGACCAGCACTATTTTTAAGGCCTAACTAGACAAGTTCATCTTCATTCGACAGCATTATGCTAGTAGGTTTTACGTGTGATATCGCACTACCTCTAAGGCACATACCCCATCCGAATGTTCACAAGGTATGTCCTTTTAGGACTATTCTTGTCTTGGATTTTTGTCCCTTAATCTTCAAATAATATTGGTCCTCTTCGACCACTCTTATCTTGGTTACCTATCTCAACCTCAAAGAGTGTCAATACCTTTCCTTTCTTGGATTGTCCATCCTCAAGGAAACCATAGATGCTTATCCATCCTCCACCATTCTTTCTCCATGGCCTTCACTTAGACTTACGATTGTTAGTCTTGGTCAAGTTCATGACATATGAAGAAGAGAATGTCCCTATTCCCTTTTGATCAGAGAATAAATCCTTTACTCCCTCTCAAAACTAGAGGATATTCCTGACTTTCTTTCAATAGGGAAGTCATAACCACAAGCTCTCTAGCTTGTTTCCATAAGAGTATCAGCCACCTATTCTTTATGGAGATAGTTGCATTGCTCCCTCTTTTCTTCTCATCTCATTATATCGAGTTTTGTTTCTTCCTAGGTATCAAGGAACCATCTTCTTCCTTCAATCTTGTGATAGGGTCCAGGCCATCACTTTCATCTCGTCACCAACAATTAAGGCATTATAATTGCCAAATATCATATCATATGTTCAGCTTGCTTCAACATTCTTCATATATTCTTGCAATATACTTCCAAGTAGAAAAACAATATGTTAACCAAATAACCAAAAACAATTATCAATATTAGACTTACCTCATCATGATGACCTTCTCATCAAAGTATCGACATCCTCATGGTCCATCTCCACACGAATCTTCCTTCATGCATCAAAGTGCCCAAGGATCAAACTTGATTACCAAGTTACAATTTTCTTTCAAAGACTATACCAGATGTTGATCACTATTCTACATTATCTAGTGAGAAAGTCTTAATTCTTTGTTCATTCTAGAGTAAGTCAAATTCTTCTTTTAAGCATCACATAAACATACTAAGCATGTTAGAAGATTTCGTACATATGAATCTTATCTAGGGGAAGAGTTACTTTCAATATGCATCAATCATCTAGCTATATGCCCGAAAATGAGCCTGCAACTTAACCATTTTCATTCCTTCATCCTTTAAGAGTATTGTTTCCATACTGTATGGAATGTATACTAACCTTGTCATAATACTTCTTCCAAGAACCTTCCAAAATTATGGTTCTTACAAGATCATGATGATCCACCTTAGCAAAATGACTACCTCTAACATAATGTTAGATAATGCTTGCATGAATATTATGCAAAACGGTCCAATTTTAAAGACAAGATGATTTCTACGAAGCAACTCAATTAAGTAGACTCTAAATAGGCTATTGTAACATGCTTTTATCTATGATTCCATACAAAATCAAAACTATTCTAGAATAAACAACAGTGCATACTATCCTAACAGGAAGACCAACTTCACAAAGAACCTGACAAAGAGGATGCCTTCTTTAATAGTAAAGATCTTTTATATCCTCTTCCTTCGGCTTCTTCTTGGGTTCACCCTGTTGAAATATGTAACTAGGTTCGGTTTTCATAATGACTTATGTAACCTTGATTGTATGTAAAGAGAAAAATAAAATTTATTATTGTTATTTTGTAGCATGAGTTTCATGCTCTAGGACATTTTATTTATAGGTCAAGCACCCATTGAGTGCTTCTAGGAATTGGTCATAAAGACTAAGAGTCAAAGAAGTCATTATCATATGTAAAGACACTATTGGGAAATTTGTATCATGTAAAGAGAATTTATGTAAATCAAAAAGTGTTAAATGTCCTTCTCCAAGACCAAGTCGGCTTGCAAGAAGGGAAGTCGGCCTACAAAAGACAAGTCAGCCTCATGAAGGGCAACTCAACCTCACAAAGAAGCCTATATATATAGAAGCTCGACCTCATTTGAAAGACCATCCAAGAAGTTCGTACAAGGATAAGAAAGAAATCCAAAAGACAAGCGAAGAAGAGGAGAAACAAAGGAAGGAAGAGTGAAGTGTCCAAGGATTGTTTTAGGGCTTACATCATTTCACACGTGCAAAGTTAGGGCCTCGTTTTTATTGCTACAAGAACTAAATTACATTCACCTCAAGAAGTCGAGTTTTATCTTAAAAGGAATCAAGTTTGCAAGCCGAAAATCTAAGAAGACGAGCAAATCCAGCGAAGGAGAGGAGTCAAATCTGCGCTAAAATCAATCACACGTGCAAAACTACAGAGATTGCAAGAGGCCTAAAAATGCAAACCTAAAGTAGAAATTGAGAATCTGTACTGCTGCCCATGGCCCTACCACTGCCACTGTTGCATCTGTACAGTAGCTCCCTCTACATCCTTGTTGTTGCTGGTCCATCCTCCCAGCGCGACATTTGCACTGCATCCCCTCTCATCATGTTGCATCGTGCTACCCATAGCACTGCCACTGCTAACTGTTGTACTACAACTCAGTTACTAAGAAGTAACTGATCCACCCAACTCTGACATCCCTGCCAGGCTAGAAACATTCCCAATGCTGAAGCTCCCTCTGCCACTAACAAGTGCTCCCTCTACTGACCTCTATGTTGCTGCAACAACTCCCTGCATCTTGCACTATTGCACACCTCTTTGTGCCATCCTGCACTGGTGCAACACTCCTGTGCCTCTCGCACTGTTGCAGCCTGCTAGCCTCGCGTTGTCCGGGGACTGCGGCATTGTAGCACTCTTTGTCGCTTCATCCGCATTTGTCTCTACCGACATCCACCAATCCTCCTACTCCTCTTCGGGGCTCCCGTAGCAAGGTATAATCCAAGAGGTTGGGTACCTCAAGGATCCTGCCCCTCATCCCCTGTAGTCCGTCTAACTACAACTCGATGTCTCCCCACTTCTTCTCAAGTGGCACATGAGCACTCATGGCACAATCGTCATCCTCCTCGACTTCTTTCTCCGCCCTCGCTAGCACTGCCTTGGTCTCAGAAGACTCTCCCTTACTCTTCTTCCTAGGACTCTGGTTCACAAAATGACCTAGTTCCCCACAATGGAAGCACTTGACCTTGGAGAGATCCTTCTTCTTTCTTTTCTCTTGCTTTCTAAGGACTCTCCGCAAACCACTGCTAGTCATGTTGGCGGATTGGAGGTTGATAAGAAACCTGGACATAGAAGTTTTAAACCTAAGTTCCCTTAGATATGCAAGGGAGACCATCTTACTCATTTGTGCTCTGGTATTCCAGAGGTATAAAGGATATGGTCCGAGTCTGAAAGTTCTTCTACTCCTGGATCTAATATGGTTTCTCATCAATCCCATCAACCATTGGTTGATAATGTGGTAGAGCCAGTGCAATCTCTGGTTGATTACACCCCTCTTTTGGGGGGTGAAGTGCCTAACAAAAGAGTTTGTTTGATTTCTAGTATAGAGTCTTCTGGTATAGGGAGCATTCCGGTTGCTTCGAATGCTCCCCCTCCAAGTCTTCAAAGTGTCTCCTTTGATTGGGATAGTCTTGTTGAGCCTCGTCTTCCTTCCATTGCACCTTTCCAAATAAAGGTCAGAGTTAATTCCACAAACATTTATCGATGTATGGTGGATGAAGGATCTTCTACAAGTATTATATCCTCTTTGACTTGGAAAGCTTTGGGTTCCCCAAAGTTGTTAACAGCTCAGAGTCAGTTGTTAGCCTATGATAGAAGACCCGTTGAATCTATGGGTGTTCTTCCTCAATTGCCTATTACTTTAGGTGGGAAGACTGTCTTAATCGATATGATGGTGGTTGATAGACCTTTAGATTTTAATATGCTACTTGGGCGTGATTATGTCTATGCTATGAATGTTGTGGTGTCTTCACTCTTTCAAGTGATGTGCTTTCCTCATAAAGGGAATATTGTCACTATTGATTAGCTTGCATCTGATAATTACCACCCTAATTTGAATTTACTACAGAATACCCCTTGGTTTGTTCCAAGTGTTCAAGTAGACTCTACCCCACCACGGGTGAATTATGTGGCATTGAATCCTCAATGTTCAATCGCTTCTGAGAAGGATCCTTTGACTTATTATTCTCCTTCTTGGGACTTGGTCCCGGTAGTTGACCGAGAGATTCTTCCTATAGGGACATGGGACCCCTTGATTCCCTCTTTTGATCCTTGTAGTTTTCATGATTTCTCAGAACTTGATTTGCCTTCACAGGAGGAACTCTTTGAAGCCATGAGTTTTGACTACCAAAGGAGTCCTTGGCCTGAGCCCTGCAGGGCATTTGTCCAGTAGAAATATTATGCGTGAGTCATAAGGTTGCGTGGTTCCTTGTACCATATTGTATATATAAGGTACGCATTTTCAAGTTTTGCATTCTATAACACAAGATTTTATAGGAAGTTTATATGTGGGATGTATTAACTTCTTGTCTAGTGTTCCTATTTATGTTTACAGAACTTGGAAGATTTCTCCTTTGGAATTTGTTATTGTTGGTCCGTTTTGACAGGTATTGGTTCTCAAAACTGGCATATAGGTTAGGTTTTTCCGCCTGCATTGTGCACTTATCAGTTTCCTTTCCCATTTTGGCCTTAGGATCGACCCCACCAAGTTATGGTGCAAAACCTTTCTCATTGCTTAGAAGTATCATGACTTGTGTGGTAGAGCCTACCTTATCATGGGTGCCCTAGATAGTACCTTGTTGTTACTTGGCGCCCATGCTGATTTTTTGTTCCTAGGCTCGGGAGTCCTCCTTAGTCCCACCATGACTTATGCAATGAAGACTCATTCCTCTTTGCTTCTTCGCTTCGTTCTGGCCTTATACCCTAGAGGCTCCTTCGTGTTGAGTTGTACTACTACATTGCATTTTGACCATTTGCACCTTTTGTCCTTGAGACAGCTTCACTTGGACTCGTGTTTAAGCCAACTTTTGACCATGACGTCTGCAAAATCAAACTTGCATCCCCTTGACTTCTGCAACTTGACACACCCTGACCCGTGGAAGGAACATACCTTTGAATGTCTTTGACCAGTTTTCACCTCCCTGCATTGAGCATAGGATTGTTCCAATCCCAGAAACTAGATCATCTATTTCACCGACACTCGTTCTTTCCACTGCACTATAGCATTATTTTATTCTTTTTCCGGCTTAAAGAAAAAGACAAAAAAATTATATATTCCAAAAAGAGCGAGAACAGGACAATATTTCCACTTATTGTTGGCAACTAGAGTCAGTCGTGTTGCCCTTGAACAAAGCACTCAAAACAAAGTCTCCTCCATTTGGGCGGGATTTAATTTGACTTAGGTACGCCTTAACCTTGTTATTGAGTCAGTTCTCCTCCGATTGGTTATCTCTTCCAATCATATGGAGGGTTCGTTCGTGCCTCCTGCATGACGAACTTATACAAAGTCATCATATGCTGCCACATAGTCACATTGAGTCGTGCTTTTGTTCAAAGGAAATTAGACTAAGTCGGCCTCTCTGTAGTGTCTCTTCACTCATTTTTCAATCGGCTATCCCTGGTTGTCAGTGTCTTGTCTATCATCACATCGGTTATATTGGTCCTTTACTCAAGCCGGTTTGAGAAGATCTCCATTGACTTCTTGCTGGCGGATCTTGTCCTTATCAACGACGACATCTTGCTCTAAGGACAGGCCTAGAGCCGCACCCTGGCCCTATTTTCATTATTGATAAGTCACCTTGTGCTTAGCATCGATCAGTATCATGGGTCTTTGACTGAGTGGTTTCCCTTGTGTTCGACATCAGCTTACACTATCACACATTGGGATTCGTGCATTACCTTGGTTTCCATTTGACCCTATTGGTGGATACCTCGCCTCTGTGTCAGGTTTCATTATTGGTTGGTTTAGAGGGTTTATGTCGTGCGCTAGCCACATCTTGTGTACACCGGAAGCATGCTTTGGTTGGGTTACTACATCTTTTTCGTCCAATTCCTTCCACATTATTGGCCTACGGGTTACACTCGCGCTAGATTGATGAAGGATGCCTTAACGCCTTCCTTCTAGCGGATCTTTCCTCATCGACTATGACTCATTGCTCTGGGGCAAAGGTCTAGAGTCCATTTGGCAGTACCTTGGAGTTTGCAATCATTAGTGGTAGATCCTTCGCTATCGACAGTGGGAAACTATAATTGTCTCCTGATTGATAGATTCTTACAGGTGTTCGACTCCAGCTCATTTATTCATACTTGTTAGATTGCACTGGGTACCTTGACGCTCATTATCATTATCAGTGAGTGGTCTCGCATTTGTTAACAGTATACATCAATGACCGGTAATCAAACGATTTCTCACATGGTCAACTTCAGATCATTTATTCCCATGGTGTAGAAATGTACCACGGCGGTCGGTGAAGACCTCGAGTTGCATCAGCATTTGTTGGTTCACTTGACAGTTGCTCCTATTGCTGCTAGTTGATACCACTCCACCTTATATGTTGCAGTCATTCATGGCGACATTCTATATGCTGGCACCTGAGTTTGCAGCGTAGTACCAGCTTACTCCATCATGTTCATTTGGTAATTTTGGGATCAGCCTTTGATATCAGTGATTAGCTTCATCCTTCAGCATCATTGACATTCTTATATGTGATTTTCAGACACGTACTTGTTAGATCGTGATCAGATGATCCATTATGTATTTTCTAGTCTTCTATACTTATATACTTAGTGGATCCACTTGTATTTGATATGCAGACATGCTTTACTTTCTCTGAGCATGGGTATGCCCGCCTCAGACAGTGTTTCTTTCTGATCTCCTTTTGTGGCTTGGCAGGCTGAACGCTGGTGAAGTCATTCTCAGTTTTTGACGGGTTTCCTTTCCATGTACTTACGTAATACATTTCGGCCATCATATACCCCTTTTGACCTCATATATTAGGGGACATCTGTTATAGCTCCAAATCTCACTCTTGATGTTTGTGATGCTGCACTCATGGCCTAGGGCAACCCCTCCTTCCAGACCTGGTCCAAATACTTAAAAAACAGTGTTTTACTCCCTATACGCGACATTGTCCTGAGCTAAACACGTGTGTACGCGGGTCTCTATATACCCAACCCGCGTATATGTCTTAAAACACTTAAAAAAATTAAATCTCCTTAATTTCGAGCGAAGATCACAGGTTTTACTTGTTGATTACCTATTAGTGCCCATGGCCCAACTGTTCCCAACGAATTCCCAACTAAAAAACTACTTTGGGAGAAATATAAAAAGGCTTCAATGGGAAGGCCTAAGGAGGAGAGAATAGAGAGAAAAATCACTCCGTTGAGATTATCCCTAATCAGTTCTGAAGATCCTTGTGCTTCCAGCACTTCCCCCATTACAGGAAACCCTTGTTTCCTTGAGTTAGGATGTTTTTCATTAGTTGAGATATCCTTGTGTGAGTCATGGAAGAAGCTTTTTGAAGACTTGGGATTGGACGAATCCGGAGGACGATTTTGCATGGAGCCTGTGAGAGGAAGATTTAGGTGATATCATTCCTTGTTTTACTTTAGTTATCTACAATAAAGAAACATTTGTCTTGTTCTCGAAATCAATCTTCTTCATGCTTATGATGTTGTTATTATGGTTTGCCTATGAATAGTTGTTTCAATTATATAACTAACTACCTTTCAATATGCTATGAAATTGATTTCTTTATGATGCTTGGTCCATATACTGCTATGCTTCTTTGAATTGGTTGTTTTGCAGGTTGAAGGATTGAAAGGAACTCCAAGAGGGTTTGGACCCTGGTTGGATCTACCCGAACGAAGGACCCCCAGGTGCACCTCTCTTCGTGTAGTTTGCTTATATTAGTATCATCATTGTGTGGAATGCTTGTTTTTCATTGTAGATAACCCCCCCTCTGCTAGGGTATTGACCCAAGACCTTAGGGGTCTTTGTCCCTCAACATAGAGGAAAGACGATGGCCCACACAGAGAAGATTATGCTGGGATTTTCGCAATGCTTGCTGGAGTAAACCATTTAGTGGATCAGTTGTGACTTAGAGAAGGAGGTAAACCCTCGTATGTATTTCTTGTTGCCGATATTTCCCTGAAAGGTTAGCTGGTGTGAGAGGCGACTTGTTGTACTCGAATTCTGCTTGCTTAGTAATACAAACCCTCTATATGCTGCACCGGTTTTCCCAAATTGGGTTTTTTTCGGGGACGTTTGTCCAAAAATAACGGTGTCCCTTGTGTATTTGTCTCGTTCTATTTTTAGTTCATGATCTGTATGTATGTGTAGTTTGAAATAGTGTTTTCATCGTTGTTTAAATAATTAAATAGCTTGTTGAATGTAAAAACAAGTAGGAGATGATCAACCAGTGATTGCAGTAGGATTTCTGATGTGTAGATTCAGAAATTTTCACATGGTATCAGAGCATTGCAGATCATAGGAGACTGAAGACACCAGCCGGGAGATCCAGAGAATTTGTTGCAGAGAAGCAGTTGTCCCAAGTAACAACGTTGTTTCAGAGGCAGAGGAGCAGCTAAAGGTGTGACGCAGAGCTAGAAAAGTGACGCAGAGGCTCACGCAGCGCCTGTGTCAGTGTTTCGAGCCTACAGAGGGTGATGTAGAACCCAAGAAGAACTCACACAATGACTGCGTCAGCTCTCTGGGCCAGCGCAAACCCTGAGAGACTCGAATCAGTCAATTGTTGGGGTTGGAGGAGCAAAGCAGATTTGATCAGTGGAGATGGTGGGACGTTGTTTTTGTTGGTGTAGAACAGTGTTCGTGGAGACAGAGCCAAGGTAGAGGGAGTCACTGCCTTGACAAATTTCTAGCCAAAGAAATCTAGATCTGGGTTGCAGCAGCAAAGGAGGATTGGAGAGGAGTGATTTGACATTTGGCCAAAGGATTTCCGTGAAGGAAATCATGACTCAGAGGGAGTCTAGGGAAGCTTGTTTCTTAGAGGATTTCTAACGCTGAAGAAATCCAGATCTGAGTCTTGTTGGGGTTGTCGCAGGAGAGGGAGAAGAGAACCAGTCCTATATTTTTTTGAGCAAAGATGGCAATCAATGGACTGAGGGATCAGGACAAATTGGATGGAGCATCCAATTTGGTCATCTGGAAGGTGAGGATCTTGGCAATCCTAGACAAACATCGCATCAAGGACTATACCTTGAAAGTAGTTGTTGTTCTGGTTGGCGTTGATCCATTAAAGAAGTACAAGGAGGCCCAAGCGAAGGACAAGTGCATGATCCTAGACGAGGTCAAAGATCATGTAGTACCACACATTGCTAAGAAGGAAACAGCAAGGGAGATGTGGGAGGTGTTGACCACCTTGTACCAGGGGGAAGTTCCGTCCAATGGAAGATGCTATTAGAAAATCAGCTGAGACAATGTCAGATGCAAAAGGGAGAAGAGATTGATCCCTTCCTCCTCAGGTTGCAAGGGATTCGCGACCAGTTGACTTCAGTGGGGCCTACACCAGATCCTGAGTTCATGGTCAGGACTGCCCTGGATGCAGTCACCGAGAGCTGGGATACATTTGTCCAAAGTATCTTGGGCAGAGCGACTCTCCCCATTTGGGAGGAGATGTGGGTAGCTCTTTGGCAAGAAGAAATCAAAAGGTTGACCAAGGCAAGGAGTAGCGGCAGAGGAGTCGGGGTCAAGAAGGAGGAAGAGGAGGATGCAGCTCTCGCATCATCGGGACAGCAAGGGCAACAAAAGAGAAAGAAGAAGGATATTTCCAAGGTTAGATGCTTCAAGTGTGGGGAACTTAGACATTTCACCACTCAGTGCCCTGGGAAGAAGGGTGAGGAGGAAGCTTTTGACTTGAACACTGCTCCAATGAAAGCTGACTGGGAAGGCGAGGATGACGATTGTGTCATGAGTTCTCATGCACCTCTAGAGAAGAAGTGGGGGGACATGGAGTTGTAGTCAAGAGGACTACATGAGGGGCAGGATTCTTGAGGTGCCCAAACTCTTGGATCACATATGGCTAAGGGAGCCCTTGACAACAGTAGCAAAATGGCGGGTGTCGATTGGTGCGAGATGTGATGGAGCAACAGTGGCAAAGCTAGAGTGCAAAAGTCGGAAGCAGCGCAGTGGGTGTTGTAGCAGTGCGAGAGGCACAAAGCAGATTGCAGCAACGCAGGAGTAGCAGAGGTAGCTTCAGCGTCACAAGGCACCCATACTAACCAACATGTTAGTTTTTAGGTGAAGTTTCAGTTACTTACTTCTCATAAACTAAGTTGCAGTGCAGCAGTTAGCAGTGGCAGTGCTATGGGCAGCATGATGCAACATTTTGAGAGGAAGTTGCAGTACAGATGTAGCAGTGACAGTGGCAGAGTCATGGGTAGCAATACAGGATGCAGCAACGCAGTAGATGAGGGGCAACAGGTCGAGCATCATTGGGAAGTATTGTTAAAGCACATTCCTCGCTAAGAGGGAGTGTTAATTTTGGGTAGCATCTGATGTGCTCTAGCTCCAAAATTTTGTGGAGGGGCTAGAACACATGAGATCTCCAAGACCCAGAAATTGTTTGGAGAAATTCCACCGGAATGAGGAGTTATTAAAATAATTAATATTTTTAATGGGTTCCTAAGTCTAAACATAGGAAAATAAAACTATTAATGGGTATAAATAAGAATATGGATGAGAAATTTCTAAGTGACGAGGATCAAGTCTATTTTAATCTTAGTCGTTGATTAGGCACTTAATATTGTTCGTTGATTCATCAACAGGAAAAGTATAAAACAAGGCTTGAGGGTCAGTTGGAGACACACCAAGTGATCAGTCAGTTCGATTTTTCTGGGGCAAGGTTTGCTAAGAAAATCGAATAGATAATCTGAGTTGCAGTGAGAGGGGCAGTGGCAAAAAGTTGGATTGGAAGGGAGTTTCGAGCCAAAGAGTACCAGGCAGAGAGGCAGCAGTAGCATCAGAGAGGCAGTGCAGAGACCTACACAGCCCAAGAAGGGGTTCACACAGAGCTAACACAGGCCAAGAGGGTTCTTGCAGTGGCAGTACGAGATAATCGTCGGAAGTTCGAGATTTTGTTGGGACTTCGAAGTTCTGAGCTAGGAGGGGTGAAGTCGAAGCTCCTGAGAGCAAATCGATCCAGCAGAGAAGTGACGCAGTCTCCCAGAGGCAAGACGCTGGCCCACATAGAGAAGATTGTGTTGCGATTTTCGCAGTGCTTGTCAGAGTCAGCCATTCAGTGGATCAGTTGTGACTTAGAGAACGAGGTAAACCCTCGTATGTATTTCTTGTTGTCGATATTTCTTAGAAAGGTTAGTAGATGTGAGAGGCGACTTGTTGTACTCAGATTTTGCTTGCTTAATAATACAAACCCTCTATATGTTGCACCAGTTTTCCCACATTGGGGTTTTTCGGGGACGTTTGTCCAAAAATAATGGTGTCCCTTGTGTATTTGTCTCATTCTATTTTCAGTTCATAATTTGCATGTATGTGTAGTCTGCAATAGTCTTTTCATCATTGTTTAAATAATTAAATAACTTGTTGAATGTAAAAACAAGTAAGAGATGATAAACCAGTGATTGCAGTACGATTTTTGATGTGTAGATTCAGAATACAAAATCAAGACTCTTCTAGAGTAAACAACAATGTTATCCAAAAGGACAGACCAACTTTACAAAGAACCTGACAAAGAGGATGCCTTCTTCAATAGTAAAGATCTTTGACATCTTCATTCTTTGGCTTCTTCTCAGGTTCTCCCATTTCTTCAACTATGTGAGCTCTACTTCTTTCCTTTCTTTTGTTGTTCTTCTTGTTTGGACAGACCCTCTTAAAGTGTCCATATTGATTGCATTTAAAGCATTGAACCTTGGACATATCTGGATTCTTCTTGGATTTTCCAAACTTTCCCTTCTTCAGCTTCTTGGCTCTTGTAATAAAAGCTTGAGACTGTTCATCTAATTCACTATCATCTTTTGCCTTGATCCTAGTTTCTTCCAAGATGCATTGAGCCCACAACTCATCAAAAGGAGTTGAGTCTTTCTTAGAGTATATGCTTGTTTCAAAGCTGCTCCATTATGGAAGAAATGCATTTAGTACACAGATGGTCATTTCCAAATCAAAAATTGTTTCCCCAAGTCCCTGCAGTTGATCTCTTAATTGAGAGATCTTCATTAGAAAGGATGTCATGTCTTCATCCTTCGATTTATTCATTTTATATAGTTTATTCTATTGATTTTTTGTTGCTTGGGAGGTACTCCAAGCCTTGAGGATCGAGGGCTAGAAGAAGGAGCTCCACAAGTGGCCTTGTGGGCATGAAACCCAAGCTTGGGGTTTTGCACCCATCTGCCATGATCGTTTGTTTGAAGGTGGGCCTCCCAAACCTAAAGGTATGCCTTGTCATTTGGTAATTGAGCACTGTAGTTTGCTTATCATGGACACCTTTAGGCATGGATTAATGGGGGGATTCGGTGGAAAAAGTGGGCTAGGTCTGTGTTCTTGTCCCTTAGACCCGTTTTGGATGTTAACCTTGGATTCTAGTCCCTTGGGATCTCTTTTACTGACCATTTGGATTTAGGGACGGTGTTTCACGGGAAAACCTGATTTTGGTTGCATGGTTTCGCTCCCTCATCCACATATATTACACCATTTCCACTCATTATTACCCCATTCATCATTTCTCCCACCTGGGTCCACATTCCTCCACTGGGTCAACATAGGGTTAGCTCCCCCCTTCTCCTTGCCCACACATTGGGTCAAGCCTGGAATGATGCCTTGGAGGTAGATACAGCTAAAAAGAAAGGTAAAAGCATAATTGGCCACATTCAACAGGAAAATGTACCACAAAATGCAAAAGATTGTCGAAACAAACACATTTAACATGTGGACAAAAGCCAATACATGAGCTCTACCCCATCATCATGGCCATCACCCTAGTTCCTATAGGTTCTATGAGCCTCATTCACCATATAGGAACCCATGATTGTCCCAACCCTTGGTGGGCAATGAACATCCCTACCTCAAAAGGGGTGTCCACTGCTACATCTCACACATCATGCTCTTACCCCTTGAGACCCGAGTAGTTAACTAAAGAAAAATCATAAAAGGCAAAAGGCATATAAAGAAAGGCGGAAAAATCAAGGTCGGAGCACCTCATGTACCACGATTGCTCCTTCTTATACATTATATATCCAATTGTGAGGTTCCCCTTTATTAGCTACCCTTGTACTCCAACATGTGGCCCAAGGCCGCCCCTTCTCATCCCTTACTCCATTCACCTCTTTATCACATACCACCACCTTTTAAAGGATGTACCTTGGACACATTATCCCTTTTAGAAGTAGAAACCACCTAATAGGATACTTGTTTAACCCCATTTGAAGTTTGGAGACATTAGCACATCCCGAAGCCCATTATGGAAGGGTGGGTCATTATGAAGTCCCCACCTGTGGTCCATGGTTTGTAAGCTCTTTTACTCGATTTCTTTAATGACTTGTTGTACTGGAAGGCTAGGGGATGCATTGGATCTTATGAAGGATTGCAGATGGTCTCCATCTTGGATTTGGTCTCCCTATACAGGGTCCTAGCCCTCTAGAGGGCTACATTGGCACATGTAGGGTGTGTGTTGAGAGATATGGGCCTCCACAGCAGTAGAAAGCACTCCATGGATCCCCGAGGATGTTCAAAAATTGCTTGAGATTCACCTATTGGACAAGGAAGATGCACCCGATTCACCTTTGCCCAGCTAGCCCCACAGATGCACCATGCACTTGGCAGCTAAACCCAGGACTTGTAGGATGATGTGGCATCACCTACACCATCGTCGAAGCCCTTACAGATGATCTACAGGCATCTTTGACTCATTTGGAGAACCATGAGGTTATTATTGTGCCCCCACACCCACTGGAAGCACCACATGTTTATTGTTTGGAGAACAAGGGGCCAACCCGTTGTCCATCACTTTTGAGGGTCATATTCTTCATTATGGCACCTATGGACTTCATCAAGCCTCTTGGAGGGCCCTACGACATGTATTATTTATCATTTGACCTCTTAAGAGGCTTATTATTTCATTTGTGAGCTAGTTTGATGGGCTTGTCACCAAAAGTTAGGTTATTAGAACATTATTTTATTTTTGGGGCTTATGTAGGCCTAAGAGACTAATTCGCAATGTTGATAATATCGTTGAAATATCAGCGATATTCGGAAATATTGCGATATTTTTTAGGGGCCGAAATATTGCCAATAAAATATCATGATATTTTCGCTCCCCGAAAATATCGCGATATTTCCGAGATATCGCCGATATGTCGCAAAAGTATCACGCAACAATGTGAAATATCGTCGGACCGACTGGGCCGCGACTAGAAAAGGAAAAAAATCAATTTTTTTTTTTCTCATTTTTGTTTTCGGGTGTTGGAGAAGGAAGGGGAGAGCATTGTGGTTGTTGTCAAGGAGGAATTGAGGATTGAAGAGACATTATCACCACCAACAACAAATTTTTTGTTGATCAAAGATTGAAGAACAGTGAGATAATCTTCATTTCTTCCATTAACAGGTATGTTCTAAAAAACCCCTATGTTAATGATTTTTTGATAGATTTAAGGTTATTTTTGCTTGCCTCTTTGCCTACCAACATTTTGCTTCTGCTTCTTTTTTCCATTTGCTATGATTTTCATGCCCATGAGCCAATGCAAGGGTTTTCTCCATATTTGGACAGCAAACTCCATTTCTTTTTTTAACTTTCAAATGCACCCTCTTATTGTCATTTTTCATTGAATTCACATTGCAAATAATTTAGCAAAAAAAATATTCCGTAAAATGAGGTGGTTATTACTTATTAATTTTTGTGTATGGGTGGAGTAACTTTAATCATTAATTCTATTTTATTTTTTTGTGCCCTAGGTTTGAATTAGCTCACTACAAATATGCCAAAAGCCTTGGACCCATTTTGGGAGTATGGAGAGCCTGATGGTGGGACAAATCGGGCATATCTATCATGCAAATTGTGTGGGACCAGGATGACAGGAGGGGTTACGCGATTGAAATACCATCTGGCTAGACTCCCTGGACATGATGTTGGGCTTTGTACAGTTTCTAATCTGGAGCTTATACAAAAAGCTCTTGAAGCAATTGATGAAAAAGACAGAAAGAAGGAAGAGGCAGAAAGAAACAAGGTTGAACATGCAAGTAGGTCTTTCAGTATATCAATTGTTAAAAAAAAGAAGCAAGAAGCAGATAGAGTTATGGGGATGTGTCTTTTCTAGAGCGACTTACCTCTCAGCATCACCAAAACAAATCCATTTTGGCAGCGAATGTGTGATGCTATTGTTGTTGTGGGCCTAGGGTACAAAAGTGCTACATATGAGGAGTTGCGAGGGCCAATTCTTCAAGCAGAAAAGCAGGACATCATCTCTAGATTGGCGGAGTTGAAAAAAACATGGGAAGTTTCTGGATGCACAGTGATGTCTGATGCTTTGATAGATAGGAAGGATAGGACCCTTAAAAATTTCTTGGTCCATTTTCCTAAAGGTACCGTGTTTATTAAATCAATGGATGCATCAACACATATCAAAGATGCAGCAACGATATCTGAGTTGTTAGATGGGTTCATTCAGGGGATTGGTGTGCAGAATGTGGTGCAAGTCATAACAGACAATGCAACTAATTATGTGTCTGTCAACAGGATGTTTATGGAGAGGCATCGCACATTGTTCTAGACTCCTTGTGCAGCACATTGTATCGATTTGTTGCTTGAGGATATGGGGAAACTCTCCTTCATCAAGGAGGTGATTGATATGGCTAGGAGCATCCCCAAGTTTATTTATAACCATGCTTTTGTTCTTAGCCTCATGAGGAGGTACACTAGAAACAAGGAGTTGCGGCGTCCTGCAATCACACGTTTTGCCACAAACTTTATTACTCTTCAGTCTTTGCTTCGATGCTAGTTCGAGTTGAAGAAAATGTTTGTTTCTGATGAGTGGCGTGATTGTAGATACAGCAGGAGATAGGATGGGAGAGCCATTGCAAAAATGGTGTACTCTGACACGTTTTGGCAGGGAGTAGAAGAAGCATGCTAAGTTAGTGAACCTATAGTAAAGGTTCTGAGATTGGTAGATGGGGAGAAGCTTGCAATGGCTTATTTGTATGAGGTCGTGGATAGGGCCAAGGAGGCCATTCGTTCTTATTATACAAACAAGGGTTCTATTGGGCTTGATAGGCATATGATGTTATGGGATGTGATTGATAGTCAATGGACAGGGATGCTTCATCGACCCATTCATGCAGCAACGCTCTTCCTCAACCCCGTATTTTCATACAAATGTGTCTTTGATTTTGATGGCGAGGTGATGGAAGGGCTCCATTCATGTATTCAGAGGATGGTACCTAATCCTGAGCTTCGTAGCAAAATCAATTGCGAGATAGAGTTTTATCAAGATTGTGTTGGCCTATTTGGCTTTGATGATGCTATTGGGGAAAGGACACTCTTCATGCCACATAAGTGACAAGTCATCACTCATTAGAAATTAAAATTTTCTTTAGAATTTCCTTACTTATAATTCTAGATTTTTAAAATTCAATTATGTAACTTTTATTTGAAAGTTTAATTATGATTTAAGTTTTTGACTTTTTTATTTCTTTATTTGTTGTAGATATTTGGTGGCAAAGCTATAGTGCAACGGTACCAAATTTGGAGAAATTGGCCATAAGAATACTGAGTCAAACATGTAGCTCTTTAGGGTGTGAACGCAATTGGATTCTATTTGAGAAAATATATGCAAAAAAGCACAACATGTATAACTTTGAGCTTCAGCGTTCAGTTGAGCTATTACATTCATTGTAATTTTTAATTTTTAATCGATGAACCTCAAGTGTCAAGACTCAAGACTCAAGACTCATTAGTTTTTTTGACACTCTTACAGGTTGGAGTTCGCACGCCTCAATGATTTAGTGTATGTGCATTACAATATCCAACTTCGAGTGAAGCAAATAGAAGCACCAATGGATCTAGATGCCATTTCCTTAGACAATATTGATGTATTGTGTCAGTGGAGGGTGGATTCTGAGGTGCCCATCTTGGAGGAGTCACCTTCATGGTTAGAGCCTGATGATCCATTAGAACAAGGGCAGCAAGAAGAGGAAGAGGAGGAGGAGGAGAAGACTGTGGGAGCATCAACATCAACACCATCTGCTATAGATATAGGAGACCACAACTCCATACCTAGCACTCATTATTTGACATTAGGTGCAGGGCCAGAGCCAGGGCCTTCTACTGCTAGGAGTGGGCCTGGCAAACAGCCCATCATGTTTTCCCATAAAAGGGGGAGCAGACACTGATTTCAGATAGGTTGCTATTTTTATTTGTTTTGCTACATATAACTCATGATGATGAGATACTTTTATATATGTCATGTTATTTTGTATTGGCTCTCCAAATTTGAATCCATTCTCCCTAAGGATTAAGGCATTGATCCTCCAATAGGTGGTCACCAAACGAATAATGTTCTTCATCTTTCCCTCTCTCTTCTAGGTCTAGCCAAGTTGGGTCACCTAGGGCATCATTTTCTCGAAAAAATAGCCCAAGAAAAAGTTTGATCTCCTAGCCTCTCCTACGTTGGTGTGTCCTCAAGGCCTCCTCCAAATTTGAAGCCATTCTGACAGAGGAGTTGTGAGATTACCCAAGGCCTAGCTCTGAGATCAAACTTTGCGCTGGTATTCCCTAGGCTAGCACCACATTAGGATCAATTTGACACTTTCAATTGGAAATTCTTGCTTTGATCCTTTCCCCTTCTCTGTCTGGATTAAGAACATCATTAGTTGCTAGATTCTCTCTCCTTAACCTAGGTTGGTTCCACTTGGTCCCGTGTGGTCCCATACCTTTGAAAGGTCAATTCTTCAAGAACCATTCGGGAAGTCAAGTTCCGTGAGGATTTTAGTATTGCGAAACTACTTTACTAGGCATATTCCTCTAACCTAACCCTCAAATCCTCACCTCCTTATCCTAGAAATCTTTGTACCTTGCTTGAAGAGCAAGTAAGCTCTATTCTTAACCCCCTTCTAGGAAAAGGATCATTAAGGTCACTTCACATCCATTGGTTGATTCATCCTTCACAAGTGACTTTCTATATACCGGGTCTCCTCCCATCGGTGAAAGTCCGTAAAGAGTAGGGAGTCTTAGCTGAGGTGACAGTAGGCTAAGCCTCCATTGTTGCCCTTGTCCTAACAATTATCCCTTTTATGCCCCCTGCTAGTTTGAGCAGTAACAGGACCCAATGGACAAATGTGGACCTAGATAGGGAATATGTCAAAAAGTGTTATATGAGAGGAGGGGAATGATATATGTGGTGTCGGGAAGCGGGACCACTCAACCAAAATCAGGCTTTACCAAGTAGTGCCACTCTTAAATGTAGTAGCCAATAGAAGGGATCTTGTGGGACTAGGATACAAAACTAACCACCAAGTTGGACAAGGGGACAAGAGTACACAGCAAACCCATTCTTTCTGTTGAATGCCCCCACTAATCCATATCCAGATGTGTCAAAGATTATCCCACTAGACTAGGGTCAAAGATTAACTCCCCTGGCAAGGTGAGAGAACAAGAATAGAGTCAAGGTCTGTCAATTTTCTAGATCACCCCATCATCCATACTAAATGCCCAAAACAAACAAGTATAAGCACTCGATTGCAAAATGATCAAAGTACCCTTTGAATAGGAGCCCACCTTCATCCAAATGCTAAATGTCGGATGGAGAGAGGCACATGGCTGATGCAAATGGTGGGGGCACATTGCATATCATCATTTAAGGGTGGTTGGTAGGCATTATTGGTTATCTAGTTGATTGGTTGGTTTTCAAATGGAGGAGAAAAAATTTCTCCCATGGGGTTACCCATTTTGGTGGGTAACAGGTTCTTTACAACATACTTATCTCAGAGAAACACACAACACCAAGTAATGTACCCTCAGCCCAAGTGTCCTGAAATCAAATGAGCATCCTCCTAAGGCATGTGAATTAGTCCCAGAGGCACTAGGACTAAGGGCCCTCCCTCCTAGTATAGAGCAATCCTCAAAGGTACAACCAACCACATAAGATAACCACCTAATCAAAGAGTGTGCCACATCTAGCACCAAGTCAACATCAATCAACCACCTAAAGACGGCTCTTGAAATGTCATGAACCAAAATGAATAACATACAACTAAGGGGTTGGGGATACAACTAAGGGGTTGGGGTTTCATCATGCACCCCACATCATGTGAAGGCACCCCTAGTATGGTTAAACACTTTCAAAGCAACAGAAAAGCTATTATGAACCTCAAAAGTACTTTTCAAATTATCCTATAAAACAACTATGGAGCTTCTCTAAAATTGATTCAACATTATAAAGAGAAAACAACTGCAATTCTCTATTTCCTTGATCCATGTCCATTTCATTTTGGGCATGGGCACGCTGGAGCATAAATGATGCACAAAACAATCTGAAAGCATATTATCATTTCATATGAGGCAAATATAACTTGAACATAAACAAAAAAAATGTGGAAGTTTGTATCTATATATATATATATGATCATCCAAAGCATTAAGAACTCACCTTGTTATCCTCTAATGCTATTACATCACCAACTAAAATAATCCGAGGAGGAAACTGCAAAAATATAAAAGCAATATTTCAAATACTTGAAAAACAAAATTAAAAAAAAAAAACATTACAACTAATCTCCTGTTTGAATCATTGTGCAATTGCACGATATACCCAAATTATCCACATTCTATTTTCTTTCTCTTAATACATTACATAAAGAGGAAAAAAGAATAACATCTAGTATTTACATCCTACAACAAAAGCACAGATTTGGGAAGATATTTAATAGTACAAATTGGTTGATAATTGAAAGTCCTAACAAGTCATGTCCAACAAGAAACAAAGCTATTAGCAATCAATGCAGATTTACAAGTAACAATGTTTCATCCAGTAGGGAAACCAATGAACCACTAATGTGTTAGAGAACTTTTCTCAACAGAAAACAATATAAAAATAGGGTCATAAATGTTAAATAGTCCAGTGTCAGTATCAATCTACTCTTGTGTTATGAAAATGATCAAAGAAAGAGCAAGAAGAAGGCAGTCATTTAAAGCAAGCAGCTGGTTGGGACAAGTGACCAAGCCATCTTTCCATTCAACAATGGTAGAGGCATTTTCGCATGAATAATTGATGAAAGATAGTATAGTCTTAGTCCTCAACCATTCTATCCCATTTGTAAATATTCTCACTGCAAGCCAATGTCATCTTTTGTATGATGACTAGATTTTTCTAACATTTCTAATTATCGCATCATGGACAACTTCCAGGGAAGCCTTGATGGTACACCCAAGGGAAGGTGGAGGAAATTTTTCTTCGCCTCATTTAGTGAAAGCTTTTGGAAACATAAAGCCTCCCAAAATGGCGAGGTAAGATTTGGATTTGATCATTATATTATTTTTCATCCATCTTGATGCTTTGAGAGTGGAAAAAGTGGAAGAATCAGCTCACAAGACCATTTTCATTGGCGAGTCCAAATTTGGCGAAATGGGTTTGAAACCTTTGAAAGTAGCTTGAGGCACTAAATAGAGATTTCTGGGTTAAAACTTTATTGCTTAAGTGCTGCACCCACTAATGTTATTCTACACACAAACGTGTTTCCAACGGCACAAGAATCGCCTCAAGTAGAGTTCGTATATAAAGATCAGCCACTTCGAAATTTACCTTCTTGTTTTAACCACCATGATTCAAGAGGATGCCATGTTAGCCCCCATAATTTATGGAAAAGCGACTATACATTTGATTATGATGAAAAAGACTATAGAAGACTCGATATTGTAACTCTAGTTAAGAGTTGAAGAAGTCAAACTTAGCCAGAAGTAGGTTATCGTGCTATGTTATAAACGGGGCACTAGGAAGAAAAGCGGTTCCATTCTATTACACTGCATTTTGGTCCATAGATAACCAAAGTAGCTCAAAGTGGATAGAGAGAGAGAAAATAGAAAGGGTTTGTATACTATAGTAGCCCATAAGCCACAAGTCGCACTCTTTTGTACTTGCATCCATTTCCATTCAAAGAAAGAAAGAACAAAGCTACCTCACCATCCAGCTAGGTTTTCTCTTGGAAGGGTTTCCAAGGTCATATCTTGTGTTATTGTGGTTGTGAGCGATTGTATTTTTGTCTATTCTTGATATTTCGTATTTCATATAGTAATTACTGAATCCAGAAATCTAAGGAAAGATCAACACTTCTAGTGTATATTTCAATATTTTCATTATATATGTTACCTACCAGATGTACCTAGCAAACAAAAGTAGAAGAACCATCAAAGTTGGACAAGGCACTAGTCAAAGTTGCAAGTCCAAAACTCTTTGGAGGGCAATTTTGCCCCTTTCTTCTTCTTTCTCTGTGCAATTTTCACACCCCATTAGGGAATTGTAAAAATTATTACTAGCATGATGACCTTGTTAAAGGCTTAGCCCATTTGGACCTAGTTATTAAGGAAGTTTCTCTAGGGTTTTCTTTTCACTTAATTAATTATTTTTTGTTTTTCAGCAATTAATAATTAATTGAGTTTTTTCACTCACCTCCTCCAAAGTTGGAGCGTGTCTTAATAACTAGGCCCTAATGATGCTACTAAGCCTATGGTCAATGTATTTTACAATGCTAGGCATTATCTTGACTCTAGGTTTTTGTAGGATTTCTTAATAATGAAAATTTCCCACAAAACAATCATTTTTAAATAAATTCATGCCTCATATGGCATGTATGTACTTAAGAAAGGTGAGACTGTTTTGTGGGAAATTTCTTAATAATAAAAATTTCCCTCATGAAAATCAATTATTTACTCAAGAAAGGTGAATAAATTAGCTCCCTTTTTTTTAGGAAACATGCTTTTACTTGTCTCTAGTCTCACTGAGACTCACAGTTAGTCAATAATGAGTTGGAGACAAGTCAAGGGGAGTTCAGTCACAGGTTTCGACTTATCTCCAGTCCCAACAAGGCCCATGAGTTAAGTGATGAGATGGAGGTTGAGTTAAGTCACGAGCTAAAGGATGAGTTGGCTCACCAATAGAGGATGAATTGCGACTTGCGAGTTAAGCAGCTAAGTTAGCCCGATTTGGAGACAAGTAGGCTAATTTAAGCAGTGAGACAAATGGGCATGAGTATAAGTTCACTCCATGAATGGATACGCACTCCTTCATGGACTCGCATTTCTCTTTGGATACGCACACCTCTTCTTGGGATTCACACCCTTTCTTGTGATCCACACATTTCTCCTTAGGATCTCCTCCTTCCTCTCTATAAATCAAAGTGTCCTCCTCTGTTGTAAGCTAGTGTGGAACAAATTGGAAGAAATTGTTGTTATTGTATTCATTCATTCATTTTGGAATAAAAAGGCTTTGGAGGCTACATGGTGTACTTGTATTGTCTGGTTGCTTAAATCTCATGTAAGGTAATATCGTTTCCTTTATGCATTGTCCTCAATTTCATTATCATAGGCCTATAGAGGGGTAATGTTGCTTGTTACCCACCAAAAGTGGGTAAACCCATAGAAGAAAATTTTCTCCTACCATCTCTTCTAGCTGGCAGCCCCTGATAGCCACTAATAGTTGATAATGATGTGCCATTCATTTCTTTGCCACCAGCATCAATCATATGTTTCCTTTCCCATTTGGCAAGAGAGCACATTGGAAGGGGGCCTTTCGATCAAAGTGTACGTTATTCATTTTACAATCATGTGCTTATGCTTGTTTGTATTTTGGACATTAGACATGGATTATGGGGTAACCTAGAAGGAAGAAGGGTTTTGACTATCATCTTGTTCCCTCACGTTAAATGGTGGGTTAATCTTTCATCCTAATCTAGTGTGACCTCCTCTAATGGCCCGAATAGTATAGGAGAGACACAACATGGGAAACCCCTATTGAGATAACATAGTCCCATCTCTCTCTTCCTCCATACTTACCACTTTCCATCTTAAATTACAAGCCCCATATTCTACCTCCCTTCTTTGGGTTCAACTAACATTGGTTCTCTGAGATTGGTACCATACATCCTAACACTTGGGTAGGGCCTGTAACTTTGCCCTAGGAGGTTGATGCCGCTAAAAGAACAAGAAAAGGCATATGATTGCTAGAAGTAAAAACAAAGGAAGATCAAAATGCAAAATATGACAAGGACATACACATTAGCATGTGGGCAAAAGCCTAGCATGAGCTCTACCTCACTCATGGCCATCACTCGATTCCTAAGGACACGGTTCTTCATATTATGAGAAGAAATCCTTGTGTGAAATTTATGCTACCCAAAAGATGTTATTTGTTAGTTTTTGTAGCATCAGATGGGTGTTCTAGTCTTGATTTGTGTCTAAGAGGCTAAGGAATACAAGTTCTCCACAACCCAGAAAAGGTTTCGTGAGATAAGCTTGAAAAACGCCTCAATTAAATTAATTGATCAATAATTAGAAATTGCCTAAGTCTAACTTAGAAAAATTGATTAATTAATGGGAATTAATTTTGGATGATCGAGAATGCTCTAGAGACTCACATGGATCGAGTCTAAGATGATCTTAGTCGTTGATGAGGATCTAATCATGGTCGTTGAAGCTCCACGAGAGATTACAAGAGCAGATCAATGGGACGAGGAGAGTCACAAGTGAGAGAGCAAGCATCCAAGAAGTGTGAATTTCTCAGTGCATAGTGATTCAGTAAGGGAAAGAATTCAAGCCAATGGAGGAGCATCAGTGACTGAGGGAGCAACAGAGAGAATTCTGGATGAATTTTGCAATGGATTTCCAGTGTCTGAGAGGCAGGAAAGAGGGAGGTCGGATTGTTTTGAAAAAAATTCATCCATGCAGTGTGAGTGAGTAAGAAACCCCAATGCGAGTGCCAAGAAGAGATCAAGGTAGAGAGGCAGAGTGAGTCATTTTCAAAGGCAGAAGGAGGCTAGATAGCCCAGATGGAGGCAGTTTCAGGGGCCATCCAGACTTGCATAGATCAGTGGTACGAAGCGGCCAGTGGGCAATGCTAGCAGGCTAAAAGGAGGCCAATTGATTTATAGAAAGAAAATTCTCTCCTCAAAATTTTGACAAATTATCTGTCGAAGGATTGCCAACAAGGCATCCAAATTATTGTACTGAGACTTCACTACTGCATAATAATAATATAAACCCTCATCTGCTACACCAGTTTTCCCTTTGGGGTTTTTTGGGGGACATTAGTCCAAAATTTATGTGTTGATTTTTATTGTGTATGCATCAATTTCTCAGTATTTTTATCATGAAAATTGCAGTTGTGATTTATTTGTTAATTGTCGTAAACAATTAAAATGCTAACAATTAGAAGAATAAACTCTAGTAATTGCAATCAATAAATTTTTAAATGGTATCAGAGCCAAGTTTGATCAGATTTGAAACTTGGAGGCAAGGCGTGAGATCATGCAATTTCAGTGGCAAATCTGAAGCACTTTCTCCAAATATGTGCAGGTCATCCCAGCAATGCGTAGAGTTGAGAGGAAGAGCTCGATTTCCAAATCCAGATTGGTGGAAAAGTGTAAAGTGCCTCAAATATATAGCAACTGACGGTGGATTTGCCGAAAAGAGGGTTCTGCTGGGCAAAATAGTGATTTTGAAAAGCAAATTTATCAAATCTAGGCAAAGATATATGCAACAAGTGTTGCAGTTGCAAATCTGCACAGGGCAGGAAGAGAAAAGCACACAAAATTATTCCCAGATTTCTCCAATATGGTCGCAGAGAGATTCAACATTCAAGAGGCTACCAATTTGTCTTTTGGATTGGAAAATGAATTCACTCAAATTGCTTGCCTCTCCTAGTTCAACATCACAGGGTATCTAGTGTATAGGTAGTGGAACGTTTGATCACATGGCAGGAGTCAGAGAGTGTTTCTCCAGTTACTATAGGGTGGATATGGACTTCCAAATAACAATGGGAAACAAAACTAAATGTACCCCAGTTGGATGAGGTACAAATGATATTCAGAGGTGTTAGTTTTTGGTAGCATCGGAAGTGCCCTAGCCTTGAAAATTGGTGGAAAGGCTAAGGCACATGAGTTCTAAAGAATCTAGAAACCGTTTGGTGAAATTCCACCCGGATTGTATTTTATTAAAATAATTAATATTTTTAATGGAGTTCCTAAGTCTAAACTTAGGGGAATTAAAATATTAATGAGTATTAAACAAAATATGGGTGAGAATAATCTAGAAGGCGAATCAAGTCATGCTTTAATCTTAGGCGTCGATTAGAGACTTAATCTTAGTCGTTGAAGACTCAATAGGAAAAGTATAAAATGAGGCTTGGGGTTCATTTGGAAACACACAGTGACATTGAGGAAATCGATTTTCTGAGGTGAGAAGTTCTCAGGAGGGGATAGATTGGGGAGATCTAGCAGCAGAGGGGCAGAGAGAATCCAGAAGGAGGACTTTCCGGAGAATACTATCAAAGAGGCAGAGAGAGCTTGTGGAGGAAGCACAGTAGCCGGGAGAGCTAACGTTGGGCCAGTTTGGGCCCATGCAGTCTTGACGCAAAGCCAGAAAGGCCAACGCAGAGGAAAAAGTTGCCTATCTCGTAGAAGTCAGAACTGCCAAAACAGCTAGGATAGCTAATGTAGAGGGCAGAAGAGCCAACGCAGGGCTGACGCAAGGCCTATGCAAGGCCAACGCAAAAGTAGTAGGGGTTAGCCAGTCTTGTTGCCGGATTAGCTGGAAATCTGCTAGGTGAAATGAGGTAAAACTCACTCAGGTTTTCTGCCAATATTTTCTCTGTAATAGATTGCTAAATGAGCATCCTAGATTTGTATTCAAATATTTCTCCTACATTATAATAAACCCTCAGAGCTGTTGCACCAGTTTTCCCGCATTGGGTTTTTCCGGGGACTATTGTGTCCAAAAATAAGTGTGTCCTATGTATCTTGTTCTTTGCTCTATTTTCCGTTTCATGAGATCAAATATTCAATTAGTGTAGGCTGCAGAAGCAATTTGCTTTAGTATTCAAAAGAATAACTTGATGAATTTAATTTAAAAATCAAGTAGGTGAAGTAGATTCAGGTTTGTTGCAATAGGGGTTCTTCAGTGTAGGAATTTTCACAAGAGGGAGTCAGAAGCAAGCCCCAGTGTTACAGACGTATTGTATGTGTCAAGGTTTGGTATGAACCTAATTTCAGTATCTCAATTATAAGATAAGGGATATGATGTTTACTTTGTAGGGAAGAAGGTGTTCGTCAAACACCAAAACTAGAAGAAGGTGATATAGATTGGGATGTGAAGCAACAGATTGTACAGGTTACAGTTCGACTCTCCAATGGCACTAGTTAGCAATAGCAGTGATAGCAGTAACAGTGGCACAGACTTGAATGAACTATGGCATAGGGGAACAAGACATCAACACCATGGAACACTTAAGATGCTTAGGGAGACACTAACAAGTGTTCTAAAATTAGGCACAGAACACAATGACGTGTGCAGGGGGTGCATACTTGGGAAATATGCTAACACAGCATTCCCAAGAAGTAACAATAGATCAGAAGGTGTGTTACAGCGTATACACTCAAATATTTGTGGCCCAATGTCCACTAGATCTCTCAGAGGGTATGAATATTTCATCACCTTAATCCATGATTATTCCAAGAAAACCTAAGACTACTTCTTAAAGACTAAGGACGAGGTTTTCGGTCACTTTCAAGAGTTTAAATCTCTAGTATAAAATATGAGAGGCAACAAGATCAAGGTGCTTCGTTCAGAGAACAAAGGAGAGTACGCAAACAGTGCCTTCATAGGTTTCTGTGCAAAGGAAGGGATCGGGAGGGAATGGAAAGCTCCATACAATCCACAGCAGAATGGAGTAGCAAAGAAGAAGAACGGGTCTATTATTGGGGCAACAAAAGTGATGTTGTATGACCAGCATTTGCCCAAGTTTCTGTGTGTAGAGCCATGCAACACAGTAGTGTATATCCAGAACAAAGTTTCTCACAGGGCATTGGGTGTGAAAATTTCACTACTAAAATTCTATTGCAGCCACTGGAATTAATTCTTCTAACTTCAAATTAATTTAGCAGTTTATTGCTACAACAACAACGAATTAATCACACTGCAATCTTCACAAATAAAAATACTGTGGAAGATAAACTAGAAACTGAGAAAATACTGGCACACACACAAAAAAGTAACACCTTTATTTTTGGACAAAAGTCCCCGAAGAATCCCAATGTGAGAAAACGAGTGCAGTAGTTGAGGTTTTTTTATTATTAAGCAGCAGTGAGAAAAAATTGAGTACAACTGGAAGCCCAAATTGGTAATCCACTACAATAAAATTGGCCACAAAAATTAGTGAGACAAATTTTGTCTCACCCGACACTGATCCAGCTCTAAAACTTACGCCAACTAGGCTCCAGGAAACCCATGCGTCAGCCTCTACGTCAAATTTGCACAGGCACTTGTACACTCTACCTGGAACTGCAACTGATCAAGTCATCTACCCAATACAGCCTCTAAGAATAACTTGCTAACCCCTTCCGGAAATTCGCCCGGCATCAAGCAATTGAAACGACCCTCTATCTGGCCAAATCGAACTCTGCCCCTGAAGCTTTTGCGCCAGCACTACGCAGCCTCACTGAGAAAACTCGGCCCACCTATAGTTGAATCTCCGGAACTGGAAGACTTTCTCTAAACTCATTGTCTTTGCCTCTCTTTGTCTCTGCGTCGCCTCTCTGGAAAAATCGAACTGCCCAAGGAAATCGATCTCAAGTGTGCTCCTCCATCTACCCATCGACTTCTTCTTATAATCTCACTATGGGACTCCAACAGTCAAGATTAAAACTTAATCAATGGCTGAGATTTTTTCCTAGTCAATCCATGTGATTTTCTAGAGAAATCTCGCCTTCCTCAATTAATTACAGTTAATTGAACATTTTCCCTAAGTTAATTTTCCCTAAGTTAGACTTAAGAAAAATTTAATTATTGATTAATTAACTTAATTAAGGCATTTCTAGGTGGATTTTCCAAAAACCTTTTTCCGATTATGGAGTCCTAGTGTCTCTCAGCCTCTCTGACAACTATGGAGACTAGAACATCATCCAATGCTACAAAAATTAACACTCCCTCTTAGCCAGGAAGGTGTTCTAGTGTCGTACTGCTACAACACCCAGTCTCTACATCTCCCTCTATACACGCTACTGATGTATGACCACTGTGACTGCTTGCCACTGCCCACCATCCATTACACAACTCTAATGTTGTATCTGTGTTGTTGCCGACACTGCTATAATGCTCCCAACTTTGCATTTGCACTGCAACTCTCTCAATTGTTGTTGTTGCTATTCCAACTGAGAATCATCTAAAATACTAAATTAGTCGTGTCTTTGTGCTACGTTTGTTTCCTGAGCATCTAATTGCTACTAGCCACTACACTTTCCACTAGAGAATCCGCACAGCGAACTCTATGAGTGAGCCTCCTGCTTTGTTGTCAACACTGCATTTGTACTCCTCAACACTTGACTGCAACTAGTCTGCGACACACTCTGGAGTCTGACTAAATAAACTGACACTAATCCATCCTACTATTGAATACAGTGGGCCCCTGTAGCAAGATAATGATCCATGAGGACACCTCAATTGACCCTGCCCAATCCTCTGCGCAACTCTGGGACTATAGCTCCATATCACCCCACCAAACCCCTAGAGGTAGAGTTGCAAGCATGGCGAAATTTTCCTCCAACCTAGAGAACAATTTGTCTATCTCTGCAAACGTTGTCGCCCGGTTTTGCTTCTCCTGTTTGTCCGTCTTCCTTTGAGGACACTGAGTGCTGTAGTAGCCAAACTCACCACACCTGTGTAATGACCCATCTATAAATACAAAGAACGCAAGCATAATAGCAGGTATACGGTATATGCATATGATAGCTACATATGCATGTGTCGCATACACCGCACTAGTATTTTATACTAAATTGATTATAAATGCTAAAAACCATGACACTTCTTGGGATGGAAGTTCTACTCAGTCATCAATATTATGTAATGTATGGTTAGATCTTAAAAGATGACTATATATATTATATGTTCCAGATTATTAATAAAATTATATTAATAAATTAATAAAATAAATGTTAAATATTAATACAAGTAATTAAATAAAAAAAGGGAATCCAAGTATAAAGTTTATAATGTTATATTAGAACAAATATAAATAAAACAATATGATATGTTAAAAATAGCATTATAATGTTTTAAATAATACATGGTATATACAATATATTGGTTATATTAAAAATAGAATTTATAAACACCATATGGTTTAAAAAACATAAAAGGGTATTCAATCACAACCTGAAACAAGACCAGGAAGGGATACGTAGGCGTTGGCGTGTCATCAGTAGGGTGAGCGGTGGCTGCAGATGGGAGGGCGGCCACCACCAAACCAGAGGATAAAAACCGCAGGTCATGGGTTGAGCTGGGGAGAGGCACAAACCAGAAGGAAGAATTCAGAAGGGAAGGGAATCAGCCATTGGAAGAGCTTGAGAGTTCTGAGGTTCTGGGCACGGGGGAACGGTCAGCTTCTGTTGAGAAGCTCACTGGATTGAGCAGCCAGGCTTTGCTCAGTCTGGCTGGGTGGATTCAATCTCTCAGTAACTGTAGCAGCATAGCCGGAGGCATCTTTAACTGCAGGAGTTCAGGTAGGTACCTCAACAACCTCGTTAATTGATTTTGTCAGGTTTTTGTTGAAAATGTTACAAGTTCATGCTTTAAATTCCTTACTGTTTTCTGTACATCTGTTCACGGCTCTTACAACCTGAAGCACTTTACCTTAGATAGGTCCATCTTCTTTTTCTCCCCTTGTCCCTGACTCGGACCCTTTGATGCAAGGGCCACATTCTCTTCCTCCTCACCTTTCGAACCATTATTGTTGCTTCCATTGATGGAGGTCTTCACTAGTGCTCATCTCATCTTCTCTTGTTGCAAGCCTAACCACATCTTGTCCCACTTAGGTAGAGTATCTCGTCCTAAAATGCCTTCAACGAAGCTCTCCCAATCATCTAAGCCATTGTTCAGTGCCAAACGTACAAGCTATGTGTGTTGAGGCGCCTCCCCATTGGCTGCAAGCTCATCCCAGATTTCCTGAATTCCGGTGAGAAAGGGATAAATGCCTTCACACTTATAAATCCTTATCTTTTTTAGCTTTTCTATAGGGAACATCTCCCACTGCTCGAAAGGGTTCTAACATAGCCGAGTGAGAGCATCCCACATCTCCTTGGCAATATTCTTGCCAGATATATGTGAAACTATATCGTCCCAAACTCCATCCATGATCATCCACTCTGCCTTGGCCATTTCTTTCTTGTACTCTTTTAGTTGATTTGCATCAGTCGGTACAGCCACAACGCACTTTGCAAAAATGTTCAAGCCATGCCTATCTAACAAGGACATCCTAGCCTTCCAAATGACTTAGTTGGAGGCTCCCTCCACCCTATCCTGATTTCCAAGCCCAGTTGTGGCAATCTCTGCAAAAACTAGAAATTGAAATGGAGATCTCCCTCTTTCTCCTACTCGGTTGTTGACTCTGTTATTCGCACTCCCATCTCGAGTGAGAAAATTTGCTTACATCTATTGTCGTCTGCAACTAGAAATTTAGATTTCTAAACAAGAAACCCTCTGTGAGAAATCTCCCAATGTGTGTGCACTTTCTCTTCCACCAAGCGTTGATTCTACTCTAGCAATTGCTACAAAACCCTTCTACACCCAAACAAGGAATTTGCTAAGTGAAAATATGAGTTACTGGTGCTCCCTCTACTTGTTGGAATCATTGAACCTAACAAGACGAATTTCTTTGCAACCCTGCACTGAAAAATTGAACTACCCAACAATTCGTACTACCTAGCTAGGCACTACGCAACCCCAAAAAAATTGTCCTGTTGCTCCATATTCTTCTTCTACTTGTGAACTTCCCCTTCTGATCAAATTGGCTCTGACACCATGTCAAATTTTCACTACTGAAATTCTATTGCAGCAACTAGAATTAATTCTTCTAACTCGAAACTAATTTAGCAGTTTATTGCTACCACAACAACGAATTAATCACACTGTAATCTTCACAAACAAAAATATTGTGGAAGATAAACTGGAAACTGAGAAAATACTGACACACACAAAAATGTAACACCGTTATTTTTGGACAAAAGCCCCGGAAAAACCCACTGTGGGAAAACCGATGCAACAGCTGAGAGTTTGTATTATTAAGCAATAGTGAGAAAAATATGAGTACAAATGGACGCCCAAACTAGCAATCCACTACAAGAAAACTGGCCACAAAAATTAGTGAGACAAATTTTGTCTCACTCGGCACTGATCCAACTCCAAAACTGGCACCAACTGGGCTCCATGAAACCCCTGTGTCAGCCTCTGCATCAAATCTACACAAGCACTTATACACCCTATCTAGAACTGCAACTAATCAAGTCGCCTACCCAATCCAGCCTCTTAGAATGACTCGCTAACCCCTTCCAGAAATTCTCTCAGCCTCCAACAACTGAATCAACCCTTTGTTTGGCCAAATCAAACTCTGCCTTGAAGCTTTTGTGCCAGCACAACACAACCTCACTAAGAAAAATCGACCCTCCTGTAGCTGACTCTCCAAAATTGGAAGACTTCCTCCGAACTCACTATCTCTGCCCCTCCTTGTCTTTGCATCCCCTCTCTAGAAAAATTAAACTACCCAAGCAAATCGATCTCAAGTGTGCTCCTCCATCTACCCATCGACTTCTTATAATCTCACTGTGAGCCTCCAACGGCCAAGATTAAAACTTAATCAATGGCTGAGATTATTTCCTAGTTGATCCATGCGAGTTTCTAGAGAAATCTCACCTTCCTCAATTAATTATTGTTAGTTAACCATTTTCCCTGAGTTAGACTTAGGAAAAAATTAATTACTGATTAATTAACTTAATTAAGGCATTTCTAGGTGGATTTTCTAGAAACCTTTTCTGGGATATGGAGTCCTAGTTTCTTAGCCTCTCTGACAACTATCGAGACTAGAACACCATCCAATGCTACAAAAACTACATTGGGAAAGAAAACATCAGAAGAAGTCTTCTCAAGGAAGAAGCCAAAAGTAAGTCACTTCAGGACCTTTGCTAGTATAGCCTTTTGTCATATACCAAATGAAAAACGTACTAAACTGGATCAAACTGCAAAGAAGGGGTTCTTCGTTAGGTATAGCAAAACCTCAAAGGCATACAAGATTTATATTCCAAGCAGCAGGAAGATTTTCGTGAGAAGGGACGCAAGTTCACGGAGGACATAGCCTTCCAGAAATCTTAAAAGTTGTTAGGAGGTGATCAGAGTGAGCCAACAGAAACTCCATTGGTCCAACAGTAGGGGTCGCCATAGGTGCAGCCACAGGGATAGCAGCTAAGGCAGCCATAAGGATCTAGTACAGTTATCAATACTAGAACGACCTCAAGTACAAGAGATTTTGTGAGTTTGCAACAAATGAAGCAGCAAAGGCAGGATGAGGAGTTGGTTAATCCTCTCACCATTAGTGGTCAAACCAACAAAGAAGTCCATCAGCCGCTAAAGGATGCAGAGGACATAAGAGCTCCTAACACGAATAGGAGAGAACACGGACAGCCAGACAAATACCAAGCATTGGTGGCACAGGTTGATGAAGCTTACATCTATCAAGAGGTCGCATAACATCAAGTGTTGGTGGATGCCATAGTAGAGTATAACTCTATCATGACAAATGATGTTTGGGAGGTAGTACCTAGACTTGTGGATAGGTCTATTGTGATCTCTCGGTGGATCTACAAGATCAAGTACGCTGCAAACGGCAACGTGGAGAAGTACAAGGCTACGTTCATGGCAAAGGGATATGTGCAAAAGGAAGGCATAGACTATGAGGAGACCTTCACCCCAATTACCAAATACACCTCCATTAGGTCAGTGATATCTCTAGCAGCACCAATGGGATGGCAAATTCACGAGATGGATGTCAAGACAACATTCTTTAATGGGGTGATAGAGGACGAGGTATACATCGAACAACTAACGCGCTTCGAGACACATGAGAGGGGCACATGTATGCAGATTGAAGAGTGCCCTATATAGGCTCAAGCAGACTCCCAGGACATGGTATGGTCGGATTGACAGCTACTTGCAGTAGATGGCATTCGTCAAGTGTGATGTGGATCCTAACCCTTTACTATCTGATGGTAGAGGGTGAGCCACTCATCCTAGATTTATATGTGGATGATCTTTTCTTGACAGGATCATCAGGGCTCATAAAGGATTGCAAGAGAAACCTGGCATTAGAATTTGACATGAAGGATTTGGGACTAATGCATTACATCCTAGGTCTGGAAGTTTGGCAGAGGGACGAGGAGATCTTCCTTGGTCAAAGGAGATATACTACAAAAATTCTGAAGAAATTAAGGATGCAAGACTATAGGCCTATGTCCATGCTTATGATTACTAACTAGAGGAAGATCGATGCATCAGAGGATGAGGAGGTTGACCCAACCTTGTATATACAACTCAGTGATTCCCCTACGTATTTAGTCAACACCAAACCAGATATCTGCTTCGCGCTCTATTGTCGCTCAAATTGTACACAAGATTGCGACAATGCTCAGGGTAGGGGATATCACTCTGATCCCTGCCCTCTCCGCTTAAGTTGTCTCCTAACTGCAAACTAAGGGGGGTAGTCCCTATGGATAAGATGATGAATAACTTGTTGGAAACCAACAAGTTAACGAGACACAGCTGAATGTCCTAGCAACTTGGTTGAAATGAAGAGGCAAATATGGTTATTTAGCATGATTAGATTAGATTTCTAAAGATCAGAATTCAGAGACCGATGCCTTTAGAGATTAATTACTTGCACAATATGAATTGGAATTCCAAGTTATCGGATGAACAGTTGCTGCAATATGCAAGTTCTATCCTATATGAAGTGCAGGACCTAAAACTATGTGAGATGCAAGCTCTTGGTCATTTTTAATTATATGACTAATCTAAGTGATTCCTTCTCCTCAATTCTTTTGGAACTAGTCTCGAATGCAAGTTGTAAAGAGAAGCCCAAAGGAAGGAAGCTATGGCCTCACTAACAATACCTCCCATGGGGTTCTAACCACCTCGGTGTCTCCATTCCTACAAGGGACTTCTTGCAAGAGCCTGCAAGGTCACCTATGTTAACTATGGATGAGGGTCTAGAGTCCTCAAATTGTTTGAAGAAGGTGGTCCTATCTTCTTACAACCAAGCTTATGCTTGGAGGTATGTTTTTTAGAAATGCACTTCTAACTTAGGGTGCAAATTCAAGATGTGAGTGATAGCTTCAATGAGGTTATTAAGAAAATTAAGTACTTCAACAAGACAAATTACTTGAGATCCAAATGCTTATAATGATATCCAATATAAGAGCAATTTAGATTAAATACTTAGAGAGCAATTTGAAAGACTATCTCAATGAAGCAAAACAATTCCAATGAAACACAATTAGCAACTCTAATTACTTCTAGATCTTATTAGATTTCTAAGAATGAGAGAAATGTATTCCAATTAAAGACAATGTTTACTCATGCTATTAGATACAAGATGCAATTTCTCTTAAGAACAATTCATAACAAGCATAAGGAAATATAAAGATTGTTAACAGTGATTTTCAAGAATGTAATAATGACCAAACAAGATAGCAAATCAATGAGAATGGCTATGATATGCTATGCAATATGCTACTTACAACTCTAAGACAATAAGAGAAAGAGAGAGAGAGAGAGAGGGATATTCTAATGCAAATGCAATGCTTCCTAATGATGCAAGGATAATACAATGGATGCAATGAACAAGACACCAATACAACCTAAGATATTAGAGAGCTCTCTTAGAATAAATCATTGAATTAGATCTATCCCAAAAGATCAAACAAATCAACGCTTATTCAGCCCTTTTATCAAGATGATGATTCTTTAATATATTAAGCTTTCTTAGATGAGCTTTTTAGAGCAAGAAGTCAACAATTGTATTGTTGCAACACTTATATCAGACCTTTTGCAATTTGCATCAGAGTTCAGAGATGTATAAGACAATCGCCACAAATCAATTAGATTCATGAATTAAGCCCTTACAATCAATGTATGATGTCATATATGTTGATTTTTTGTAGCATTAGATGTGATCAAGCCATGAAAATTGGTGGAGAGGCTAAGGAACATGAGGTCTCCAAGACCTAGAAATCGTTTGGGAAAATTCCACCCGGATGGAGAGATATGAAAATAATTAATATTTTTAATGGGGTTCCTAAGTCTAAACTTAGGAAAATTAAAATATTAATGTGTATTAATATAATATGGGTGAGAAAGTTCTAAATAACGAGGATCAAGCCAAATCTAATCTTAGCCGTTGATTAGAGACTTAATATCGACCATTGAATCGTCAACACGAAAAGTATAAGAGGAGGCTTGAGGGTCAGTTGGAGACACACCAAGTTGATCAGCCAATTCGATTTTCTGGGGCAGGGTTTGCTGAGAAATCGAGTTAGTGATCTGTTGCAGCGAGGGGCAGTTCGGCAGAAGGCCGAGAATACATAACAAAGAGGCAGAGAAAGTGTCGGAGAGACAACGCAGAGGAAGCAAGAGCTGACGTAGAAGCTTGGAGGGCCAGCCCTGAGGACGCAAGAGGCTAAGACACAGACACAGAGGCTAGCAAAGCTGACGCTGGGCGGAAAAAGCTGCGTTGTCATGTTTTCGTGGGGCAGACTGAGAGCTAAGAGGCATACACAGAGCCATAAAGGGTGACGTAGTCCCTGGAGGGTGACGCAATTCCAGAGAGAATCTTGGAGCAGCTTTCGCTATCCAGCGAAGGAACAATCGAAGTCACTGTGGGAATCATCATCCGATTGCTAATCAACCGGAATATCTGTCTCCGAAGGGAGGTACTTCTGCCAAGGAAAGTCTCTGAAGGGTGAGCCATTTCAGGCACACTAGTTGTATTTAAAAATCTGCATAATAATAAAACCATCATATCTGTTGCACCAATTTTCCCGCATTGGGTTTTTCCAGGGACGATTATCCAAAAATAACTTGTCCCTTGTGTTGTCTCAGTTTATTTCAGTTGTTGATTTGTATATGTGTGAAGGTTGCATTTGTGTTTATCTCGATATTTATATTAATAAATAACTTGTTAATGGAAAGAACAAGTAGGAGATAATAAACCAGATAATGCAGTACGGATTTATGATGTGTCAGATTTAGAAATTTCTACATGGTATCAAAGAGAGATGTAGATCACTGGAGGACTGAATACACCAGCAGAAATCTAAAATTTTCCAGCAGAAGCAGTTGTCCCGAGAAACAGCATTGTTCCAGAGCAAAAGCAACAAGAGAAGAAGTGACGCAGAGCCTGCGTCATCATTTCAAGCCAAGGAAAGGGCCAACGCAGAGGCAGAGAGAGGCATAAGAGGCTCACGACGAGCCACACCATCCTACTCAACCAGGTAGGATTAACGCAATTGGTCGGAGGGGCAGATTCAGCCTTTGTCGGGATTACGCAGACCCTAAAAGGCTCAATTTCTTTAGTTGTCGGGGCTTGGGGAGCTGTGGGCAAATTGTGATTTGAGGAGCTGGTGGGACATTTTTTCTATCGATACAAAACAGTGTCTAAGGAGACGAAACCAAGGTAAAGGGAATCACTAGCTCGACGGATTTCTAACCAAGAAATCTAGATCCAAGTTGTAGTTGCAAGGAGGATTGGAGAGGAGCGGTTCGACAGTTGGCCAAAGGACTTCCAGGAGGGAAATCAGGACTCATAGGGAGTCCAGAAGAGGATTTGAAATGGTAGTAAATGGACTAAGGGATCAGGACAGGTTGGACGGGGCTTCCAACTTTGTCATCTGGAAGGCCAGGATCCTGGCAGTCCTGGATCGACATCGCATCAAGGACTATGCCTTGAAAGTAGTGGCTATCCCAATTGACCTAGCTGAGAACGAGAAGTATAAGGATGCCCAGGCGAGGGTGAAGTGCATGATCCTTGACGGGGTCAAAGATCATGTCATCCCACATATTGTTGAGAAGAACACAGTAAAGGAGATGTGGGACACTTTGACAACCTTATACCAGGGCTCTTTCGTGCAGAGGAAGATGCTATTGGAGAATCAGCGGCGGTCATATCAGATGCAGAAGGGAGAGCAAATAGATCCATTCCTTCTCATGTTGCAAAAGATTCACGACCAGCTTACCTCTGTGGGGTCTACACCGGATCCAGAGTTTATGGTCAAGACTGCCCTGAATGCAATCTTCGAGGAGTGGGAGACATTTGTCCGAAGTATTTTGGGCAGGGCTACTCTTCCCAGTTGGGAGGAAATGTGGGTAGCTCTTCAATAGGAAGAGATCAAGAGGATGACCAAGGCAAGGAGTAGTGGTAAGGGAGTTTGAGTCAAGATAGAGGAGGAGGATGCAACTCTCGCATCTGCGGGGCAGCAGGGGCTACCAAAAAGGAAGAAGAAGGACATCTCCAAGGTTAAGTGCTTCCATTGTGGGGAGCTAGGACAATATGCATCCTAGTGTCCCATGAAGAAAAGTAAGGGAGAGGCTTCTGACTATAAGGCAGCTCTAGCTAAGGCAGAGAAGGAGGTCGAGACTGATGACGATTGTGCCATGAGTGCTCATGCACCTCTAGAGAAGAGGTGGGGAGACATCGAGTTGTAGTCAGGAAGACTACATGCTAGGGGCAGGAGGAGGATGCAACTCTCGCAGCTGCGGGGCAGCAGGGGCTACAAAAAAGGAAGAAGAAGGACATCTCCAAGATTAAGTGCTTCCATTGTGGGGAGCTGGGACAATATGCATGCCAGTGTCCCATGAAGAAAAGTAAGGGAGAGGCTTCTGACTATAAGGCAGCTCTAGCTAAGGTAGAGAAGGAGGTCGAGACTGATGACGATTGTGCCATGAGTGCTCATGTACCTCTAAGAAGAGGTGGGGAGACATCGAGTTGTAGTCAGGAGGACTACATGCTAGGGACAGGATCCTTGAGGTGCCCAAACTCTTCAATCACATCCGGCTACGGAGCCCTTAACGATAGTAGCATGATAACAGGTGTCGTGTGGAGCAAAGTGTGGTGGAGCGATAAGGTAAGGCTAGAGTGCAGAAGTCTGTAACAGCGCAGCAGAGGTTGCAGCAGTGTGAGAGGCACAGAGGTGTTTGCAGCAGCGCAGTGGCAGTAGAGGGAGCACATGATAGTAGCAGAGGTAGCTTCAGCATCACGAGGCTTCCAGATTGACCGAGATGTCAGTGTTTGGGGGAAGTCAGTTACTTACTTCTTGGTAACTGAGTTGCAATTCAGCAGTTGGCAGTGGCAGTGTTATGGGCAGCATGAGGCAACATTGTGAGAGGGAGTTGTAGTATAGATGTGCCAGTGGCAGTGTCATGGGCAGCAGTATAGGAAGCATCAGTGCAGTGGATGTGAGGCAGTAGACCAAGCATCAGCACAGGTACCAATGTAGAAGATCAATGTGATACTTCTATGGCGAAGCATTACTAGAGCACATTCCTCGCTAAGAGGGAGTGTTGATTTTTGGTAGCATCAAATGTGCTCTAGCCATGAAAATTGGTGGAGAGGATAAGGCACATAAGATCTCCAAGACCTAGAAATCGTTTGGGAAAATTCCACCCGGATGGAGAGATATTCAAATAATTAATATTTTTAATGGGGTTCCTAAGTCTGAACTTAGACAAAATAAAATATTAATGTGTATTAATATAATATAGGTGAGAAAGTTCTAAATAACAAGGATCCAGCCAAATCTAATAGTAGTGATTGATTAGAGACTTAATCTCGGTCATTGAATCGTCAACAGGAAAAGTATAAGAGGAGGCTTGAGGGTCAGTTGGAAACACACCAAGTTGATCAATCAATTCGATTTTATGGGGCAGGGTTTGCTGAGAAATCGAGTTAGTGATCTGTTGCAGCGAGGGGCAATTCGGCAGAAGGCCGAGAATACATAGGAGAGAGGCAGAGATAGTGCAGAGAAACAATGCAGAGGCATCCAAAACTGACGCAGAGGCTTGGAGGGCCAGCGTTGAGGACGTAGGAGGCTGAGACGCTGACACAACCAGACGCAGAGGCTAGCAGAGCTAACGCTGGGCAAAAAGAGCTGTGTTGTGGTGTTTTCATGGGGTAGATTGAGAGCTAAGAGGTAGACGCAGAGCCATAGAGGGTGACATAGTCCTTAGAGGGTGATGCAGTTCCAGAGAGAAGCTTGGAGTAGCTTTCGTTGTCTAGCTAAGGAACAGTCGAAGTTACTGTGGGAATCATCATCCGGTTGCTGATCAGCTGGAATATATGTCTCCGTAGAGAGGTACTTATGCCAAGGAAAATCTTTGAAGGGTGAGCCATTTAAGGTACCCTCATTGTATTCAGAAATCTGCATAATAATAAAACCCTCGTATCTGCTGCACCGGTTTTCCCGCATTGGGTTTTTCCGAGGACAATTGTCCAAAAATAACGGCGTCCCTTGTGTTGTCCCAGTTTATTTCAATTGTTGATCTGTATATGTGTGAAAGTTGCATTTGTGTTTATTTCAGTATTTATATTAATAAATAACTTGTTAATGCAAAGAACAAGTAGGAGATAATAAACCAGATAATGCAGTAGGGATTTCTGACGTGTCAGATTTAGAAATTTCCACAATATATGGGTTATTAGCTTATTACGGAATTGTTTAGGCCTATATTTTGGTTTACACGCCACTAAAATATTAATGTTCAAATCTTATTACTAATGGCAGTCATCAAAAGAGAGAGAAGGAGAGAGATCAAACCCTCTAGGCCTAGCTGCCTAGCTTCAAGGGCAAATTTGAGTTGTTGGAGCACCAAAGAAGTAACCCTTAGGCCTTCTAACACCTGCAACACAAATGATTAGCCCTCAAATGATATATCTGACCTTAAAGAGCTAGCGGGTAGGGTTTTCTAGCCCTCTAATGCTAGCAGCCTGCCTAGAAAGTGGCCCTACGCCTTGGATGATCAAAAAATGAATCTTGAGCCCCTAAAACCCTTCTTCAACAGATAATGAGCCTGCAAAACAAGGATTAGTCCACAAATTGATGGAAATACTATGAGAAACCCTTATTAACCCTTGCAAGAAATCACGTTAGGCCTGTCAAACAAATTATTAGCCTTTGAAATCACTAGCAAAAATGAATTTAGGCCCTTCTAGGGATAAGGCCTAGGTTTAGAGACCTATTTAGACCTGCGGCCCTTTTGGGGAAACTGAAAAGAGGCTACGGCTAGGGCGTTTAGCCCTCAAACCCCTGTGGCTAGGCCAAGAATGGCCTCTAACCCTTGCGGCTAGGCCAAACTAGCCTCAAAATGTTGGAAAATGTCAAAAAATGACTTCAACCTTCAGAATCCAGTTGCAAAACAATTTCAAAAGATAAATGCTCAAGAAAAACCCCAGTTGCAGCAACAGAAAAGCCCTCTAGGTATAGCGGCTTCCTCAAGGAGGCTGGACATTGCAAAATTATCACTTGGGTCTCGGAGTTTGAGGTGTCTAGGCCCCAAAACAATCCTGATAGGCTGAACAACTTCCTCTCTTGGGTTGGACGGCTCCTTCCAAGGCTAAAAAACCCTCCAAACCCTAGTCATCTAGGCTAGGTGAGGACTAGAACCTTCACACTTGAGTTTCTCTTCGAAATTTTAGTCCTTTGGCACCTACAAGATGAACAGATAGAGCCCAAGACACAAGGTCTAGAAATTTTTCAAATAAAACCCCAAAATTATTATTTACAAGTGACAAAAATAATTTACAAGGATTAGAAATAATTTACAAATATTTACAAATTAGTTATGATAATCTACAAAAGAATATTGGCTCTAAATAGCAAATAATTCATTAGTAGTCCAACAATAAATTTTGCAAGATAATTTGATGGAAATAATTTTAATTTTAATGCACAAACCCAAACTCTATAAAATAGATTCCTTAGATAAGCTCAGGGTCCAAACAAAATGTGATCACCTCAAATTCCACGAACTTGGGCTTTCCCCAAGGGTTGAATCACATGAAAAATCTCTACACTTGAAAAATAGATCATTAGTTTCATAGGGGTTCGGTTCATACAAATAGGCTAGAGATCTAGAGATGCCTGCTATATCTACCAGCTTCTAAGTACCTAAAGCAAGATACCTATGCTAATAGATAGTCCAACCATTGGCTATGAAACAATAATCTTCAATGATAGCACAAAATTAGAGCATTAAGCACATTCAGCACATACCATGAATCATTAAGCGAGAGACACCTTGAATTAAAACCCCAAAGTCGTTTTCTTAATGCAGAAATTCTAGTAGAGCTTAGCTCAGTACAAAAACTTGATTTAGTGAGATCAAGATAAAATGAGGAGCTTGAAAACTTCCTTATATAGAAAAAATGAGAGGAATTAACCCCTCAAAGTGGAAAAATAGCTAGTTGCATCGATCCATGGCTTGATCCTGGTGGAAAAAATTCGATCCCTTGAATAGCTGGCACAAATCTACAAAAACAATTGACCTTGTTCATTCTCCTGGAGGGGTCAAACTTTCACGTCTAGACCATGGAGGACCTAAAAAAAATAGAATGTTCATTACTTGTGCAAAATAATTATCTACCTAACCCAAAAAATTTGATTTGCTAGGAAAATAATCTTTTATGCCCCAACAAATTTCTGGATTGGGTCCTTCTACCTTGGAAATGAGGCATTTTATCTTTGACTTGAATTTTTCCTTTGAAAATAGCCTCAAATAATTTTTTTATGAATTTTCCGCTTCAAGGGTAATTAATTTTCCCTTCATTTTATTTTTTTGGCTATTTTAATTTTTATTTTTGTTGGAAATTAAAATAAAAACGACTCAAGAGGGGATTAATTAGTTTTCCACCTTTTAAGTGTATTTAAAAATATTTTGGTAATGGTGTTCTAATTATGAAGAACCATTCACCAAAAATATTTATAAACACACTTTTACATCAAATATTACAAATTCAACCCTTAGAATGGGAAATACACATAGACACAAACCACTTGAAACTCAACCAAATTTTGCAACAACACACATGATCTAGTATGAAAAATACATAGATTCGATAAACACTAGGACTCACTTCAGACCTCGTCAATGAGTTCTACCCTAGCTTTGGGGTATATCTGAGAGAAACTCTATCAATTATCCGTGTTTACAAACACAGAGAATTTGGGGAGGTTAATAAAATCCCTAGAGTGAAACCCTTTGAGAAGAATCATAGGCTTACCTAGGTGTTGTTACATGGCTTAATAGTCATACTAGAATCATTTTATAATAAACTTGCAGAATTTGGGATTACAATGATGATATTGATTAAGGAAATTTGCCTGCTACTTTATACCATACTTCTTGGACTGTTGACATGTACATGGTCAACACTCTCAGTCTGGTCAACACTCTCAGTCTGTTTATGGTGGGCCCTAAGAAAGTGTATTGGACAGCGGTGAAGCACATATTGAGGTATTTGCGCTGCACAGTTGAGTATGGGTTGAGGTATATCCGAGGTGATGGTGTCGGGTTATGTGGTTTTACTGATGTAAATTGGGCAAACAGTTCAGTGGATCCAAAAAGCACATCAGGATGTTGCTTCAGCGTTGGATCAAGAATTGTATCTTGGTGCAGCAGAATGCAAAAATCTATGGCATTGAGCTCTATCGAAGCAGAGTACATGGCAGCTAGCATGGCCACATGTGAAGCTCTATGGCTTCAAAAGTTGCTAGTGAGTTTGTTTAGTCAAAAGATGGAGGTGGCCAGTACTACTATGACAGTCAGAGTTGCATCAGGCTCTCTGAGAATCCAGTGTTTCATGATAAGTCAAAACATATAAACATACGGTATCACTTCATCAAAGATTGTGTGCAGCGTGGATCAGTCCATCTACATTATGTTTCCACAGAACAGCAGTTGGCATATATACTCACAAAGGCTCTAGGAAGAGCCAAGTTCGTCTATTTTAGAGCATGTGTGGATATAGTGGAGAATACCTTCAAAGGTAGTAGCTCTATGGAAGCATGATCTAACATGATTAGTGTACAGTTGCAGTGGTAACAGTAGTGCAAATACAGTGCAGTGTCAACAGAGCTAGTTGCAATCAGTTCAGTATGAGACAGCTGCAGAACTAGTTGCAGTGACACAGGCAGTGCGAATTGCCCCGTTGCAATATGCAGTTGCAGTTCAAGCCTAAAGATTCCCAACGCAAAGCTACGCACTCATGTTTGCAATGCAAGAGGACAATGCGAGTTGCCAAGAGGGAGCAGAGAGATTTCCCATAGGGAGATCGACACTCAAATGGAGTCTAGCTTCAAAGGGAGCATCCCTATGGAAGCTAGCGCTTCAGGATCTGGGGAGATCAGACTCATTATTGTAGTAGTTGCAGCAGCAGTGCAAAGATAGCAGCAGAGCAGTAGCAGCAGCAGTATGAGTAGATCAGAGTTTACGTAATAGCATGATGGACAATATTTTGTTCACAACCATTTCCAGTGACAGGGAGAATGGTCAGCTTGGTGAAGTGAAGAACAGCATTCACACATCAGCAGCACAAGACTGTCCAAGTGCAAGAGAGTAGTAATGGTGGAGAGAACACCTTCCTAGCTAAGAGGGAGTTTTGGTTTTTGTAGCATCAGACAGGTGTTCTAGTCTCGATTTGTGTCTAACCCTGAAGTCTGGTAGTTATCCAATCAAGGAAAAGATGATGGGCTGTTCGCTAGGCCTGTAACTAACAGCAGAGGGCCCGGGAACTGCAACAAGTGTTTGATGGTGACTGGTGGGTGTAGAACTAGGCTCATCAGTCTCCCTAAGAGGTGGTGTTGATACTTCCACATCCTCCTCTCACTCCTCCACCCACTCCTCCCCCTCCTCTTGCTCCTCCTCTTGTTTTGCTTGTCCCTCCTCTAACCATCATGATTTTTAATAAAAAATAAGAAAAAATCTCAATCACGATTTTTTTAAATCATAAAAAAATGCAATTTCTAAGGCGTGATTTATCATTTTGCTGAAAAAATCAAATTTTTTTAAAAAATCACTGATTTTTTCAACACTGATATCCACTGTTAAGTCAAATGACGATTAGGGATATCTCCCTCCTCCCCTTGTGGTGATTGCATATTTTTCCAGACTATGTTTCTTCATCAGTTTCTCTTCACTTTACAAGGTTTCTCATCCTAGGATAACCCACTTATCTGTCTATGCTTATCCCATTTCATGACTTGTGACTCTTATACTTTTTTCATTTCATTTCATTTTGTTTTTGGCATGTCTTTCGCAGCCTTTTGTTTTAGGTTTATTTATTTCTGCTGGTTGTAATCGTCAGTTTCTTTGACCTATTTTCTCTCTAGTGGATATTAATAAAAAATTCAGTTTCATAACAGTGAATGGTCCTTGATAAATTTCTGCCACTTAAGCCTACAAGGATAGCACAAGTAAACATCATTATAAGATAGCTCTAAAGTGTTCTCCTACTCAATTACAAGCACTGCTTCTTTATTGTATTAGAGGTTTACACTATCCAATTTTTCATGTTTCTTAACATTCTTACATTTGAATACAGATATAAAAAAAGGCAGTGCTCTAGTTCATATGACTCTTTCATCCCTACCCCAGTGAAGGAAAGGCAAACACACAAAAGAATAAATATGATATAAAAGATAATTGCAAAAATTCATGCCAAATAACAATCAAGTTCATAGCAAAATGACGCCATGAACTAAAACACAAAAAAAAGGATTCCAACAGTCATTTTTCCATGTTTTCCATGTTTTCTTAGTGTTCTTTCATTTGAATATAATTAGTAGAGGAGGCAATCCTCCACTTCATATTACTTTTTCATCTCTAACTCAATGAAAGGAAAACCAAATACACAAATTGCATAAATTCATGCCAAATCACAATCAAATTCATAGCCAAATGACATGAATTAAAACAATAAAATAAGGATTTCAACAGCATTCCTTCTTGTTCATCATTCACATTCTAACAAAGGCGAAAACTAACAAATTTGTCACTTACTTTTCCAACTGTTCTGAGGAAGTTTAGAAGTGGTGGTGGATCAGTCTGATCAATACAAATTGACCCTCGCTCATCCAAAACAGTATTCTGTTAGCAAGACAGGTCAAATTTTACATATATATCCAGTAGTCAAAGAGGTGAGTATTGTCCTTTAATTTGGACTGCAATTAGATAACTCAAGCAATCACATTAATATTGCATATCCTCCAACTGTCTTCTGAAATTACAAGATTTAGAATAACACAAAACGAAACAGAAAAAGAACATCGAAATACATGCAGAAGTCTAACTGAATCCACACACATGACAGTGAACACAAAGCAGCAAAAAAAAAATATTCCTCCGGTTACCCTGCATATTGAATGAGAGGTACAATTGTGATTTTCATCACATGAGAGGGTTTTCAGGGTGTCATATTGTGATGCTGATGGACCTGAGGAACACAGCTTCTATTTTGCTTGGAAATGATGCAATTCTTGTTGGGCAGAATGATCATCATGGTGCTGCATGTGATGTTACACATTGGTTCATGCATGATGCTTCCAACCCGAAAGGGTCGCATACTAGCATTGTGGCACGTGAGGTAGCTTATGTGGTGGATAGTCTTTGTACCTGGTTCTTTCCTCATGGTTGAACTTAGATATATGGTTGTAGTATGCTTTTTGGTGCTATGGAATGTCATTGATGCTTGGATTAACATTATCTGTTCATGGTTAGCCTAGCCTAAATCTTATGCATCTCACTTACAAAACAACTAAGGATCAAAAGGGCATCATGGTGTGCTTCTAGTTTATGATGCCAGGTTTATAATTTTGCTCCACTTTTATCAGGACTTTGGCTTATGTTGGGGATTACTAGAAGATCATGGTACAAAATATTTACACTCCCCATTGGAATATATGAGTGAACAAGTTAGTTTCAAAGGGACCAGCCCTTTCTACAACATTATCATGGTGAAGGTACAAGGAAAAATCAAAAATCATATCATTATTTACGATGGGGCCACCCCCTTTTGCACTTTAACTACGATAAAGTCACAAATATACTATGTCAATGATAAAAAGTTTGTGTTATAAAGGGGCCACTCCTTCAATGTCATACAGTAGCCTAGGCACTATATTAAGTCCTATGAACGGCCCAAAGTGGAAGTGATGTCATTACCACAAAAAGGTGTATCCTAAAGGGCCGCCCCCTTAGCTCTTACAACAACCTAACTTTATGACATGGCATATCACATGGAGGGTATCATACAGTTTCCACCCATATGGGTTCCACACATGCATAATACATTACATGAGATGAGGCTTCATTGTTATTTTTTACCATGGAAATTCATGTATGAAATTTATGAAGCCAACATATTAACTTTGAACCACAAGACTTGTTGCCACAAAATCTAGAAAGCCTAGAGCAAGGCCCCACAAGACGGAACTAGACATTATGAAAACAAGAGAAAGGGATTCCACTGTCACATTAACAACCTTCTTATACTCTTTAGTGGGATTTGACCACAAGGGAGGCTTCCCTAAATTCAATCACTATGGTTCAAGTGATTGATATGAGGTCTATAAGATGAGACAAAATACCAGCAACACCGAGAAAGCCTATTTGTTTTATACCAAAGTTAAACTACGTAATTCCTAGACCAATTTGATCCTTGTTATAAGTTAGGGATTTGCTGGTTTTCAATAATAGGGTAAATGATGTCATATAATAGCTAAAGCAAAAGGCATTTCAATGGATAATCAACAAAGGAAGCAAGGCCTTCCAATAAACATCAAGGAATAGGGTTCCTTAATGGACATCTAGGGCTGAAAACATGCATAAACAGCAAATCAAGGATGATGTCATCCCTAAGAGGGGACTTCTACCATGCAATAATGCTAGATTTCGCCTCTATAATATTTACTAATGCAATTCCTACTTTATGAACCATAAACATCAAACTTAAATTCACTTTTTAGCAGATTTTTAACATAAAACCCTAGCCACTAACCCTAGGTATCTAGGAAATGTTGGAAATTGAACTAGGTTCAGTGTTCATAATGACCTTTTGTAAACATGACATTGTATATTTTGTATAAAGAAAGAAAAATTATTTTATTTTATTCAAAGCAACGCTTTCATGCTCAAGTTTAGGTCAAAAGCATGTTCTTCGTGCTTATAGGTCATTCTAGGTCAAAAAAGAATTAATATCGTGTATTATAGTCCCATTTGAACTCTTTGTAACAAAAGAAAATATTTATTTTGACTCAAGAAAAGCCATTTATTCCTCCAAGACCAAGTCGATGTTGAAAATTGACAGCTATGAAATGAATTTCCTTGAATAGAATTTCAATTCTGAACTTTCTAAAGTGATTTTCTAAAAATAGAAAGTCATGTCTATCTTTTCAAACATGACTTTCCAAAAATAGTAAATCACCTTCCATCAATTCGTAATTATATATACATGATGCAAAATCACTTAACTCATCCTTAATCAATCTCAATTGTTTAATTTTTAACTTAATCATCAATATTATTATTATTATTACTATTATCCTCCTTATGATATTACTATATTATTATTAAAAAGAAATTCAGGTCTCTCAATCATGTCATATGTAACTCCCCTCAATTAATGCATATGTTACTCTCTCTCTCTTTTAATGGATTCATTACTCTCTCTCTCTTTAATGCTCGTACGCACCTCTTACACTCTCTTACACACTTTAATGACTCATCATAAAAGGATTCCTCTTACACCTCTTTAATGCATAAGTTACACTTCTCTCGTAAATGCATAAGTTACACTCCTCGTCATAAAAGGATTCCTCTTACACCTTTTTAATGCATAAGTTACACTTCTCTTGTAAATGCATAAGTTACACTCCTCTCCTTTATGGCATAAGTTACACTCCCATTTTGGCATATGTAACTTCTCCTCAAGGCATAGGAGTTACTTCATGAATTTGACTTCCTTGCTCTTCCTATATATTTGTGTCTCTCATCCTCGACACACTTACTTGTGAAAGGAGAATTTGAACTTGTGAAAGAGACATTTGGAGAGTCTAGAGGAAGATTGAGAAAGAGAGACAGAGAGTCTTGAAGAGCTAGAGCAAATCTTGGAGAGCCAAAGTGATTCAGTGTTTGCATCAGCTACTACAATCAGAGATCTTCTACAGATTTGGGTGAACCTCTTCATTCTCTCAGTGTATTTTGTATCTCTGCTGAACAATTGATTTCTAATAGAAGAAGAATCTGGTCGGGTTTTCCCCTTGTGGGTTTTCCCTAATCATTGACCTAACTTCTCTGTGTCTCATTGAGTTTTTGGTTGTCTTCCATTGTGCATATGGTTTATATGGTTAATGTTCTATCTACAATTACTTAACTTATTTTGCAGCATAAAGAAGTTTTGGATTTAAGTGATTGTAACAGCATAGAACATCAGAATTTCAACATGGTATCAAAGCTTTGGTGAAGACAAACTCCATTTTCAGCTCTTTTTCTACTAGAATATCTCTTGCTATCAACTCCATTTCCAGCTCTCTTTATGTTGAAATATAGCTTATTGTCCACTCCATTTCCAACTCTCTTTATGTTGCAGAGCTGCGGGGGAGCGCCTCCCCCCCTCGAACCCGCTCCCAATCTGCACTCCGGGTGGGAGCGGGTCGGGAGCGCGCTCCCAATAAAAAAATTTGCGCTCCCTGCCAAAACAAGAAGTGACTTCGGGAGTGTCACTCCCGTCGCTCCCGGAGCGAAAATTAAAGCCCGGGAGCGATCAGGGAGCAATCGCTCCCGATAAAAATATTCGGACGCCAAAAAAAAATTGCTTTTAAAAAAATTTTTGTTTTATAAGGGCTTGGGGGGCATTTTTTATTTCATTGTGACTTGAATGAGTTGAGGAGAGCCAAGGAGATTGTGCAAAGGAGCGAGGAGGAAGAGGAGCGAGCGCCGAGGAGCAAGGAGGAAGCCTGCAAGGAGGTTAGTAACTTAGTAATTTAGTAGGTTAGTAAAATTATAACTTATTTCTAGATTCTAGAATGATGAATCATGAATCTAAATAAATAGAATTAATAAATAGTAAATAGTAAAACTAAATACATTTTTAATTTTCTCATTCCCATTCCCATTAAATTTTGCAGATTCAACACTACAAATTTCAAACATCATGGACCTAGTTATATTTCTTGGCATTTTCTTCTTCTTGGTCCCTTTTCTGGTTATTATGGTGCTAGAGAGTAGGAAAAGGAGGGGTCAAAATGAAGAGGGGGATGAAGAAGGGGGACAAAGTGGATTTGATGAAAACCACGGTGAGGAGGAGCTGGAGGAGGGTGAACATGACACTCAAAAAACTAAACAAGACTAAACCCCATTGTGGAAATATGTTAACAGGCTTGAAGCAGGGAAAGGGGGAGGAACCACTAAATTTCATTGCCCCCATTGCAACAATAATTACACAAGTTCATACACCCGTGCCAGAAAACACCTCTGTGGCAAAAGGCTATGGAATGGAGATAAACAAATAGGAATCAAAACTTGTGCAGCTGTGTTAGCAGCAGATAGAGCCAAATACATAAGGGAAGAGGAGGAAGCCCAATACAAATCTAAAAAATCAAGGGGTTTCTTTGAACCAAGCTCAGAATCACAAGCACAAAGAACTCCTTCAACATCCTCCCAAGGCAGTGGATATGGAGGCATAGGGTCACCAACTTTAAGGCGTAGAACCATATCATATTTCCTTGATGAGGGGTGTAGGAATGATGTGGATTCAAAAGTTTACAGGTTTCTCTATGCATGTGGGATACCATTCA